>VXAC01001808.1:199656-258808 GCA_013399225.1 Rhipidura dahli
CCGGGCGCTGTTGGATGCCGCACACCGCCTAGAGGGGGCCGCAGCCCGGCGTCCTCCCCAGCGGCCCCGGGCCCACCCCGGCCCTCCCGCCTCCCTGCCCCGCCGCCCAGGGCAGGAGCCAGGTCCTGCCTGCGTGCCCGGGTCGCCTGCGCCGACTGAGGAGGTGACTTGGACGCACTATTATCCCGTGTGAATCATCCCGTCGTCATTTGTCGAGGCTGGGAGAGAAGGCAGAGGGAGAGAAGGGGGGAAAAAGCCCGTACGCAGCTCATGTGGCGGTGTACTCCTGCTGCCTGGTCTACCTGGCACCGCTGGTGCTGCTGCTGCCGCCGCTGACAGGGATCTGCTGCCATCTCTGGTCTCCCGCTGGCTCCACCGGTCCAGCTCCGGTCCGGTCCGGCACCGCTGCCCCTGGATATTCCTGCTCTTCAGCCGGCCGCCTTCCCCGCTGCTTATCGGGCACCTCTTTCGCGTAGGGGACGTGGAACTGCTGCCTCCGATACTGACACCGGTTTTGCATCTTGAAGATCTCCGGCGGGCTGCTCTTGGTGCTGCTGCTTTTTTTTTTTTTTTTTTTTTTTTTTTTTTTTTTTTTTTTTTAAAGTTGATTTTAAGCCATTTAGGGTAACATCAAAATGTCCAGCAGCGTTCCAGCTGATATGGTGAGTCTTGTACTCCTTATTTAATAGTTTTATTATAGAATAACGTTTGTTTCAGCCTGGTTTTGACAGAGAGCGTGGAAAGAAGAGGGGCGTGGGAAGAAAAAAAAGGTCTTGGTTGCATATTTAAGGAACATAAAGTTCCCAGTTAATTGCCTTCCCCCTCCCGCCCCAGATGCTGGTTCTGCTTCGCTTTTTGATGGTGGAGTGGGAGATCTGCAGCGTCGCCTCCCGTGTAGCAAGGGAAGGGGGATGCCAGACTCCCTTACCTATGGCAGTCAGTACCTGAGTGCTCACGCTTGGGTCGTGTAGCACTGCTCTTCAGCTCAGTCGGGCATTTTTTGTAGGGGAGATAAATATGAAGCAGAGCATTGGGGATGAATTGCTCGACCCATTTCTTTCTTTCTTTCTTTCTTTTTTTCTTTTTCTTTTTCTTTTTCTTTTTTTACTTTCTTTCTTTCTAAACCTCTTAAACTTGGCTCGTGTCTTGCCAGCGCTTTGTCTTCCGATGTTGGTGGGAAGTTGATCCCTTCACTTGCTGCCGGCTCAACAGCGAGAGAGAAATTTTCATGCGCTTTATTTTCATGGGGAGGTCCTTTGTGCACTAGCTGCAATCTGGACATTTTTCAAGGGCACTCCTAGTACTTCTTATGGCGGACTGTACTTCAGCTTGTATTGGATACTCGGCTCGATACATTTAAAATAGGAAGGTGTAACAGAGCATGAGGAGGTAGAGTGAATCAGGTCTGCTAGGTTATCTATCGTTCAGCACAAATTTCTCCATTTGTATGTATTTCCATAAATCAAGATATATTTTCATAAGTCACTTAATTGGAGAAAAACCTTCGAACTTGTAGCTGCAGTTTGGTATGTTAATTTTTTATTCTTACAGCAGAATATTTTCACTTATCTCCACACGGCTGTTCACATTTAAAGGTACTTTCTTTCCTCCCCAAAAGCAGAGGACTTGTCTGTGGGTTTTTTTTTAATTTCAGGATGAAGTTCTGTTTTGCGGGGTAGTGATAACAATAAAAACGAGTAGCCCTTGTGTAAGGCATTGATGTACAGTTAATTGGGATATGTATGACAAGTGGGCTATTGAAATAATGGTATCTGTTTAGTTGTTTGCTTTCAGTGTTTCCTTCACAGCTTTTGTACAGCAGTCACAATGAGTGAATTTTGACCAAAAAAAGCAGAAACAGTAAGATACAGAGGATGATCAAACAGCAGTTATAAGCTTACAGGTTTTTGCTTTTCTTTCCCCTGCCTTTCTCAAGTACTATAAATAAATTTTGCCTCCCCTGGATGAAAAGAGCCATGAAAGGGTTTAAACTCTGTGGCAATAAGCTCTTCAGCTATCAGTTTTCACATATTTCTTTTTAGTGTCTCTCTGTCTCTCTCTGACTGTTAGAGCCTTTTGAACCCCCTTCTTTCCTGCACGTGTCTGTCTAGCGTTATATCACAGAAATCCTCGCCTGGGCTGTGGAGGATTAGGTGTAAATCTCTCAGTGCTGCTTTTTAAGTTGCCTGGAGGAGTCCCTTGGCTGTGACATGAAGCACACTCCTCTTCCCTGTCACCCTGGGCTGAGCTGCCACCTCCGTGCTCCTCCTAGGGCCTGCCTGCTCACCGGAGTCCCGGTGCTGCCACTAGGCTTGTAATGTTTGATATTTTCTACAAAGTACACAGATTTTAAGATAAGCAAAATACATTTTTTTTCCATGGAAACTATTTCCTTCTGTTGTTACAGTGTAATGAGAATACCACTGCTGGGGATAGCTGGGCCTTGTGCTGCTCTGTTTATTCAAATCAGGAAGAAGCTTGTTATCCATAGTGATATTTAAATACTGAGTCATTACAAAAACATTTGAATGAAGATGTTACCAATGTCGGTAGAATTTAACTAAATAAATAGGTATTTTCTGGCCTTTCATGGGATCATTTTTCTCTTAGTTTCTTTATTATTAGATGCAGTTTCTCTCTGAAAGTCTGAAGTGCGTTGTAGAAATTCCAGTTATTAATTACGACTAATAAATATTACTTTATGAAAAGATTGCTTGAAAACTCATTTTTGGTCTCCTTTTGTTGCCATCCTCCATATTTGAAAGGAGCTGATTCAGGAGAGAAAATGGGATTGCCATTTGTTAGCTATTTGAAGAGGAACCCTTTCCAGGCTGTCACCATGTTTATATATGTTTTTATTTAGTGTAGGATTTTGCAGTTTGCATTTCTCTTACCCACCCACTGTGTAATTTGCATTTGCAAAAAATTGATTTCCCATTTCTGTAGGAGCTGGCATGAGTGTGATAGAGTGTCATTTTATGAAGACTCCATTTACTTAGTAAATCTGCTATGAATTACATAAGTGTTATAATAATAATGTTTGAAACTGTTTATGTCAGATTCATGAATTAACCTGCTCATAATAATAATATTGTAATTGCTGCTTCTTAAAAATATGTTAATTTGTCTTCCTGTCCCACCTTTGAGAAGGATATGCTATACATAAATTCATAGTAAATGATCTGATTTTCAGTAAGCTTTGTATTTCTAAGTAGGCATAATTTGACCCAGTCTCCTGTTCTCTGACATTGAGTTGACTTGTTTCCAGAACTACAGCAGTTTTTACCAGCTAACCATTTCAACATCACTTCTTAAATAATTAACACAGTACTTTATCATTTGCATTCCACTAATAAATTGGATAGTGACACACTGCATTCCGGGTATTGTAAGTTTGTGGTGCATGATTCCTTAGCAATGTGTGCTACTTACAGATTAAAACTCCACTCCTGGAATGAAACCTGCTAATATTGACCTCTCTACCTGAGTAGTTTCATTACCTTCATTAGGACTAGACATGTCTGGGGCAGTTCTTGAAGACTAAACTGCATATCTAGAGCCTAATTTTGCTCAATTTTTCACATAAGCACTGATGACTGTAGTGGCAGCAGGGCACCTCTGATTATGTTCAGTAATTTAATCAGGTAATTTATCAGTTTTACCATTTGGTAGCAGTTAGAGTTTGACTGTGAATAACAGCAGGGCTGTTTGCAAGTTGTATTTGTTTTGTAGTGATAAATAGACTTGCAGTGGTTTATGGGCTTGTGAAATTAATCACACTGGCTTTTTGAGTGGACCAAATGAAAATGGTTTGATGTTTGTTTAAGCACTGTAGCTGACAATTTTAAAGCAATCTATGAAAAACTTATGCTCAGTCAAGAAGTTATTACTCAATTGAATCATCCCCTTTGTTTTAGTGGAGTTATCACCAGAATCTGGGAAGCTTCCTCTCTATTCTATGTGCCTGTGATACTTCTCCTTATAGATAAAATTCTTCAGGGATTTTAGGATTCCACAAAATGCCGCCTGCATGACTAAAAAGTATTAACAGTGTCCACCGTTTCCTGTAGTCAGTGTATTTTATGTAGGTTCGAAAAGGCTCTGCCAGCACTTTCTTTCTGGGCAGTTCTTTGCATGCCCTCTAGGAGATCCAGTTCTTTTTCTGCCTGAGTAGTAACAGAAGGTGATGCTTATGGTTCCTGCTGGGGTTTTTGTTGTTGGTTTGTTTTCTTGTTGGTTTGTTGGGTTTTTCTTCATTTGGTAAACAGCAAAATGCTGGAATCTACTAAACAATTAAAGATTTTAATTTTTAATGTGCACAGCTCTTCAAGCCATATGCTATACTTATGAGATGTAGGTGGTATGGGAGAGATTACTTGAAAACAAAATGTTTGGTGCGAGACATTTGCAGACATAAAAGAGCATGAAGTATATGGTGTAAAATGCTTGTATGTGGTCAATGTTAAAGGGGGCAATAGGTGGAAGAAAAATAACAAATAGAAACCCTGCTCAGTTCACTCCTTGTTAGTGTCAGCATCTTTAGCGGAAATATGTATGTGTATCTTCTTTTTTAGGAAATTTAATATAGAATGTTGATGAATAGTTGAATATATATCGGGACTTCCTTTTTAATACATATTAATGGAGGCTAACAGTGGAAAAGGATGGACATGAAACTGATGCTACACAGTAAGGGAATTTTGTCACCCAAGAATGAGGTTCCAGTACGAGAGACTTAAAGGAGTGGCTGGTTGTATGGCAGCAGAGTTTTGTTGTCCCTCATTCAATCTAAACAATGATTTCATTTAAGAATAATAGGTGCAGTAACATTGTAATACATTTGGAACATAGAAAATAATTTGTTCACTATAGCATTTTAATGTATCAGAACAAAATATAAAAAGTCCTGCATCTCTGTTCTTCTGTTTTAGATGTTTTTATTTTTGCTTTCAGTAGATTCTTTTTGTGGTTTTGAAAATTATTGTATTCCTAGTAGCCTTTGTTTATAATAGTCTTAAGTTAGTCCCTTACATTTTTTTTAGCAATAAAAAGGATGATTATTTCTCTGTATTTTTGTATCCCCCACATGTTGAAAGTTCTAATTCATTACATTCTGTGATAAAAATAGCTCACTGAGTTTTTCTGTGTGGATATTTTTTCCTTCCCTTTTTTCCACAATTGTTTGCTGATTGTAACAGAAATGAGTAACCTATCTTTTGCCATTCTCAGTGTTTGTTTTGGGTTAGTTTTTCTCCTCTTGAAGAAGGAATTGGTGGGATCTGTGTTAGAAAGAAGAGGTTGAAGAAGCTTCTTTCTGACTCCTTATATATTGAACCAGTTGAGCCTTTGTAGCATATTTCAGTGCTTCTTTTAATGCAATGAACTTTCTGTTCATCTGAAACAGTGGCCACGGGTAAACCTACCAAAGCTTATCTTCAGCGTGTATATATTTGGGTATATTCCAAAAAGATTTCTATTTATAATTTCTCCCACCCACCTTTTTTTTTTGTTTCACAGATTAAGAAATGGTTTACCTATTTGTCTAACAACCAAAAAGAAACATCTTAGCAACAACTGACATTTTTAGGTATGGCACCGTAGCAGAAACTTTGTAACATACTAATATATCTGACATATTCTGAAACAATGTTTGCATGACCTAAATCTCATTTTCTTCGGAGATGAGCAGCTGTAGCCTGTGGATGGATTGATCCTTACTCTGGGCCCTGGTGCAGCTCCATACTTCAGATGGAAGTGTAGGCTGATGGTATAAACTGTTTCTTCCTTCCTGCCACCCACCCTTGTTGTTGTTGTTACCTGAATGATTTCTTTCTGCTTTTGTTGTCTAACTTCATGAAATACTGGAGGGGATGTGTACTGAAGGATATTTAACTCCTCCCATGTTGGGAGTACTGGGAGGCAGCTGCTGGCAGGTTCCAGCAGGACTGAGAAACAAAAAACAAAAGCTGAGTATATGTGAGTGTAGGAAAACAATCATATTTACATCAGGAATGCCCAATTCTGCATGTTAAAAAATTGGCAAGCATCATGTGGTAACTGGACAGGTCAGTCAGGGCCTGAATGGGGACAAATTGCACCTCTCAGATGTGGAATTAGGGACAGTGTCAGGTATCTGTAGTTTGTGTTTCACTGTGGAGCTTGTGACTGCTTTGTGCATTTCTAGACGTAAATTTCCAATCATTCGAAGCCCATATCTCACTGCCTTGGTTTGGCTTAAGGCTGCAGTAGGAACTTAGCCTGTCTGAATGTGGTACTTGCAGTGGACTTGGTAAGCAATACTTTCATTATACTATAAACAAAATGACTAAAGGCATGCCTTACTATTTTTTTTTTTTTTTAGTTGAGTGTTCCTCCTAGGTATAACTTTGTGAATGTTGAAAGCCATGGTCATGGTATTTGTAGTCAGTGAGATTTACTTGTTTTATACTTCTGGTCAGTCAGTTTTGTTACTCAGTAAAACCCAGAATGTAAACTTGGAGATGTCTCTATTATCTGCTTGTGCAATAGTGAGCAGAATGGAGACCTCAGTTCTGACTCAGCCTGTGAGTGCTACACTAGCTTGCAGGAATCCAGAAATATCTGGAATGTGACTAATCATTCTTGTGGTTTTATGTAAAAGAGATAATTCAGCTTATTTTCAGTCTCTTCTGAGTACAGTACTGGATCCACTAGGCTGGTTCTTATTCTGGGTATGGTGAATGACATTGCTGCTGATCAGTATTCTTTTTCACATTAATTCTGTTTTTACAGCAATTAATTGAGCCTACTAAAGTAGCAAGCCTTTCCTGCCACAATTTTGCATGGGTAAACTTTAGCTCATCAGAATTATTAAAGGGATATGACTGAGTGTGCTGTTTTCATTTTAGAAGCATGAGAAAATAAGCAGCATGTCAATGAGAAATTTTAATGTCATTATGCTAATATCAAATCTAAACTTTGAGACCCCAGCTCTTCACCAGTTTTCACATAGAGATCTGTCTTTTGGAATTCAGTTATTGTTAAAAAATATTCTGTAAATTCTTCTAAAAGGGCAGTCTTTAATTTTTGACAGCTTCAGTTATACCTTTGTTGCAGAACATCTTAAAGTGATGGCTGAAACATTTTTCATTTGGTATACCTCCAGGCAAATATAAAGTCACAGATGTACTACTAAGTGTTGAAAGCACTGATTGTAAGGAAGGACTGAGGAAAAAATGCATGAATAATCAAGACTTTGCAGGAGTTGGTAAAAGAAAGGTTGCTGAGACATCAGCTGAGGTTCTGCAAATAGCATTGGGCACTTCAGTATTTGAAAAGAAATTTGAAGTCGGAGAAAAATTGCTATAAAAGCTTTCTAACAATAAAGATAAATTATTTAGGAGGTCTCTTTGGTTTTGAGAGTAATACTTAAAGAAAAAGTTAAGAATTCCTTATTTGTAGGTCTGCTGAATGTGAAAAGTATAGTTCTGCAGAAATACTTAAATGTTGCAACTGACAACTCATATATTTGTGGAAATTTGGTGTATTTTGTGGACGCTAGCTAGAATTGAGTTTAGCTCCTTGACAGAGGATAAATTTATTGCTGCTTGTACACCCTCCACAGTGAAGACCTGCTCTCAATTTGTAGTAAGACTCTGCACGTATGGTAAAATGTGATTAAAAAAGTTGTGTACATTTTCCACAGATAGAAACTTTGTGTAAAATGAAGATTTGGCAGATTGCACAACTCTGACGCTACCATCAGCGTCTTGGAGGTTTTTTTCTTACTTTCTATAAAGAAATTTGAAAATAGCTTGCCAGTGACAGGATTACATTTGTGGGTTTGTTTTGGTCTGGCTGCTTACTTAAAATTATTTGGGAGATTCGGTTTAGAGTTAAATGGAAGGCTTGTGGAAGAGTGTAGCTGAGACTTTATTCCATGACGCTATGATTATGGAGACAGAAGCAAGCAAGAAACTGCTTGAATTTTGTGTATCCCATTGAAATTAACCAAGTAAAACCAGAGATTCTGTCTAGGAGTCTGGTAGGTTTGTTTTACTACTACCTGACAAGGAATCTGTGCCTCAGTGGGATGGAGGTACCAAAATGATACTTGATGTTCACACAAGGGATGCAAACTGGAAGTCTTTGTGTTGGTGTCTACCTGCTGTGATGGTTTTGGTCTCTCTGAGGGCTGGTCTAATTTATGTCAAAGGCTTGGACCACTACTAAGGAACAAAGGTGGGCTTATCCTGGGGTGCTTTTTAGCTGCAGCTGAGGATCTGGATTTTAGTGTGTGAATCTACTGACAGCTTGGATGGAAATGAAAACTAAGCTCCTTATTTTTTTTTTTTTTAAGATAGTCCTTAGCTCTTCTGTAAGCTCTTTTGTGGTCTTCGTTATGCAATATTAACTGTTTCATGTTGCATAAGAAACTATCTCGAGCACTTGATAAAAGTGGGGTACCAGTTTCAAAATAAACAGAAGGAAGCTTTATGTGTTTTTCTTTGAGACTAAGAAGAACAGTGTGTTTCATCTCAAAAAGAACAGTACTTCAAAGCCGTATACTGTAGCATTGGTTGGTATCTCCTCAGAAAAGTTGTGATGTTGTAATGCTTTGTGGTCTGGCCGAGATCCACATCACCATAATCTGTTTCTGATACTTAATATATGCTCTAGATGGTGCTACCTAATCTGTCCCCAGAATCTGACATACGTTCTTAATATAGAGAAATAATGGAATAGTGATAAAATAGTGAAGTGCGGTGCTAGTCAAAAATCTTTCATAGCTGAGGTTGTAAATTCAGGATTCTCTTATTAAAAGTAGATTAGTGCCAATCTACATGTGAATATATGTGGCATATACTACTAAGTTGCAGGAAACTTATTATCGATTACATTACTATAAAATAATTCTTCTAAAATAGCATTTCTTTTCAGTATTTCTTTGAAGATTAAATATTACCCAAGATTTTTAGGCATGCTTACCTTTTATATACAATAAGAGAGTAACTACAAGCCTTTGTGTGCTTTTAAACTCTAAAATACCTAGTTGCAGTATTTTATTTTATTTATAGAATTCATATTTGTATGGGCAGTAACATCAAAATAAAGCTAGTTCTTGGAATAGTGCTTGGTGGTTGTATTTGATGCACAACACGTTACTTAGGGCATGTTAAATTGAATATTTACATCATTTGGCCTGTGAATTTATATGCTTTTAATCGGTGCATCGTTACAGTTGTGTGGTGTGACAGTGAAAGCTTAACTCTCACTTCTGAAACTGGATGACTTATCTGTGATGCAAACAAACTTTATTGGACTTGCAAGTTTTAGTGATTCATACTTTACATACTTGTATAGCTATTTTTTTTGGCAATAAATCCCAAACTTGCAAAAAGCTTTATTGAAATATTTTAAGTGTGGAGAATAAATCCACATATGCGGAGTCCATATGATTCAGTGGTAATGAAGTAAATATCAAGTCCAACACAAAATTAATAACTTCCACTACCCATATTACAACACGTAAGTGGAGTAATATTTGACATGAATATTCAAAGATTTTGTACCAAAAGGTGCTGTAATGTGTGTACTTCATGCTGTGTTTTTCCAAGAAAACGTGTTTTAAAGACCACCTGTATAATCTGAAGATATGTTAAGTATTTTATCTAAGCTCAGCTCTATGCTAGTTCATTTCAATCTCAAGAAAGTAGGAAGGAAAGCTTTTATGTCAATAAAAAATTACACTAGTGGGTATTTCTAGTGTTCTAGACATAAGACTGGGGGTTTTGGGTGCAATATGCTAGGTCTGGCACCAAGAGAACAGCTTGTTACTGATGTATTTGACTTTGTTTTGAGGATCTCATTTTCATAACTAATGGCAAGATAGCTAGGAGATCTTAATAAAGAGAAACTGCAACTGGGTTCGATTCCAGTCTGCTTACTGCGTCTGGCCAGTATATTTCTTTACAAATCAGTGTTTCATATAAGTCTGCAAATGTTTTTTTTTTTTTCAAATTACATATGTTTGAAATTATTTGGAGGTTCAAAATAGCCATTGTAGTGACTGGAATGCTTGGTAAACTGTGAGCAAAGTTGTGATGAGGGCTCTGGTGAAAGTGGCAGCAGGTATTTGCAAAATTGTTTTAATTTGGAGAGGGTCGCCTTTGAATTGTTTCTTCTGGCTAGGAGGGGGAGAAGGTGGTTCAAGGGATAGCCAGGGAAACCCCTAGGGAGGGCTGCAGTGCAGTTGCACAATACCACTTGTTGCAGCATTCTCATGCAGGCACTTAATGATCCCAGCATATGTGCTCCTTGCACTTAGCTGCCGGAGTAAGGAGTGGAAAGTTTCTAAGGGCAAAGTTTTGGTGGGGGTGGACTCCAGAAACGCAGCTGTAACTTTCCCTGAGTTAACTGTGAAGGCCAAAATATCTCTCTACAAAGAACCTGGCATTTTTAAGCCGAGATTGTCTTTCGGTACAGATTTTGTGGCTTTCAGTTTTATCTTGTATGTCTTGCTGCTGTGAGTGTGGTGTGTGTGCCATAGCGCAGTCTGTGGCATACATGGAAACCCATATCGAGGGAACTCCCTCGACTTGTTAAATGAAGTACAACCGGTCCTAAATACCAGACTGCTTAACAATCTTTATCCATTCTGTGGTGTAAATGCGTAATTGTCTCTTCTTTCAGAACCATGTGCTTTTACCCCTCCCCTTATTCAGTGCCTTCTAATTGTTCAGAGACTGGATTGGTGTCTTATCTTCCTGTACTGTTCAAACTTTTTTAGAAGATAAGTCTTAATCTTCAGCCATCCTGTGATACTAGTGTTCTTAACAAGTACTTAATAAAAATCCATTTATTTTTATAAAGAAGGTTATTATTTATCAAAAATGGTGGATGTTATGGTAATGTAGTTTCACCCAAATATGCTCTTATGCTAGATGACTCCGCAGCAGAGCTACAGGGAATAAAATCTTATAGTTTGAATTTCAGTGAGTCAAAATTCGAACAAGGCCGAGATTTTCTTGTAATTTTTTGTGGTTTGTTTTTTAAAATGACATTTCATATTTTAGTCAAATTCTATTGAAATTTCTCAAGCCAGCTCTGCACTGGTGCATCTTCTGTGCCTGTCAATCTCGTTTGTGTAGAGCATGACTGTACCAGCATTTCAGTTAAACCAGCAGACTCTTTGCTGATGTGAAGAGTTTATTTCAAAAGACTTGTTGCAGATAGCAAATTAATTAAAATCAGGCAAAAGACAATAAAATATTTATGCATTGAGAGATGCTCCCAAAAACATTCGGCGAAAGGTTGTAACTGTATTTGTTAAAGAGTTGTTAAAAACAAGTTTTGAGGCTAATGCATGTGGAGAAGCTGGTTTTTAGGGTTATGTTAGTATTTCTTTCCACTCTTATTAGTTGAGAATCACGTGGTTTTGTTGATGTGTTTTTGTTGATCTTTCAATAAAACAGTGATTGTGAGCACTTTATTGTCAAATATAGACTTAAAATATCCGTCAGTTTCCATCTGCCTACTTTTTGAATAGCATTCCCTCTGAAACAACCTCGGGAGAAGAAAACAAATCCAGACTAGTTTCCAGTGTTCAAGGACATGGGGATTTAGTTTAATTCTTAAATTATCTCCTTTAAATTCTGTATTATTTTTTTTCAGGAAATAAAATGTAGGAAAGACAGCTTTCCCTAAGCATAGAGCACAGAATGATTATCAGTCAGTGCCTTTATCTGCAAATATACTACTTGGTAAAATTCAAAGTCAGCTTTAAAAAAGCCCACAACCAACAGACAAGCACCGAAGTAAATAATTGAGTGTGCTGAGTAGTGCCAGATAAGGCAGAGTGTAGGTAAATAGTTTGCTGCCTTTCATACTTGATTCTGCTCCTGCATGTCAGTCCTGACTTTGATGCTTAAATAAGTGTCCTGGGTTATGAATTTTATTTATAATGAACTTGTGGTTTGGAGGTGATTCTGTTCCACTTTATTGTTCTCTTCAGGAAAGAAAAAAAAAAAGAAACTTCTTGTTCTATCTTGTAATTCTTAGCATATAGAAATGAAGACCAGAGGGAAAGAAAATTGGTGTAGTTGGTGCCGTACAGTTTTGAAGCTGTTTTTTATTTTGACTAGTTGTTATTTTGCAGGAAATGGAAGATAAAGAATTATACTTGAATTAACACAGTATTTTCTGCTGTCTTTTGTATCATATCATAGTTTTTCTTGTAAAATCTGATTGTAACATTTCAAAAAATGGGATACAGTTTTTAGGAAGACCCACAGCTCTTTGTCTTGTCAATTTGAAATTTTCTATGCAAAAATCATTTCTTCAAAATCCAAAATTATAGTAGTCTTGTATAGTGGTAAATCCAAAAGTATAGTAGTCTTGCAGTCTTTGGATAAAGTCAGCAGTTGTTTTGTGGTGGTCTGTTGAAAGCTGTGCAGCCATTGGAATAGGGAAGAGAAGTCTTTTGAATTGTTTCAAAGTAGTTCTTGCTGGGTTGCTGGATCAGATGGCATTCACTTGTCAGTGTTGGCATTTTGGAGCACTGTAGCTGTTTGTAGGATGGGTGGTGGTAGCAGCTGAAAGGAGTAAAAGGGAAAGACAAATCGTGATTACACAGTCATGTAGTGATAAAGGTGCAGATGCTGAACATATCAGTGTCAAAGCCATCAGACTTATTTATGGACAGTAATTTGCTGTACAAGCACAATGGGCTGCAAGAAACAGTCAAGGAATCATAACAAACTTCTCTTCCCATGCATAAGTTGTGCTTGGAGTGATTAAATTCCATTTAATTAAGCTTTTAGTGTGTCAAAGGATAACAGGTTACTGATGAAGGACACCCTTGCTCTTCTTCTGCCTTCCAGACACAAACATATCCAAATCCCTCACTTAATATTTGTATTTTCAGGATTGCTGCTGAATGGAGATAGAAAAGCAGTGTGTGCTGCTTTGCTGGGTGGAAAAACTGTTGAGAAGTGTCCATGTAAACATTATCTCACCTCTTGGCAAAAGTAAATCTTACCTTACCAAATACAGGCTTTAAAGCAGTAACGCTTCAAGCACATGATTCAGTTGCCTAAACATGACATCCAGTGCCAGTGTGCACATGCCAGTGTTCTCAGGATGGCCAGAAAGGGCAGGCAGCAATGACATAGGAGCTGCAGGAGACCCATGCCCTGCAGGAGCTGCAGCTGCTCTGTATGAAGAGAATATTTCACAACATCTGGAAATAGAACTGCGTATATATATTTAGGTAATTCTTTTGAGCTGTTGGGGCTTTGTAAAACTTCATTTCCAATCCTTTCATACTGTTTTTTTTCTAGGTTGTCTTTTCCTAGCTTAAATCCATTAAGTAGTGTTTCAAGATCATTAAATGGTTCAATTTACAGGTAATCACAGTTCTACCAGCTTTGTTATTTCCTGTAGAAAACTGTCACATCTACAGATGTGAACACTGCAAGAAAAAGAAAATTTTCTGGGATTCAAAATACATCGTTGCCATTTGAATGTAGCAGATCTGTTTCTAAGTTCAACTATATGGAAATATTGTGCAGCTGTTTGTGGTGGTGAAGTAGGTACGGTGTGGTTGCAGATCTTTGCTAAGTGTGATCCCATCTAAGCTATTGCACATGGCCTGTTAAAAAGAAGAAAATGGAAATTTATACACATTAGCACAGTAAATTTAAAAGTAATTTAAGTTGTCAAACAAATGAAAACTGGGCAATTTAATTTGGGGTGATTCTGAAAAGTTTTAAAGTGCGGTATCTATTCTCATCATAATCTGTTGTATAAAATTGGACTTGAATGGACTGTTCTAAAAATTACAGCAGAAATGTGTTGTGTTTTTGCATAGGTGTGTAACCACAGCTGTGGAACCAGGAGGGAAAGAATGCTGCCTATACCAGTGCTACATTGTTTTAATAACTGAATTTTTTATAATGGAATCTTATAAAGAAAGTCAGATATGGATTGATTTGGGGTTTTTTATATTAGATTAAATGAAAGAGGCTTACTGCTTGAAACTTGATGGGTCTCTTTTGACATTTGGCCTGAAATGTTTGCAAGATACTTCATATCCTCAGAGCAGAAATGAATATGAGTGGGTTGAAAATTTCTGCTTACATAATTAAATAATGAGGATTCTTTGGCATTATATAGGATAAAAATGCAGGGAAGCTTGTTGTTATTGCCCTAGCAATTCAATACAATTTCTCCAGTTGGATACTGGAGTAAATTTCATACTTATATTTTGATAAATACATTTTCCATTTATATTTTGGAGGGTAGCTTTTGATACTTAAGTACTGCTAAAGGTTGAGTTACAGGTTGAATGAAGCCTTTATGCTTTGTTTCATATTAGCACTTGTGTCTGAATTTAGGTTTTGAAACATTAATTTTGTGTGTGTGGTGTTTTTTTGTTGTGTTTTTGTTGTTGCTGGTTATGGTTTGGTTTTTTTAAGTTGAAATAGAAATCTAATGGTCATAAATGAAACCTTTCCAGCATAAATTGTCAAGAAAGTTACTTTGCTTATGCACTTCTTAATGTTTTGAGGAATTTAATGTAGAGGAATTTTCACATGGTAACTGTACATAGATATATATCCAAATATAGTCTTCATTCCTTTGACAAAACTAAACATTGCGGTTTTGTTTCTAGCAGACTTCTTTTGGTATGGCCAGATTCTGTTACCAAGGGGTCAGTGAAAAATGGACAAAGAATTTGATAGATCAGGAACCCTGGAAATAACACTTCACCTGAAGAGTCATATTTTTTTTTTTTAATCATTTTGAATTATAGAGAAGCTAAAAATGATTGGCCCACAAATATATTTGTTCATCTTCATCCCTTCTCTGTTGTGGATACATGGGCTGCTATACTTTATTATACAGCCTCTATTTGAGGATGAGTGTATCATAATTATTGAATGCAGGCAGATTTTTTTAAGTGGCTTTTTTATTTTTTAAACTAAGCTGAAAATTACTGGTAAGATAAAGCTGTGACATAGGTCTGGATTTCCATGCTTTGGAAAGCATTATATTGCTAAATCTGTGCATTGTATGTCTTAATTTTATTTCCCTCTCTTTGATGAATAAATTATTTTAAGAGTTACATGTCTGTTAATAGAATGTGCACAGTGATTTATTAAATGTTAAATTCTAGGGTTTAATTTTAATGTGAAAAGAATGTTTCACCCAATGTAACATATTGGAGAGGTCAGCCCAGGTAATTGATGCAGGCTCTGGAGTACGTAGTTTGCACATTTATAGCATCAGCATGCTACATATTTAGGGAGAATTGACTGCCCAACCTGAAGTGATAGATATTTGAATGTTGGAAGTCTAATAATTATAGAATCATGAAATACATTGAGAAAGACCCGTAAGATCAAGTTCAGCTGTTAACCCAGCACTGCCAAGTCTACCCCTAAGCCATGTCCTTCAGTGTCCCTACACATCTTTTAAATACCTCCAGGGATGCTGACTCCAACACTTTTCTGGGCAGCCTGTTCCAGTGCTTGACAACCCTCTCAGTGAAGAATTTTTTCCTGAAATCCAATCTAAACCTCCCCTAGTGTGTGTTCACATTTCTTTTTCAGGGATGGTCAAATCACTGCAAATGAGCAAATTTATTACTTAGACACATTCAAACAGAGTTCTTAAACATTGGAATAAAGCATTGCAGTTAAGTAGTTATGTTCTGTGTTTTGCTTTCCTTCTAAATTGATGAAATATGGGGCTGTGCTACTTCAACTTGAGCCCAAATTGAGATTTTTGTAGCATTAAATTTGCTGGTTAAGAGGTCACAGGATTGACAGACATCTATTTATAAGTTTAAGAAAAATCCCTAATTTAAACCAGTGGTTTTTTTTGTGAGGACGCCTTAATTTTTTCCTGTACCGTGTGAAAAGGTTAAGACTGATTTATGTAGAAATAGAAGGGAATGATCTTTGTTATTTATAAGACACAAATCTCTTCCCCTCCCAAAATCCTGTAATATAAAACAAAGATAACAGCATTACTATTTTCTCAGTGAAAATTGTGTATGGTTGCATGGCGTTACATTCCAAAACATCTGTGTAGAAGACAACCTGGTAGCTATATGAAGGAGGGGAAATTTTTAATTGTTTGTAATTTTTTTTTTCTTAAGCAATGTAATACTTAGGTACAAGAAAGTAACCCTAAAACTCCTCACTTTTGTGAGCACAGATTTTCTACTCAGATAACAGAAATGTGGAATGGGATATAATCTATATACACACATGCACTCCAGTAAGTGCTTCGTTTTGTTTCATCTGAGAATTATTCTAAGGGTGTTTAAATATTATATATCAGTTATGTTAAAAATAATATTTGGAGACTGAAGCAAAGACCATTTTCATAACCTGTGTCACCATCTGTTAAATACACCAGAAGCTTATTTTTTTTCTGGATGGGTTTAGCCAGCTGTCCATTTTGTGCTGTTGCCTGGATGGAGGCGTGCATTTAAGAATAACACAGTAGGCTTTCTGTGAGTTGACAAAAAGCTCTTTTATTTTGATCTGAAACTCCCCTACCTTGTCTGACACTTCCTTATATTTAGTCTCTGGCTAGGGAATGTATTTGAAACCTCTCCCCTGTTGCAATCCTCTGGTTTGGCTTTCATCTTCTCCCACTGAGGTCTGAAGCTGCCCCACAGGATGAGCCATGTGCCTTCGCAGCGACCCTTCCGTGAGCCATGTGGACATCTTTGCTCGAGGCAACCAAAGTCCACTCTAATCCTATTGACATCCAGCCCACGTGGCGTTCACTTAATCTGTCGGGTGCTCTCCTTGCTTTGTCTGACCCTGTGAGATGATACAGCTTTTTGGAACTCTATTTTCCTTTACATGAGTGTCTTGGGGTGGTCATTTAGACCAGTAAAGTTTGCTAAAACCATTCTCTGTTTTTGAGTGTTGTTTTCGCAATAAAAAAGATCTATTCTGTAATGGTGTCAGGGTGACCTGGCAGATTTTAGTGCTATGTTGTTTGTGTGCTTGATTATAATTTATATAAGGGATGATGAGACAAGGAAAGAAGTTGGTATTTACAAAAGCCTGGAAAGAAGGTTATTGCAGGTCAGGTAATCATTCTATTCTGCTGCTCAGTTTGCAGCAAAGCAATCTGTATTCAGGAAAAAAATAATGAATTGCAGAAAATGATTTAGAATTAGAAACCAGCTCTTTGTTGGCTGCAATTTGGAGCTGGCTTTAAAACATAGTTTTAGAAGTTAATATTCTGACTTCCACAGGAATTTTGCTTTTTTTAAAATTGCAAAATAATGCTGTAGTAAAATTGAGCAGAGGACAGTTGAAGAAGCTACCTGAGGCAATGTGCTGTATTTTCTGATTTGGATTTCCATGAAATACACAGTGTCTGATCACTCAGAATGGCAGAGCTCCTATCGTTGGCTCGCTTTGTTCAGTCAGGATGAGACTGCTGTGCTGGGAAAGATGGAAGTCCTTGTTTGTTTTTTCTTCATCACTGTGTTAGCTAGACATGTTTGCACCACTTAAAAGTATGAAAACTCTCCATTCAATGTTGTGTATGAATACCACAATATATTCTTGCCCTGTCCAGCTTCATTTTCTGATCTTCCCAGAACAGCAGCACTGATTGTGTACAGCTTCGTGAAGTAGCATCAATCATTTTGCTTGATGAAGTAGCATTTATTTCTCCAAAGTGTAGATGTGCATGTGAAATGGTAACAAGAATTTGTTGCTATTGGAGTACATCTGAGCTACTAATCAAGCTATGGTATCAAAATACTTGAAATGCTTGCTTTTCTTTTTTGTGTATGTGAGTTGGATAATCTGAATTTGAGAATTAATTGCATCCAGTTTCTGCTGTTTGTACATGGTTTGCTTTGGCTTAACTTTATTGGCCCAGCTCATCAGAGGCTTATTCTAGGAAGATCAAGGACTTCAAACCTATGCTTTTAAAATCTCCTTTGCCCAGCCCTTGTCTTCAAAATCTCACTGGAAGCTTTGTAGATAAAGCCAGAGTATATAAGATGATTGCAAGACAGTCCATTTATCTGTGTTCCTGGCAAGTGGACAGCCAAACCAAGCATCTCTGGAGATCATCTAGTCCAACCCCCCAGCCAAAGCAGGGTCACCTAGTGCAGGTTATACAGGAACACATCCAGGTGGGTTTTGAACGTCTCCACATGAACCAGTGGACAAAATCTGTTTCTCCCTTTACCTTCCCATCTAGTTACCATGTCTGTACATGATTAACCATGTAATACTTGCCTTCCATTGGCCATGTTTCCCCCATGTCCTTAGAGTAGGATTTAGTTAGTGGTCCTTCTGCCTGCAGAGGAATTAGCCACTGAGTGATTCGAGGGAACAGTAATCTACCAGAAATTCCCCCAAAGCTTTTCCATATGTCCAGCTTAAACCCAGTCATCTGATGATAGTCAGTCACTAGATCTGACCCCAGCAAAGGGGAGAGAATGGGGGCATCCCTTTTATCCATAGCCTGTGTTCACACAAGTCCAGAGGTAACAGAAAATGCACACTCCTAATGAAAAGACCAGCTGGCTGGATGTTAGAGATCCAAGCCTGCTTACATTTATGTAACCACCAATGTACTGAGACAATGCCAATCTCCAAGTCGGATCATAGCAGTGAACATAGCTTAAAGGATTAGTTGCTTGTCAGGCAAAACAGAAGCACTCTTCTAATTTTTTTAATCTAGTGAACTGAATATATTAATAGTGAAAGGCACATGAATTCCTAAATAGTCTTCATTTTAGGTAGTTATTGCTATTGTGGACTTCTGTTGGAATTGAATAACCAAGAAGAGAGTTTAGGAAATAAATTTCTTTCATTTTCGTACCTTTTGGATACAATATATACTTGCTCTCTTCTCATATTCCTGGTGCCATATTTATCAGTCAATAATCTCCCAACAGGTTCTGTTTTGGGAGAGGGGGAGCAAGTAAGTCAGAGAAACAGTGTGTCTGTAGCAACAAAAATGTGCTGGTCTGAGAGAGGACATGAGTTTTAATAAAACTGTAATTACATGTGTGAGGCATTAGGGATGTTCACCTATTCCTGTAAAATGGTTTTTTTTGTTTGTTTAGCCCTTTGGCTATCAGTTGTAGTAGTGAAGTAATAGTATAAAGTGCTAAGGTAGAATAAAAGATTTTTTTTCTTTTTAACTCTTGGAGTCCCATAGAAAATAGTAAGTCAGAATTTGTTATACAGAGATATAGTTCTAGACCCATAATAAGTCATTTTCCTAGAACTTACTAGCTGGGCTTAAAGCTGTTGATGAGGCTGCCAAACATGAATTTCAAAACTATTCAGTTTACCACTGCTTTAATACATGCTATGCGTTTAATATAAATAATAAATAAAAGTAAGAAAATCCATATTTATAGATCTTTGAGGCTTAAGATTAGAAGAGACCTCTGAAGGTGTGTAGCCCAAAGCAGAGCTAGCTGTGGTGGTGGTTCAGAGCAGGGCTAACCTCAGACTTAGATTATGCTGCTTGAGCCCTGTGCATTTGAGTTCTGGCTGTGTCCAAAGATGCTGATTCTGCAGCCTCTTAGGGCCAGAGCTTAACCTGCCTTCACTGGGAAGGTTGTATCTGCACAGGCACTGAGAATTTCCTTTGCTGCAGCTTACCACCATCAAGATGGTAAAAATGCTGTTAGATACTTTAGCTCTTGAAATCCAAACTGCATCAGAATTCCTTGTATTTTAAAGTCCATATGTGACTGATTTGGCATCTGTGTAGGATAGGGAGTTTGCCTATACATGGGAGCTTGAAGAGATACCTCTGAAGTTTTACTAAAATAACCTATCATTCTGCATTTCTGACTTCATTTAAATGTTTGCTCTCATCTGTAGATGAAATGGTTGTGGTTTTATAGATTTGTATTGAAAATCAGGCTTACCTGAAATATCAACAAAAAATGCCATCTCAGTGACTTGGGTGGAAGTAGGAAAGTAATTTTTTTGGGGGGTTAAGAGGGACTTAAAAATAGCAAGACACTTCAATTGAAACTAGATTGCTAAATAGGAACAAAGAAAAGAATTCTTCCCAAATGCTAAACAGGCTATTGTGTCTGTGAAGCTTTGGAGAGGAGCAGTTGATCAGATTTTGGTAAGGCAAAAAACAGTAAACAAGGAAAAGTTCATTCTCTTTTTGCTGTTTGTAACAGGAAAAAGTGCTTTAAAAGTGTATGCACAATGTTACGTTCTCCCATCCAACTTTCTGGGTCAGAAGTTAACCTTTTGTTCCTTACATGTATAGTAACCTGTATTTTGTTCATTTGTATACTTCATTTAATATGTTGGGTGGTTTTTGGTTTTTTTTTTTGGTTGGATGCTTGCTTGCTTTTGGTTTTGTTGTAAACTTTATTTTAAACATTCAGGCTACTGAAAGAAACAAACTGAAAAAGGGGAGAAAGAAACCAGCAAATACCTTATTTAATCTAAATGGTGTCAATGACACTGAAAGATGTGGAAATTGTGTCTTAAGTTGTTCTCTGACATGCTTTATTGCATGTGTTTCATAAATTTTTAAGAGCAGATACTGCAAGAGAAGTTGTCATCTCTGAAATATGCATCCTGGTGGAATTTGGTGTTACTAATTACTGGAAAAGAGGAAGATCTGGAGCAGAATATTGCTCTTTGCTTTTGTTATCAGCTAAGAAAGGGGCCTCAGTTAGTGATCTTGTCCCTGTCTGGTCAAACATGTGATGTGTATTTCACTGTCTTGTGCTTCACTTGAATGTCCACACTGTTGCTGTACCTTGCTATTTATATATAACAGACTTTTTCATTGGAGTGTCTTTTCCCTTGGCTTTATTTCTGAAAAGTCCTTCCATTTTGTGAAGTGATAAAACACAACAGTTGAATCCTGCAGGGCCACTGGGACCTGTGCCCCTCAGGATAATGTCACATTAGATGTACAATACCTTCTTCTGACCACTGTCAAGCAGTGTCAGCCTTGCAGCAGCTTGTGTAGTACTTTGGGTAGTGTGACTGTGTATTGGGCACTGTTTTGCACTCTGTGGCTGCTCGTGTGTCCCTGTTGTCCCTGTGGCTGCTTGTGTGTCCCTGTTGCTCTCTCATTCCAATACCAGGTGTTAGGAGGCAATGGCTCAGTGAAGAAAAGTATGTTTGTTGTATTTGCATTCAAGGGAATGAGATTGACTGCTTATACCTGGTGATTGTTTTGATCCTTTCATATATAGGAAAAAAACCATCCATGCCTGTCACTCAAAGAAAGAATTTCAATACTGGAAATAAAATTGTGACCTAAAAAAATGCCCAAACCACCCATAAAGCTTTGTAAAGGAGTTGGGTAGTATTCTAGGAAAGTGATGCTTCTGAACATCTTAATTTTTATGAAAATGATTCTATGGGATTTTTTTTTCCTCCCTTCAAATACGGGCTGTGAAGAGAAAAGTTCATACTGTTTTAATGAATTAAAAAATGACCTTTTCATAGTCGTAGTAGTTAGAGGAAGAAATCATAAAAAAAGCACAAAAAATATCTTCAAATCCCAAATTACTTTTTGAACAGATATTTTTTTCCCTGCAATAGTTTTGTCTTTCTGAAGAGATCCAAGGATTGGTATGTTAAATGCATATTTAATTCTCAGGGCCAAGGGAGAGTTATGAACGAAATGAGAATAATTTTTATGTCGGTTTATATACCAACAGTTGAAAATATTCTGATAAGACATGCCTTTCTTCCCTGGACTTTTGCCTGTCCTAAAAGTCCTAACACCCCTGGTATGGTTGTGGGGAAAACAATGTTAATTCAGGTATTCTGTAGACAGACGTATGGTAGGAGAAGAAATAGAAGGATTCTTTTTTTTTTAATTAGATAATGGTGGAGATCCTGTAGACTGCAGCATCCTACAGTGCCAGCTGGAAACTGCGCCATGCCCCTTGCCAAACTGCTGAAGCTTCCGTTATCTGAGTTTTCTTCATCAGGGCTTTTTACAGATTCCATTTCCTCTAAGCACAGAGATAGTCCATCTCAGGAATGGAGAAAAGCAACTGTAGGCTAGTTGGTTAAACAGGGACCTTGTGGTTGGATCATTAAACTTGAGAGGTCGTGCCTAATGGTTGGTTTCCAATCTGCAGGTTGGGTACAAGCAGACCTGCGGGGCTCTCTTGTTGGACCAGATTGTTTAATATCTTTTATCAGTGACCTGGAAGAGGAGACACTCCTGCCTTGTGAACTCTTGTGAACACCAAACTGCAGGTGCAGTTGACCTGCTTGAGGGCAGGGCTGCCGTGCAGAGGGATCCAGTCAGCCGAGGGAATGGATCAGCAGCAACTTCAGAAAATTCACCAAGAACAGATGTCTTGCACACGGGGTGGACTAACCTCCAGAAGTGATGCATGTTGGGGACTGACTGTCTGGGAGCCACACATGAACTGCCAGAGTGTCTTGGCAGAAGTGGAGGCTGACAGCATCCAGGTGATACCAGGAGGAGCACAAACCAGGGCATTAGGGGAAGTGAAAGTTCACCTCTATGTGGCACTCAGTAGACTGCATCAGGAGTACAGTGTCCAGCTTTGAACATTGTTTCCTGTACTGCACTGAAAGAGGAAATTTGTTGATCAGCTGCAGCATGTTCAGCAGAGACCACTGAGGTGGAGCACTTCTGTGAGGAGAGGCTGAGGGAACAGGACTTTTTCAGCCTGGAGAAAAGCTGGCTTTGACGAGACCTTACACCAGCCTCCTTGTATCTACAAGGAGGTTGTCTAAAATCTGAAGCCAGGTTCTTTACTGAATTAAAAGGATGAGAGAATGAATGACAGTTTACATAAATGGGAAAAAAGAGAAGTTCTGAGTTAGGGGACAGGGTGGGGGAATACTGATGACGTTATGGTTTCTTTTGCATTCATCTATATGAAACTTTTTTGTCTTATTAGTAAGCTTTCTTCATGTCCTTAGTGTTCAGGTTTACTTTAAAATTATTTTTACTTAAATCTAGCTTTAGATACAATGTTACCCCCCTACCATATTTATAATATTTCAAATAGAAAACAAATGATGTAAAGAACACAACTACAGAAATGGAAAAGAGGGTTACGGTTGATTGATCTACATTAAGATTCAATCTGGAATACCTCCCTTTTGTATCCAGATGATTTGCCATACTTTATCTCTTGAAACCCACCTTGACAGCAATTCTGTCTTTTTGTCTTATGTTCAGTGTGTAGTTGCTTCTCCTGGAGCCTCTTTATTTTTTTATGTTTGTAATTTTTTTTAAAATCTCTGGGTTTTAAGTCCTGAAAGGCTGTGAACATTTTTAATCCCTTCCTTGGAATATATTAATATATAGTTCAGAGAATGTCTTCTGTTGTGTTAGTTCAAGTACTGTATTACTTTCCTGAAGGTGGAATTGCAATTTTATCTGGTGTAATTTTCAGTTATTTTCATCCTACTAGGGACAACTCAAAAAGGCTCAAAACTTCTTGTTCCAGCTTCTGTGCCCACTCTAGTGCCTATAAATCCTTGAGAGAAATGTCATCTTCAACTATATTGTATGTCTGTGTCCAATATTCATTAAATAATACACTTATTACTAACATCTAAATGAGATGTGTGTATATATCTCGCCATTGCCAATAAATTACAGCCTTGGGGTTATAATGGTTTTGAGGAAGTCTGTCCCTCAGGGATACTGTAACATTCTTTTATCTTTTGTTTCTGCAGTGTCTTTATTGCTTTAGATGGCTCAAACTCTTTCACTCCAGGCTTTCTTGTAGAGGTTTCAAAACACTCTGTCTGTGGTACTTTGCTCTTGTGTTTTGTGTACCCATCTTTGCTTTGTCTCTCCTTGCTGTGACTTTCCCAAGCATTTCCTTGTACACAGAGAACCTTCTGCTGCTGGGTTTGTGTGAAAGCCTCTAGTCCAGGCTTGTCTTTTGGTCCAGCTAAAATCTCTGCCCCTCTGATACATCTTTTATTAGCTTGAGCAGAACTGGGCCTAAAACTGTTCGCTTTACCTCTGTCTGGTTACATGAGCAGTATCAGCTTTCTGATCATCACTTGGGCCTGTAATCTGGGTGACATTTTTGAATGGGTGTGATTGAGAGGCCTTAATAAGATCTTCATCTAAAGCTTTCAGAGTCTTCTTTCATAGGAACTCAAAGTAAATTACATTTTCTTATCCCTACAGCTCGTACTGTCCCGGTTCTCCTCTTTTTTTTTTTTAGTTGCTGCAGTATTCTTTTCTCTGACTCATTTTATGAGCTTGCAAAATGATCTGCAGAGATAATACATGTAATGTTTGCATTCTTAATATGTTCATTCACTGTCCCTTTCTTCTCTAGTTCATGAAAAATAGATTGCTTATCTCTGTATTATACACTCCTGTTTACTGCTGGATTGTTTGTTTCTCACTGGCAGCTGCACATGCACTTAATGATCCAGTGAGTACATCTTGACCTTTATACCTTACTGCTCATTCTGTTCAGAAAGAGGATTGTATATGTTATTGCAAAACTAATATTTTCCAACTTTTTAACCCATTGAATATCTCTTGCAAATTTCTTCAAGGATTTTGACTACAGATAGGTGTTATTCTAAGACCACTGGGCATAATAATAGTCAGCAGTGCTGTCTTTCTGGTTTGTCTGTAGGGGTTTTGTATTTTCTTGTCAGCCTTGAGTTATAAGGGACAGCTTGTTTATTCTGGTAACAGTTAAGTGTGCTAGACTTTGATTTCTAGGCAATATTGTGATACAGACAAGTAAGAAAAAGGTGGACAATGTCTGTCCATGTTTATAAGGGGCAAATATAATATTTAAGGCAAACTGAAAATTTTGAGGTGCTCCTGAGTGAGTCCTGGCTGGCAGTTACTCACAGAGGTCAGAAAAATAAGACAATAGTAATAAGTACAAGTAGGAATAGGTACATAGGAAAGAGTTTGAAAGCAAAATACAATTGTGCTGACATTGATCTACCTGCAGATGAAATGAATTGTCACATATGTAAGAGAGTAACTTGAGGGAAAGTGCTTCAATGTATAGTGTCAAATAAATGTATGAACACAAGTGAGTCACCTTGGACTGGGTAGAGATAATGAGAAAACAGTGCTGGAAGGGGGAAAAGTTAGGAAAATAAGAAAAAAAATGATAGGAAACTGAAGTATGGTAAGAGGTGGAGAGAGCAAAGAGCAGCCAAGGTCACAGCAGATGTCTAGGGATTAAACGGTCATCAGAGTGGTTTCTTGCTGGTTTTGTTCACCTTCTGGGAGTAAACTGGTTTTTGGCCTCTTGACAAGTTCCAGTCAAACAGGAAAGGTGATGTAATATGTGTTTTCTAGTGATTTGTACTGTTTTTCCCAAGGAGCAAGAATTCACCCATCTAGAAAAAGTGAAGTTAATTGTATAGGATGATTCATGAGAGGAGCTGAATATAATATGTAGTGCTTATAGAAAGATTTCCTCAGTGTTGTTTACTTACCTGTTTTGTTGTGGATGGTTGGTCTCTTGAGTAGTATTTACTTCTTCATCTAGTTGCATCTAGTTCACTGTGAACTAGGAAATAAACCTAAGCTACAGACAGCAATGTGGGCCAATGAATTAATTACCAGAAAGCTGTCAGCTGAAATGACCTCTTCAAAGGATGACTTGTTGCAAAGGTTCCTTTTAAAATGTATGTCTTTCAGAAGGAGTAAATGTGATCTGATACAGTTTCCAGGATAACTGTAAACAGAATTTTCTTTGCTTGAGTTAGAAGGTAGCTACATTAGATAATTATAAACATTAAGGGGTTGTAATGGGCCTTAAAGATGATCCAGTCCCAATGCTCCTGTCATGGGCAGGGTCACCTCCCACTAGACCAGGTTTTGCAAGGCCTTATCCAACCTGACCTTGAACACTGCTACGGTTGGGGCATCCACAGCTTCTCTGGGCAACCTGTTCCTGTGCCTCATCACCCTCACAGTGAAAAGTTTTTTCCTAATCTGTAAGTTTCCCCTCTTTCAATTTGCACCCATTATTCCTAGTCCTATCAGTTCCTGATGAAGAGTCCCTCTCCAGCTTCCCTGTAGAACCCTTCAGGTACTGGAGGGTTACTATGAGGTCTCTACACAACCTTCTCATCTCCAGGCAGAACAGCCCCAACTTTCTCAGCCTGTCTTCATAAGGGAGCTGCTCTAAGCTTCTTACCAACTTCGTGACTCTCCTATGGACGTGCTCCAAGAGCTCCATGTCCTTCTGTTGGGGATACCAGAGCTGTAGGCAGTACTCCATGTGGGGTCTCACAAAAGCAGAGGGCACATCACTCAAACTTTACCACTGGACCTTTAGGTTCCTTTCCATTTGTATTAATACAGTTGTTTCCAACTTTAATTTAAATTTTAGAAGATGCTTTTTAAAAGTAAGTGGAAGTGCTTCTCCTTGTTTCTTCACTTTTTTCAGAAGCAGCTACTTCATTCCAGCCCTCCTTTTGGACATACAGAGTAAGCCCTATCTTAAGTGAAAACTAGTGTGGAAAATCTCACTGTCACAGATGTAGGTCCCAGAATATTAAGTGTGATCAGTGCAGAAGGTTTCAATGGAAACCTCAGTCAGTGTTAACTACCTCTTTGCTGCTAACACTGTATGTGTTAGTAATGCAATGAATGTCCATCTGTTTTTCTCTAAAAGTGTTTTCTGAAAGGATTGGAATCATATGTACAACCTGCAGTTTTATACAACAAAAATGTAATTGTGTTGTTTCTGAAGCAATTAAAATAATTGTGGCCATTTAAAAAACTTTATTTTATGTAGAAGTATCTAATCTCTTAAAAGATTTAGAGTTCACAAGCACTTAATGCTTTTCTGGAAAGGGAAGCAATCAGTGTTATTTCAAGAAATTAAATATTTGTTCTGTGTTTTGTACTGCTTTCATACTTGAACCATGTGCAAAGGGGAAAACATTTTGGTTAGTAATAATAGAGTTTCTATGCTAGAGCACATTTTTTAAATGTTACAAAAAAAAAAAAAAAAGAAAAAGAAGCTACCATAAAAATATACTGAAGTTCTTGAAGTACTGTTGGAATAACTACAAATTGTTCTCTTTACTAAGCACTCTGGATCAGAAGTCGTAAGGTCTTTAAAATCTGTTAATTTTGGAAGCTGATTGTTCAGTTTGATTCTCTGCACATTAAACCTCTGCTTGTGGAAGACTGGTAAAAAATATATGTTCTTTCTCTTAAGCTCAAACTAAGAGCATGTACTGAGAGTGGTACTCTTTTACACCCCTTTCCAGGGACATTATGTCTAACTAAAACTATTTCAAGTGTGCACAGGTACGGCACAATTTTCAAAATGGAAATGGAAACCTTTCTCAATTTCAGGCTTACACCTTTGGTCTGTTGTCATGAACTTATGCTTCCAACTGTTCATCTTGCTGCTTTGCCCATAGGATAATTTTTCCCCATATGTATTTCCTAGTGTTTCTGTCTGCACTCATTTATGTGCCGGAGACAAATCATATGACAGCCTGTGTGTGGTTTTGGAGAAACAGAAGGGAATGGAAGGGGGTCCATTCAGCAGCTTGTTATCTTTAACATTTCTCTTTGGTTTTCTTCTTAATGCTTTTCTACAGAGCAGTAACAGCTCTGTAGGAGAATCTGTTTGGCTTTACCTGGTGTTAGGAGGCAGCAGAAGCAGCAGCCTGGGGAGCTGCAAGTCAAACTTTGGGTCATCCCCACCTACAAGCATATGGAAATGATGTCGAGGCCTCACTTGTAACTTCTCCTGTTGAATCAGTGTTGGACACTCAGTGTCCATTCAGAGCTTAGTTTGTAGAGAGAGGGGGAAAAAATATTAATTAAGAGTCATAATGACTTTGTCTCTTGTGGTTTTAATGTCAGCTACACTTCCTTCCTTGATGAAACAAACAGTATAATAACAAGGAAATATTATTTACCGTTGTATTTTCCTCTGGAATGTTTGGAAGTCTTTAACTTATGAGTGTCTGTGAATATAGCTTGTGAAGCAGAGTAGGGTAAAATATTGTTTTGATTTATGTCCCTATAGTAATTTAGCTTATTGCAAGTACCTTCCCTCCATGCAAGTTCCCTCTGTTACCAAACCACAAAAGAATTAATTAATAGGCAAGAAACATTTGGGTTTATGTTGCAATTTGCAGAGTTCTGAAGAAATGTCTTTTCTCTGTATGTATGTGCGTGTGGTTTTTTGGTAATGATTATCATTATTTAAAGAAAGATCAAAGTAAATGTTTTTTCAAACCTCCTAGTGTGCACCTTACTGC
Organism: Rhipidura dahli; assembly: GCA_013399225.1. NCBI lineage: Eukaryota > Metazoa > Chordata > Aves > Passeriformes > Rhipiduridae > Rhipidura > Rhipidura dahli. The sequence goes on from VXAC01001808.1 coordinate 227,922, forward strand.
ACTTGTATTTGACTTCAACTTTATCTATACGTGGAAATACCATATTATGAATCATGTTTAATATTAAACATTGACTGAGAAAAAATGGAGTCTGAGTAGCTGTGAATTGTTATTAACCCTTAAATTTGAAGAGAAGTGAGAAGTTCGTGTATACGCAAGGATAAAAATGCTGGTTTGGGGATGAAAGGTTACTTTTTCTTGATTAAATACAATGTTTCAAAATAGACCAAGATTGGGTATGCCATGTGCTGAATTACTTCCTTTTTGGACATGAAGAACATGCTTAATCCTTCTTTTGAGGTAAGAAAAGGATGGGAAAATGCTGTAGGAGTTAACAACCGTTTAAATTGCCTTTGGACAGTGAGGCAGATTAATGGTCAGATTTCACGAACACAGAGGATGTGGGAGGCAAATGTTCAGTGGAATTTACTAGTTTGTTTTAATGAGTCAAAAGATGTAATTTAGTAAGAATCTTTGTGAAAATGATTGTCATGATTTACGTCAAACAGAGCTGTTAATTTTCAAGAGCCAAAACCAGTCACTGAAGGCAGGAAAACATTCTTCAGTTATGGCACTGTGAAAAATGAGACTCTCCACAAAAATTTTACTCCTTTCTCTGAGATATCCGGAATAGGTTTGTGATAAAATAAGGCTCCATCTTCAAGTTAATATTCTCCATAGGTTGAATTAATAATGAGAAGTAATGCTATAATTAATAATTATGGAAGTGCTGGCTGGTATATAGACTTAACTCTTTTGTTTATTTAGAAGAGTTTTTAATGGGGCAAAACAGAGGTGCCTTTTGTAAAAATGCCAATAATATTTGAATAGCAAAGGAAATATCTCAAAAGTTTCTGAGAAGTTTAAACTTGTGACCTAACAATCATTCTAGAATGTAGGATTGAAATACTGTCTCAATTTTCTTTTATCTTTGTGAAAACACCAATTATTAATATTGTATGTATTATTAATGCTCTCACTATTAGTGAAACTGAATTCTATGTGTAATTTATCTTAATTTTTCACAGTGGCATTGCACATGAGTTATTTTTCCTTATAATGCAACCAGATTGACTCAGTATGTGTATAATGCTTAAAAAACTAGTGGTTTTCAACAATAGTCACTTTTTTATTACTTAATTTATTTTCTCATGTGCACTTCTGTTTCTTCACTGTTTTGAAGTTTCAGATCATATTGTTATGGAGACTTTTATGAAAATTTATTCTTGTTTTGATGCTTAGTGTGTTGAAGATTGGTTCTGTTTTGTTAATCTATTCTATTTCCTGGTATAATGCTTATAAGTGTGTGTAGTGTAAGTAATATCACATTTATTAGTGTAAGGATTTTAGTTTATTACGGAGGAAGTCCATTTTCTTCACATTTAAAGAAAGGAAGATGGATTATGGAGAACAGGTGAGGTGTGTGCTCTCAGTTCCAGAGTGTGGATGGGTACAAGAGTGCAGGGTCTGTGCTGTATAACAGAGAGCATTCATGTGACCTTTCCTACGTTGTTTTGAGAAGATGACACCAAGGCTTTTGAGAGTTGACTGTTAGCCTGTAATCATGATAATGGTCTCTTCTTCAGAGAGCAAATAGTACCCTGATGACTTTACTGACGCACTTGGGGAGGAAGGTGAATATGATCAGCTGGTTCAGTACTTGCATAAAAAGCTAATTAAACTTTTTAATCCTACCTTTGAGGCATGTATTGGAAAGGTCCAAAATACCATGGGTTTTGAAGAGACGAGTTTTGCTTATGGTCTGTTACAATTCTCTGTGCTGCAGTTATTAAAATGTGAAACATGTTTTTGCCAGGATAGAATATAACTTTGATACTTTATTTAAAGTTTCTAAACATTTGCCTCAGAGGTACTTTGGCCAAGCTTTTATTTGAGGCATATCATGTTACGTGTATTTAACTGCTCTTTCTTGGAAAGGTTTGCAACTCAGGAGTCTCAATTGATTATTACCTTGGTTTTACTTATTTTTAATTGCTTGGCCATGAATATTTGTGGCCAGTTACTTTTCATGGCTTAGAGCCTCATGGGCTTCGTGCACCTTTACAAAGTTTGTAGCTGGTGGCCATCAGTCTTGTTCCAGGCTGTGTTCATTACCACTGTTCTTGATTTTCGTCCTTTTGCTGCTGTTCTGTTTCCCTTGCCAATGTTATTCCTGTGTTCTTTGCAGTCTGGAATTGAGTTGGGTTTGGGTTTTTGTGGGTTTTTTGTTTGTAGTTATTTTCTGTTTGTGTTTTGCTTTGGCTTTGTTTGTTTGGTTTCTTCCCAAGGAGACAGTTTCCAGGTTCTACAAGTTTTTGTAGCTGTCATTTTGTTCCACTTCTACATTTCCTTTGTTCTTCCTCTTTGTGCTGCCTTGTCTAGTTGCTTTGTAGTGGTTTCAAGCTTTCTTAAAAAAATCTTGAATTTAAAAAAAAGGTTTTTGAGCATCACATACAGTACAGATTAAAAGAGAACTGAATTGTCCCACATGGTACGCACCTGTCAGATAGCTGACACACTAACAAATGTGTCTAATCAATGCTGAGATGACAAGATTGAATGTTTGTGTAATGTGGTGATGTTAAGCTCCTAGACAGTATCTGGTAATGTACACTTATCCAGCTTTTCATATCCTTGATATGTTGTGTAAATACTGCCTAGTGTTCATACAACACTTATTTTGTATGATTTGATGGGCTGTTTGTTGCAAGCCTTGCTTGTTGAAGTAATCAATGAAATAGTTATGTGCGCATGGGAATTCATTATGTTTGCTTAAAAGTAATTTCTGAATGAGAATGTGAAAAGCAGATGATGCCATAGCTGTGTCTGGCACCAGTAAGGGACAGTATTACTTGTCGCAGGTTGATGCTGATTGACTCTCTGCTGAATAGTCGCCCAAGCCATGCACAACTTGAGACAATAGTTTTTTTGATAGCTGTTTTGTATGACAAATACACTTTTCTTTCTAAATGCCAGATCTTCCTTTCAGCTTTGTGTAATTATTTGTCTTTCCAAACTGATAGGGAAGAATGGAATAGATCTGACTATGTGGACTTTCATTCTCTTCCTATAGAGCAGCTGTATTTTTCTAGGCCATCTTGTGTGGATGTGCTGACCCTTTGTAAGAAGTAGTTATATCTACAATTCTACTACTGTGCTGTAATTTTGACTTGGTAATTAGCTAGAAAATCCTTGCCTGATAACTGGAAACTTTTGAACCATAACACTGTTAGCACCAGGTTGTATGCACAGAACTGACATTCAGCCAATATATATGTATGTACGTATTTCCTTTAAAAAAGATTAATACTAACGGATGTTGTGTCTCCTGACAGAGAGCTTGCTAAATTCTATTCTTCTCTTCTCTCCAAAAGCATGGTCCCATTAACTTTATTGTCATGACAAGAAATGCAAAAGTATAGCATCCTTCTTCCCTCTAATGAAACATTGTCTTTAAATACATATATATATATAGGTCATCATAGCTGACATGGACATCTGTCCACAGTTCTTGAGTTGAACATGTTGAACCCCAATAAGAAAGACAGCCTTCTGTCTTGTTAGTTTTTGCAAGAGTTCATTCTGTTTCTTGTAACATCAAAGTAATCCTTCAGTTGGGATAAATACAAAAGTTTAGTAATTGTCTGGGGAATCATTCTCCTCTACAGCTAGTTATGTACCAGTTAGATTTTTTATTACGTGGTCAGTTGATGCTAGACTGTCATGCCTTTTTATTAATGAAAATAGAGGGTTAGAGGGTCTTTAAAATCTATTATAGCATTTGTGGAATTATAAATAAAACACTCTTAATTCTAAATCAGCATGTGTCCTGTAGCCTGGGAGTAATATTATATGTCAAGCATAACAAATAGCTATCCTAAAAACCTTAACAGTCTGAGTACACAAGAAAAGAAAATGAGAGGAGAGAGTCAGGTCATCTCCGATCGTGTCATCTCCAGTTCTTGGAGGACTTGGACATGTGGAGGTGGTGAGTACGGTGTGCTAGCTGTATTGAGCACATATGTGAAAAACATGAGGACAGGAAAATTCGGAATTTGGAATAAAACTTAGGTCTAAAATTATTTTATTCTAGCAAAAGTCACAACATACACGAAGAAAAGCATATTAAATTATGTATTCTCCTGTTGCCTATGTATGTAGATTCAAACAAATTAGTTCACGGATGTAATACTAATTCCTTTTTGCTTTACAGGTAAGAATCATAGCTACTTGGGGAGCTGTCAATGACATGCCTCTGTGGTTGTCCATACACAGTGTTTTGCAAACCATAATTAAGATGCAAGCTAGAACACATGTTGCCCCAGATTCACAGAAGCCAACCTTACTCACTGCTTTGACACAGAGCAGATGGCTTGTTATAATGTAGTTGTTGATACAGTAAGAACTGAGAGCTGTGACTGGTGTTGCTTATAATCACTACTGATTAAAGACTGTATGTATTACCCTCAAGAAGGTATCACTGTTCTCTCCTTGTAGTAAGGATTTAGTAAGAGCCTAGATCAAGAAGATATTTATGCTTAGAAAATGCCTGAATATCAGTTGGGTCTTAAATTTGTGCTGTTTGTATGAAGATAGATTTTTCTGAAGGGCTGGAACAAAGCATTTTTATGTAATTTGATGCTTTTTGTGTAGGCTCTGGGCATGTAAGACAAATGAAGATAGAAGAAAGCTCTAAAAAGCTTTTCTTATAAATGATTTTTTTTTTCCCATCTTCACTAAAATCTGATTTTCTTTGAAGAAGACTCTTGTGTGGATGAAAAAGGTTAAGGTACCTTGCCAGGCAGGCACAGTCTGCTTTGGATGGACTTGCCTACTGTGGTGGCAAGTACTTCACAAAGCCATTGGGTAGTCATAAAGGGATGCTGCATCAGGAGCTAGATCATTCAAGGAAGCTGAGTGGTAAGTTAACAGCTGGTAAATTGTATGTTTCTGACTCTATAGAAGGCTTAACAATTCCGGAAAAGGAGGAGACTAAAATGAAAGGGCAGCTTTAACTCTTTTAGTCATTAATAGACAGTCTGGATGTGGTAGTGCTCATCATGATGGAAACAGGGTAAGAACTACTCTTAGACTGCCAGCTGGTTGGAAGAACACAAGCACTTGACCGGCTTCAGAAAGAAAGGTGGATAAGCTGTGCTTTTTAGTTTTCAACAGTGAATGCAGAGCACAGTAAATAATAACTGGATCAGACCTTATTTGTGATGTCGTTCCATTAACTTCAGTCAGTTGACTTCAACAAGCTTAGCTTGGGGATGCATTAGTGCCATAATGTTCAAATAGGAGAAAAACATGTAAGCTTTCTATAAACATGGCTTAAATTTTTGCTGAACATTAAGGGTAAGTCATTGAGGAAGGAAAGAATGGAAAGAAAGAGTGTTCATTATTCTGTTTTGAGAAGTACAGGCAGAGGTCAAAGTCAAGTTTTTGCTCTTGAAGAGTTGTATTCTGAATAAATTGGCATCAGCACGAAAATCCTTGTTTTTTATCACATAATTCAGTGTTTTCTCTGGGCTATTTTAGTGGGAAAACAAATAGAAAAGGTTGTGTTCTCATTCATATCTGAGTTGCTTGGTTTTGATAGAGTAAATGCACTCTATGGTCACTGAAATATCCATTTTGATTAAAATGTGAAGTATATTTTGCAATTAGAGACAAAAATATATAATGCCCTGTCTCTTGCCTTTAATTATCACAGCTCAGTGATTTATATAGCGCTTTGGAATAGCAAAACTTTGGCTGACTGCCATGATACACAGTAAGCCCAGAGAAGTTAGGAATTGGTAGCTATTAATAAAATTGTAATTTTATGGTATTCCCACCCAAGTGAACTGAAATACGTTTCTAAGTCAAGGTGCAGCTCTTTTCCCCTTTCATGTTTTAAAAGATATGTAAGATTTTTTTCCATTTTTTTTAGACATGCACTCTCAAGGCCTGAAAAATTTAATACTTTGATGCTGACCAAGTTAAAAGACCTGTCAGCAGAGTTCCAATGTGACTCTGAAGTGAGAAGCTGCAAACTTGACCTCCTATTGCTGGAATTTCCATTGGGATATAGGTCCTGAAAAATCTTTGGGAAGTTTGTTTTTTTTATTCACTCAATGTACTTATTAATAGCTCAGAGTTGATATGAGGGGACTTCCAGAGGACCATGTCACTCTTTATTTATCTTTACGGAGGGACTTTTTTTTCCTTATGTTTTTTTCAAGCTGTGTTTAGTTTAAATGGCAAATAGAGTTTATTTTAGCTATAATCTCCTACTTAGTCACAGTGTGGTGTTTTCTGTACTGCACAGTAAACTGTACTAAAACATACAATGCAACAGTTAGTGCAAGAGAAGAGAGAAGATTGGATCCAGAAGGTTGGGTAGTTTCCTTTCTCTTGTATTATTTTTCTTCTGCTCCAAATCAGGCTGGTTTTGTACTTGGTTGTCATTGTCCCTTTTGGGGGGCCTGAAGAGTAGCACATTTTAAAAATAGGCTTTGCCTTGGAGATCAATTAGCTTCTGAGGAGAAGTATAATCTTATGCTATAATCTTCATGAATAAGATCTCATGAATCTTTATGCTCTCATATGTAAGAAATAGACTGTTCATTTCCAGGACAGTGGGGTGATTTCTTGTGGTTTTGTATGTTTTTGTTTGGTTTATCTTTAGGGGTTTTTTTTTAGTTTTTTAAATAAATGGGGTTTTTCCCCCTCATTTAAATGATTTCCCAAGAGGTTCTGGCTAGTCACTTGTGTCTTTACATGTATATGTTCATGTACATGAATGTATCCACTGAAGTGATCCTTAGTTGCTGTTGGTGTCTCACACGGTAGAAAGCGGAAGCAGAGGGAGGAGCAGTTGGACTTCGGCAGTAAAGTCTAGATCAGAATGCAGAGAGCCCAGTGCATCTTTATTTTAGGTAATTTAATATGAACAGTCATGTTTTAAAACTCTGTTTAAAAACAAACAAAAATCATTAAAAAAAGCCCCGAACTTTCTCCTGAAAATTAGGATGCAGAACTAGAAGATGTCCATGAATATATGCTGCTTGCAATTATAGTTGCTTTGATTACTTTACTAAATAGCAGCTTCCTTGGAATGTCCATTTTTGCATGTATTTTTAATGTTTTCTTTGTGTTCACTTTTTTCTTTCAATGAGCTTCATTTCAGTTTTGGTCAAATTGAAACTGATGTTTGTTTTCACCCAGGCTATAACTGGAAGACTACTTTCACTTTTGTCTATGGTATGACCTATGTGGGTTATAAAATTGTAATACCTTCCAATCCATGTAATCTTCTAGATACATGGTTAAATCAAATTGAGCCCAACAAAGTTGGTTAAAGGTAAGAAAAAATAATTGATTGGGGATTATGAAGGAATAGAGATTATCTGTCTGCCACTTGCACTTGGAAGAAGTAGCTAAGTATGGAACTGGTTCCTTAGAATCTTGAGTTCTCCTTTGTTAGCAGCAGCAGTAGTGTTCACTTTCAAATTGGAGATGTTAGGCATTTCACAACGTAAGTGTTCACAGACTTGGTGGTCTTGCATTGGTCTTTTGAAAGATGCCATTGAACTGTCCTAAATAATATTTTAAAATAATGCATAGATATTTTCTCTACAGAACACATGAGAACAATTACTGAGTTATATCAGAATTAAATCCAAATTTAAGTGACTATAATTATTGTTAATCATATTTGTGTGGTGGACTTTTAAGCTTCAAATATCAGCTTGATAGGGGAAGGTGAAAACAAGGTGTGTTGGGCTTATTCAGGGGCAGTTCTTGGGAAGAGGTGGCAGAATGGTAACACAGATGGTACATGCTGATTTCACTTTGAAATTCTGGAGTCAAACACTGGGATGTGTGTCATTAGAAGATATTTTTAGCGAGACAGATTGAAAATAAAGGAACAGATATCTTCTTTTTCTCTCTCCTACTCACACTCTTCCACTTCAGAAAGAAACCCTGGAATGCCCTTCTCTGCTGTTGTTATATGTAGGTTCTGAAGAAGTCATGCAAACACCTGTGTTAAAGTTTCAGTTCTAACTCCATGTACTACAGGCCAGGGACCCCCAGGATATGTCACAGCAGGACGGTCTCATTCCTGTTTTACAGGTCTCTCTTGAGAACAGAGGCTGTAAACCACCAGTTACCAAACCACCTCACTGTGGCTGTGCTGACCAGAGCTAACTGGTTCAGTGTGCAAGCACCAACTTCTGTTGTGAGCACTGACATTTGATGCAGTTTTACTGCTGTTTCTACTCATGTTTGGAATTGAGTGGCTCAGCATGGTATACCAGTTATTAAAATGGCCTCTACCTAAATTTGATCTTAAACTGAGTGTATCAATTTCTCTGTTTTGTGTTTTAGTCACTTTGTTCCTCACTGAAAATACAGTTATTCTAAGACTGAGTTGAAAGGATGAACTTTGAAAATAGCAAACTTGAATCCCACATGGCTTACTTCCTGCATTGTGTACTGCATATTTATATTAAGTCTCCTGATCTTCTGACATGTGTTAAAGACAAATTAAGAGTCTTCTGTGTCATGTAATTCGCACATTACGATCATGATGGACTAAGACAATTAAAACATGTGCAGAGTGAAACTGCCCTGACTATGGCTAATGAATAATCAGAGTAGGTCTTTGAGTCTTCCCTGTCAGAGTGAATTCTCTTGAGGGGGCCGCAGGAGATGGTTTATGATTAAAGTGTATACTTGGGATATAGTAGCCAAAATTCCATTTGAGCTGAGAAGACCAGGTACTAGATCACTTGCCTTATTTCAGGTAAGGGACTGCCTCAGTTTTCTTCTACTGCTGGAAGAGAAATTATTCCATGGTGGAGTCTTATTTCATTAAATTAGGAAAAAATATTTTGCTAATAGAATCAGTATGTTGTAAGAAAAAATATTCTTCTGGTTTTACTGTCTTATTAAAATTGACTTTCAGTGAAAATTCTTAGTTCTTAATTAGCTCCAGCAGACACATTGGTGTGTTGTGTTCACCTTATCCCTCTCCACAAAAAACCAAAAAACCAAAACAAGCCAGAACTGTTTCAGGAATGCAAATAGGATAGTAAAGGAAACTCTGTGTAAATTTGACTGAAATCCATTGTGTTTTACCAGTTATTTATCATAGAAGCTGTATTAATTTATTTTGAAGAACAGTGTTTCCTAGATATTTATTTATAACCCTGGAACTCATAGGAGGATATTGCCATTGTTTCTGTGTTATTTGAATTGAAATGAGGAAATGGATGAAGTGTGACCAAGCACTAGGATTTTAAGTTCAAGAGTGTCATGGTTTCCATAGAAACAGCTAGTTCTATCATAGCTACTGAGTTAAATGCTTTTAGGATTTTGCTTTTTTTCCCCTTTAAATAAAATTTGTTCATGCTCTTTCTTGGTTTTCTCTTTCTTTTCACTTCTTGTTTCTGAAACTTGCTAACTACACTTTTAGGAGTGGAAAGCTGCCTTAGCCATTCCTTGTTTGAGCAAGCAGTTGCACACAGAACCATATTTATTTCACTTTGTGGTAATCTAAAGGTGAGCGTGTCATTGGAACTGGTATGAAGCTCACCTTAGCCTTGAATAGAGTGATGCAGGGCACTGTCACATTTACCTGGTGTCATGTTGGGATTGCCCTACTTCCACAACCGGTGTGGCTTTGAACGAGGGACGCAGCTGGCTATGACGCTTCAGAGCTTTGTTCGTTCACGTGGACATTCATTCTTCTCATGTTCCATGTCAATCTCTTTTTCATGATACAAAGGAAATTTATTATAGGTACTGCAAGGTGCTGTAGCTAAATACAAGCATTCTGAGTGTTGTCAAGTGTAAATTTTAGGTGTTCAGTTGAGGAAGCGTGGTTAAGTTATCTGCATTTTCTATGAAGTATCTGGTGAAAATAGGTGTCTAGAAGAGTCCAGGATCAAGGATCTCTTCTCTCTCATTGAGAATGCTTGCACTGTTGGGCTACAGTTCTATACTTCTACTCTCTTACTTTCTTACCTTATGCACCTCAGTCCCTCTACCAGCTAGTTTCTTGGCTGAGAAGGAGCTAATATTATTATTTTAGATGTGTCTCAAAATCCCAGAAAATTCTGGAAGTCTTCAGAAGGCTGCTTAGAGAAGTGACTTTGATTTAATGACCAGGGTCTGATACAGTTAAAACTCAAGTGGAAGAATAAACAGAGCAGGAGTACATGTAAAGGCTTTGGATTTCAAGGAGGCAGATGCTGATTAAACTAAATGTGCCAGGTTAGTAATAAGGAGTGTATCTGAGGAATTTGCCTACTTGGCATTTCTTCAGGTTGAAGATGTTCAGTTACAAAATATCTGCATGCTGGTTGAGTGAAAAGATGTGAAAAGAGACTTTGAACTTGACAGAAGACCATCTCGGGAACAATGCTGAGAAGGAGCAGAGAAGAAATAATGGAATAAAACTCATGATTTCTATTTATCCAAATTAGATCATGACAGATTCATCAGCCAATTTTCTTTGGAAGGAGAGTGTTTTCCACATGAGGGAAATGCAGAAGAGGTGTAATCTGTCTGGACTTCAGTGAGTAGTTGATATTGTGTAGGAAGGGATCAGCTGGGGAAGGCAGGGTTTGATGGAGTGTGTAACTTGAGTGGAGAAAATGGTAAGGTACAGTGTTCAGGATGTAAGTGTCAGGCTCTCAGTCATGCTCAGTGGAATTCCTTAAAGATAATTTTGGGACCAGCTGTCTTTGTAATGTTTTCATTTATGCCACTAGCACAAGGAAAATCAGTATGCTGATGAAATTTGTTGATGATGAATTATGTAGAAGATGACTGTGGTGTTGTGGAGATGGGATTATCTCAAAGACTGAATTAATAGGAACAGAATTAATTGAATTAAAATATCCTGTACATCATGGGTGGTTAAAAGCTGTATTTTGAAATGCAAGCTTGAAAGCTTATGTCATAGAAACAACTGGGCTAGAGAAGAGCATTGCAACTTTACTGCATTAGAAATGTTAGACAGTTGTGGTGTTTGTATTGAAAATGGAGAGGCTTTTGCAGTAGATTTAAGGAGGTTCTAATATCGTTTTATACATTCCTGAAATACTGTGTATCATTCTAATTACGCATACTTAAGAAAGTTTAAACAAAACTAAAGCAAATATGGATTCAAGTGGATTTTGAAATCATTCACTTTGAAAAGGACCTTGAGCAGTTTTATAGCCCAAGCTCCTGCTGGAAGCAGGGTCACCATTGAATTCAGACCAGATTACTTGGGGCTTTGTTAGTTGGACCTTGAAAATCCATGAGGCCAGAGCTTCCAGACCATCTCTGAGTGACCACTGTTTTGAGATCCTCAGGCTGAAAACTTTTTACCTTATCACAGTTCAGAGTCTCTTGTTTCCATTTATGACCATTGTCTGCTGGTCTTCTGTCTTGGACCTCAGTAAAGGGGTCCTTGTTTTGGTAATTTAGGCTTGGGAAGGCTGCTAATTGGTCCCTTTCAGGCCTACCCAAGCCCAGTTACCTTAATCTCTGTTGATGTGCTTCAGACTTTTGAAGACAGTGTTCCTACCAAGGGCCAGCCTTTTAATAAGGAAAACCCTTGCTTGTTAATTTTAGCAAAGTGTGTCCTTGTCTGCAGATGCAAAAGAAAGCTATCAAAACCCCAAGGTTTTTTTGGCTAAAGCGTGATGTGGGTGGAGCATCAGTGAGTGTAACCTATTCAAAAATAAATTTAAGCTGGGAATGAGAAGAAAACACACAGGGAAACAGCTTAGGTTCTACAACAGCCTTCCAGGGCATGTAAAAACTGAAGTTCTTCATTGTATATTCAGGTGGATGCATTTCCAGGAGTGACCTGATGTCTAGAACCTGTAGGTCCCTGCTGACTTGGCTTGTGTGATGCTGCTATGATGCTTAGACTGTTTTTTGGGTTTGGTTCAACTTCATATGTAAATCTGGTGGAATTCAGTCACAAAAGTGGAGCTGGTAGGTTTCTCTTTGGCCTAGAGCCATTAGGAAACCTTAGTGTGTCTTTAGAGAACCAATTTATTTTTTACAGTAATGAACTTCAGTTAGAAAGTAAGTGTATTGGATGTTGAGGAAAAAATTGTTTTGTGTATTTTTTTTCAATCTTAAAACAGCTAAAGAAGAGCACTTAATTTAAACTTGGGGCTGCATAGCATGTACTGATAGGACACTTTTCCTTCTCTGCATTTTAATTGTAAGATGGGGAGTAATCTTAAGCTGCTACTGGATGGAGTATAGAATTGATAACAAAGTAGCTTGTTTAACTGAATAGTTGGGAAGTCCCTGAAACATCAAGAAATGCGTGTACAACCTACACAATGTTTATTGATGTTAAAGTGACTTCCCACTTATTTAACATTAGCTGTGAAATTAGAAGCACTTGTGGCACTAAGACGTTTTGTAGGTATGCCTTTAAGAATGAATGAACTTTGCATGCCTAGAACAAAGGAGAAACAATTTACTCTACATCAGCATATATGTGACCCAAATTTCTCTTCCAGAAGTTGTGGTCACAGTTGTTACTGTAATCTTTTCATAAATATAATTTTATTTTTGGGTGGTTTTCTGTTTGGTGGTGGTTTGTTGTTGTTTGCAGAATATAATCTACACAGAAAATTTTTATTGTGTATGCAGTGCAACTGATGGGGCAGTTACTGGAGCTGTGATGATGAGATTGGGGTGGGAGGGAGAGGGTGAGGTTTGCATGCTCGAGATCACAAACAGAATGTGCTATTACATAACTGTGCAGAGGGGCTGTAGTCCACAAATTGTATTTAATCCTTCTTCTGATACTCTGGCTGCCCTCGACTGCTTTCAGCAGTAACCTTGCAGTCAGTAACACAATGTGGAAGTGTGAGGATATGATCCATATTGCTTTGTTGTAGCAAGAGACTGGACCTCCCTTTGGTACCCTGAAAAGAAGAAAAACCATAATCAGGACAGTTGTTGTTACATCCCCAGTTGAAGAACAAACTTCTCAGGGCCATGAGAATTGCGAAAGCCTCCTGAGACCAAGCCACTTGACAAGACTAGGTGGAGGGACTTTAAGGATACAATGGGTACAGATACAACCTCCTTGGTGGCTTTTAATGTAGGAAATAGGATACAGGATATTTCCTAGCTAAGATAACTAAGATTCCTTTCTTAACTTGAAAAATTATGATTTGATGCTTTTGTGTCAAAATTCCTCTACCTAACCAAGACTTTCTTATACACTTTGAGTAAATGTGTATATACATATGCTCTTATTTTTTTTTCTTCCTTCTCTTACTTCTAAGCTTTCTGGAATTTTGCCAGAAATATTTTTTTTTTCAGATCCCCTATAGCTTGTTTGCAAAATTTACAACAGCAGTTGCAAGTTGTTAAATTTCCCAGTATTTTTGAGGGAAATGAGATTAGACTCTAAATGCAAAGGCAAGTTTTGGGATTATTTGCTTCAAACCCTTCAGGGTAGTGTGATGTGCAACTCAAGACTAAGATTCCTTCAAGTCAAGATGAAGAAACATAAATATATATATACAGAGAGAGAGAGAGGGAAGGAGAGACAAACATGCAAACTAAATGTGTTGATGGCATGCTGTACTATAAATACGAAAATACTTGAACCTTTCATTAGAACAGCTGTTTCTTTGCACTTGATGTAACATCTGCTTGACTGACTTTAAAATTCATTTTGGGCTTCTGCTGATATGTGGTGATTTTTTTAAAATGAAAATATTTATGCTGCGTTTTACACATACTTGGTAATATACCCTGTAAAATTATTATCATATCTCACTGTGCCTTTTATATTTCATATTAAGACTATAAGAAATGCTCTTCAGCAACAAGAACCTTATCCATTTTGGGGAGGTAGGGGGAAAGAAGGATCTAACATTTTTCACTCTTTTTTTTCCCCCTCATGTTGCTTATATTGAGTTTTTGGTGTATACTAACTGCAGAGATATGACTTAATCATATTTTTCAGGAAGCCAAGTTAGTTTTGGTTATTTTTCAGTGATATTAAACTCTTTTTTGTATTCACTTTAGTGTGCCTGGTAATGTCAAAAGTCAGTAATGAGAATAAAAATAAATGTGTCTCCCTAATGTTATGGTAGAAGAATAATAACTTCCTTTCTGTGTTAATGCAGTGCCATAATCATGTTTTTAAGTGCTGAGCAGGGCTAATCTTTTGGGGATTTTTTTTAAGTCATCTCCTTGTAGGATCCAAATCAGGTAGTTCTAGGGAGTGGATGGTTTGGTATTATGTCTACTGCATAGGAAAGTGCTATGGTCTTCAAAACAGGCAACCCCCACCTCAGGTAAACTACACACAGATGGAGCAAAATAAATCCTTAGATAAATTGTATAAATTCAGAGTTTGGGAACTGCTTAGCCAGAGGGAGCAAGCTAAGGGGGGTGCCTCATGAGCCAGTTAGGGTATAGGAAATGGGTATGGGGAGTTGGAGTGAGAGACAAACGGGCTGCTGGTGAAGACGCTACAGTAGGCACTGGTGCTGAAAATTTGGGGTCGGTTTGTTTGTTCTTTTAAACAGGCAGCCCATTCCAAGTACAAGTGACAGTTTGTGATGCAGTCTGAGCTTCCTAAATTTTTGGCAGTATGTTGGTATTGTAATAAGGTGCATTAATGCTTAACAAATAATTAAAGATAATGAGGTATAGAGAGAGTAGAATCAAATGCAGTACACAGCACTTCCAAAAGCCAGATGAAAAGAACTTGCTTTCTACATGCACATTTTTATAGTGTCATCTGAATATGCACTTAGTAACTGATGTGGTGCTGTTTTGCAACCTGTTGATTAAATAGGAGAAATTAAAATGTATTAGAGAGACTGTGTGTCTGTGAGCCTAATGAAAAGGACCTAGCTCAGAGGGGGGAGGCAGCTCAGAGAGAGCTTGTTATTAGATTCATTATGAAGCAGATGTCAGATGAATTTTGAAGTTTCCTGAGTTATTTAAAGACAAAGGTCAGTGTAAAGATGTCTTACTGCTAGAATTCATTGATGACATGAAGTTTGAAAAGTGCTTGTGATGTAGAGAGGAAGAAGAACTTTGTGGGGGGGGATTTCTTAGGTCTGGTGCCCAGATGTGAGGGAAATGTGAAACATCTTTATGATGCAGAATACTTCTTTACACCTAGTCTCCTTTCTCTCTGAGGGATGGAGTAATAGGAGTGGGATGAAATTTGGACCTGTGTGTTTTAGGGTGATGCAGGCAAGATAAAAGCTTGGAGGCTGAATAATTGAAAGCATCAAAGTAGAAAAGGGTACAAAAAAGTACTGAGCAAACAGTGTGGTGCAGTTATGAAGAAGGTATATGTGCTCTTGGGACACAGTCAGAGAAGATGTTTTCAGTAGACAGAGGAAATTACTGGTGGTGTTATACAAGCATCTGGCAAGACATCATTTAATATGCTTCAGAAATAGTAATTTGTTTGAGGAGAAAACAGAAAAAATTGTGCAGAGACAGGATGAAAGGGGGAATAGGTATCTCACTAGAGAAAGCTTGAAGAGCTTATTTAGGGTAGTCCAGCTAAAGAAACCATATATATAAGTGTTGTCTATACATACACAGGTGGAGACAGTGAAGGGAGGGGAAGTACTGAAATTGAAAATACAAACAAAACAACACCTGAACATAGTCCTACTTTTTGAAACTGCAGTTCATCACAGTAGTCAGGTTTTTGGAGTAAACAGGAAGAGCAGAACTTGATCTGCTTTTTTTGCTAAATATTGTTGAGATTTTAAAATTCCTTAATCATGGTTGAAATTTCAAAGAAAACAAAACTTTAATGTTTATAGCCAAATGTATTCTGAATTTTATGAAGAATTGTCTTTGACTAAACA
The DNA here is from genome assembly GCA_013399225.1 of Rhipidura dahli. NCBI lineage: Eukaryota > Metazoa > Chordata > Aves > Passeriformes > Rhipiduridae > Rhipidura > Rhipidura dahli. The sequence continues at coordinate 243,794 of VXAC01001808.1, forward strand.
GCATTTCCTCAGTTTCTCTCCTTTAAGGTTTTTTTTTGGGTTTTTTTTTGGTTTTTTTTGGGTTTTTTTTTGGGATTTCCTCGTATGCCAGGAGTATCATTATACTCTTGGAGTGGCTATGGTGCTTTCTCAGAGACAGCTACCACCTGGCTGCTTTCCTGGGCTAATGGGAGAACTTGTATTTTCTAAAGGGTGTTAGTAGGAGGACAGAGAGGAGAACAAAGCCTTTTATGCTCACTCTTTTTAAACTTGCTACACTTTGAAATAGAGGCTGAATTGCTTATAGGAGGGGTTATTTCCTTCATTGACCTTGAAGCGTGCTGGATGATAGAGACTGTAATTTGGATACTCCATTTAGGTGCTTAAAGATAGGTAGGATGAATCCAAGCCAAAGAAATCAAGAGGGAATGGAGCTGCCTAAAGAGCTTCTGAAATAAGTGGTGAGTAGGTAGCTGAGGCAGAGCTGTCATGTTCGATGGATATGATGCACTGAGATCTTTTCAAGAAGTATAGAAAACTTGGACATTGCTGTAAATTTTGTGCTTGGTATTTGATGTAGAGAACAGTTTACTGAATTCCAACAAAGAAAAATGTGTTGCGACTTGCCTTTAAAGTAAGAGCCACAGCTTGAGAGTGTGACTTGGAAAAAGGTATCCAAGCAGTTAGTCTGCTAAAGTCTCACTGAAAGTTGATGAAATGTGGGCTTGTAGGTCAAAATACAACAGCAGCTAGACTCCTGCTTGCCATGGGCATTGCTACCCAAACATATTTTGTGACCTTACTAACAGTCGCTTGAGGATCCAAAATTTAATCTCTTTTGCATTGTAAATAATGTCATACTGAACTCTTTATGTGTGTTATTTTAATGCTGTATGGAAAAGAAATTATATTTAGTGATGTGTAAATAGAAGAGTGGAAAATTATGGCTGAAGGTGCCGGTGGTTACATGGAGGAAATTAACCAAAGAAAAACTATGAGGGGATGCTATTACTGTGCTGTATGTGGACCTCACTTTGCTTTTAGTAGAAGACAGTGGTGGGACAAAGTTTTGGATTCAGAAGAGTGGCGGAGGGATTCAGGCTTTGTGGCAGCTGGGAGCAAGGAAGGATGCTGTCTGACTCCCTGGTGTTTTGTAGATGCACTGGCTGAGATTGGGAGGGAGCGTTCTAGGGCTTTTATTTCGGCTCACGGCCTATTCAGGAGCAGATTTTGATATTTTAATGCTCTTTGTTTAAGTTAATTTTTCAGGTTTATATTTTTCCTCTTCATTCAGGAGTCGCTTATGTATCCTTGCTAGAATATGTTTCTACCTATTGAAAGCTGTTTTTTACTGGCACAGTTGATTCAATCACTAACAGAATCTTCTAGTGTTTATAATCAAAAATGCCAGCTGTTAGAATTTAATCTTCCTAGATTATGGGTATGGGAACAACATTTTTTTGACCTCTTTGACCCTCTTTTTAACATATGTTAACATGTTAAGCTGTTTTCTCAAATCGTTTGGATCAGTTTTCCAAAACCAACAGCAATTTTTTTAGCAAATGTAAAAAAATAAATAATTTAAATCTTCTTTGCAAAATTTCCTAATACTGATGTTTTGGGGTTTTTCACCAGATAAATTTGCGCCTCATCTTGGTAAGCGGGAAAACAAAAGAGTTCCTGTTTTCACCGAATGACTCTGCTGCAGATATTGCAAAACATGTGTATGACAACTGGCCAATGGGTGAGTAGCTGAATGGCTTTGGCTTTTTAACTGGTGAGCAAGGAGCTTCCCTGTATAATCTGACTAAAGTGTTGATAAACTGATCTCTATGCTCAGCATTCAAATTAAGTACCTTTATTCCCTATCTGGACAAAGATTCATACAGAAGTACAGTAGTCTTGCCTTCTTTTTCACAGTTCTTCAGTTGGGCAGATTTTTAGATGTCAGGACTGTGTCCTACTTTATTTCTAAAATTTTCTTTTGCAGTCTGAAGTACTTTTTCCTTACTGCCTTATCTTGGAAAGGATCTGTAATACTGATAGTTTTCCAGGAAAAAAAAAAATATGAAAGCCCATTTTAAGAGACATTAAGAGACTGGATATTGTTTATGTGAATATACTTGGTGTCGTGCAGGAATACTGGCTTTGGAAAATGGGCCTGAGAACTTAAGATGTGTATTCACATATGTGAATAGTTCCCCAAAACAAAGTGGTTCTGTTCTCTCCGACTATGATTTCATGGGAAAATAGCCAAAACACAGACATAGCATTACATACGATGAAAGAAAATGCTTCTTTTGGTACAGGACTTCATTTGGGTTACTGTTTTGATGTTAAAAAGACTACTATTTAGACAAACTAAAACATTGCACTATCTGTTTCTGTGGTGCCTTTGTCAAAGTCATATGGTGAATGATCGTTTATGCCAAAAAGTTAATGTTGGTAATCAGTATTTTAGGCCTTAAACTGTTCTTTGAGGTCAGGAAAAAAGTTCAGTTTGCTGTTTGATTTGCTGGGATGCAGTATTATGTATTTAGTAAAATATGTAATGAAGGAGGAAGTTTTAAGTCCTCTGAAGTATTAGATACAGATGTAAAACACTTCAAAAATGGTTAACGTACCATCTGTGCTGTACATTTTTTAATGTGTGCCTATAATATAGTTGTCATAACCAAATGTTCTTTGTGTACATTTATCTGGATTAGTAAAGGCAGAACAGGATTTTTTTTCCTTACTCAAGTTTATGCCTGAACATGTGGTGTCATGTTCACAGTCTTGTGAAGAGTTTGAAAGTCGCAGATTCTGAGTTCAGAGTTGGGAAGAAACCCAGACTTTAAAGTCTCTTCCTTAAAAAAAAGTAGAACCAGACATGGAAACCTCAGTTCAAATGCCTGCTGTCCTGAGAGTGTGCTCTAAATTTTGATGAATATTTAATTGCTTTTGCAAAGAAGAATAGTCTCGATTTAAAAGACAGAAAAAAACCCCTCACTTCAGAATAGCTTATAGATTTTCACAAACATTAGCCCATTAGCTGTTTTGAGACTGAGTGTGCTCCTCTCTTGCCACAGGACTGAGAAATCTTGATGAGAACTAAAGTTTTCGTTCATCCTTGAAACACTGATGATGTGACTGTTTTTACCACCATTTTGACTTTTCATTATCTTGTGGGGAGAAAAGGGATAAAATAACCCCAGTCTCATGCTGGCAAGATTAAAGCAAACTTCTCCCCACCTCTTTTGGCAATACAGTTTTTAATTAAGGATCTCTTGATTTGGAGTAGAAAACGCCAAATTTATTTTATTGCATGTCATCTAGATAGGTTAACCATTCTCTTCTTCCCCTACCCATTTTCTTCTAAATAATATTAACGTCTTTCTTGTAGACCAATTATCTGAACTTTAAAAAAAAAAAGAAAAAAAAAGATTCAGTAAGTCCTCTGCTCATTTAGTCATCGGTGGAAATTAAAATTTGAATTCATGTCAGAAAGAAATGTTTCAGACTTCCAGCCAAGAAGCAGAAATTAAAAGGATGGGTAACTTGGCAGCTTAACAGTAAGAAAATACCTGTGCCAAAATCTGTTCTGTCTTCCTTTGGTTGTGGTTTTACATCATTATGTCAACTGGATTTCTCCTCTGTACAGCCACAGTATAGTGGAGTTCAGACTGTATGGAGTAAAAAAACAAACCAAATCAAAACATTATGATAGCGGTGTGATATTTCAGATCCTTGATGTAGCCCACTTCATAGCATAGCAGAATGGGCATGTGCTTGAATTGCAAGACAATTGAATCAGACCCTAAGTGGAAATACTTGAAATTCAAATAGCTTTGGTTGCCTAATTTAATCTAATCTTATAAACTAGGCACATGGGAGCACCTGGGAGTGTTGCAGCTTCTGCTGTTGGTACCAGCCTTGCCCCCGCCATGGTCTGGGGCTGAGATGGCTCCTGCTGCCCACATCTGCCTGCTTGCTTTTTGCACCAGATGCCTCTCCGTACGCTCTGCAGCCGTGGCTTTTGTTTCAAATGCTTCCCCTTCTATCCTTTTCAGTTATTCTCCTTTTGTGGTGCTAGTTGCTACTGCCTGTATGTTAATTGTATGTTCCCAGTGAACAGGTTGGTTTCTGTGGCTTGTCCTGATCCCTTGCTGAATATTGATTTTGCTATATAAACACTACAAAAGTGGAAAGAGAGAACATTTGTGAACAACTGTTGCCTCTTATTTGGTCATCTAAGAAACAGAAGACACTGTATTCCCAGAGAGACCGTTTAAATTCAGCATTTCAATGCTTTATGATAACTTGTTCTGAAAGCAAAGTGCGTATTTTGTTGTTCTTCACGTTGTGACAGGGAATGGAAAAACAGTAGGAAAAGACCATTTAAGCTTATCATTTATTTATGATGGCTTAAGCATTATAGGAAAATGTGTGCTTGCTTTTTTTTGAATCACTGTTTGTCACATAAAAACATCCATGGATTGGCCTTGGAGAAGCTCCTTAAAATGTACTGGTGGGTGTCTGCTCTGGGAGAGCCTGTGTTGTGGCTCTGTGGTGGCGGCTGGGGGCTGCTCAGGTCACTGCCCCCTCCAGACATGGAGCTGGTTGGATCTGGCCATCATCGAACGGCGCTGAGCTGCCTCCGGAGCTTTTTTGCAATGCTGTAATCTCAGAGTCCTGTTTCAAGTGACCCCATCACATGTGCACTCACTCTGTGTGTGGCGGCTTCCCGTTGCTGGAGAACAGCTCCACTTAGTCAATTAGCTGGTGACAAGGAGTATGGCTTGGGGAACTTCAGGATGGCCTGCATATCAAGAACCAGGAAGCAATTTGCATGTATGAAATACTTTCTTTCGGACTTGTGTATGTGCTAAATATATCCTGCAGTCTGTGACATCAGTAATATTTATACTTGCAGACATAAAATTATAGTGTTTCAATGCCCAGTGTCAAATCATAAATTCAAGAATAGACTTCAAGAGTGCTGGCCTTGAATTATCTTCCTTTACCTTCAGCCTGTCTTCTCGCTTTAGTGTTTTATGCAAAAGAGTCCTGTTCCAAATTTTCTTCCTGGGTAAAGGTGAGAGAAATAACAAAAGATGTTTTTATTACAATGTAACTGTGGAAATTCTCTCTCTTCAGATTGGGAAGAAGAACAAGTCAGCAGTCCAAATATCTTGCGGCTTATTTATCAAGGGAGGTTTCTTCATGGCAATGTGACATTAGGAGGTATGAAAATAATTTATATTATACATGTTGCAGTTAGGCAAAGGGGATATTTATTTGCAGTTCAGTGAATACTATTTTACTGTTCAAGATTTCAGTATGGCTTGCTGTATACTGTTTCTCGTATGCACAAAGTGACATTGTACCTTACTGCATATTTTTCCATCTTGTTGCCACGAGTTGTTAAACTTTGTGAGGTACCACCTGCTAAGTCAAGCCTCCTCTCACGCAAAGAAACTGTAGTGCTGCTTTTATTTGTTGTCATTCTAAATGGAATATTTTGTTCCACCTCTCTTACCCTCCATTTGCAGGACTAACTACTTAATAAATATCTGAAGTATTTTAAAATGCTTGATGAACTTTATGATAATTGGTCAAACAATACTTTAAATCTTAGTGCAACGCAGGAAGACACCCTATGAATGAGAATGAGGAGAAGCATTCTTGCTGTCCAGTGCTCTCCCAGGGATACAATTGCATAGTTATGTGAAAACAACAGTAAATGGCTTCACTGCCTTTGCTAAGGAAATGCAATTCAACTGTGCCCCCTCGTGGCAACTGTTTCCCCACAATTACGCGTTTTGGTGGGAACCCTTGATAGAGGTGTGACACACACTTGTTAAGTCATCTTTCCTTTTCCAGGTAGCAGTTGCCAATGGGAATATCAGCTGTATCAATGACTTAACATTATGAGCCTCTCCATTCTGTGCCAGTTTAAAAACAAATTAATTCTCCTACTTCATATGTTCAAATTATTCATGGTTTGGTACCTGAATGCAGGACAGAAAGGACAATATAATATAATACAAAATCACCAAAGAAATGTTTTTGAAATTAAGAAGAATCTGAAATAGTATTTCTGGACTGCTTATACTGATGTTCCATGAAGAATTGAGTGGGATGATACAGCTATTGATTCACTTTCTACCATTCCCAGTGTTGCCTAGCAATATACTTATAGAATACACTTACTCTCCACATATATAAATTTTTAATGCTTCTATATATACAAACAAGATCATTGTCAGCTCAGCTGGAAGAACTCTGAAATTTTTATTCATTCTTTAATTTGTATTTTTACCAGGTGACAGTGAGTGCAGCTAGTAGCAGTTGGAGTAGAGTTGAAAGACAAATGTTAAGTCTTGGATCATCTCTGCAATTAAAGATGCTAGTCTTACCCTACATTTCCAGGCAAGGATAGTTAAATGGGATTTACTTCGCCATTCATCTGAGTGTTGTTCTTCACCACCAGCATTTTTTCCCTTTAGTGACATTTGTCTAAACCTAAAAAAATGTTGAATATTTGTTTAATATATTTAATACATTATTTAATGAGTTAAGCTGAAAAATAATAGCTACATGCTGCTGGCTCTTGCATTAACTTAAGTCTATGGATTTTGAACACTTACTTGGGTTCAGGGCATTTTAGTTCATTCTTAATCATTCATGCGTTGCAATTTAATTATTGTGTTTTTACCCCAAGGATCTTACATGTATATTAGTGTTTCTCAAAAATATTTTTTGTTGCTGTATTGTTTTAAGAAAAAGAATCCCTAAAACACTGATTTCACTTCAGTGCTAATGAAGTTATCAGGAGTAAGATTACATAGCTGAAAGGGGAACAGGAATTCATGAAACAGCCTGAAAAGACTCTTACCTCAGTTTGTGGTGTTCATTAGAAGTAACCCTAAGTGAACTAGTTACCTTTAAAAGGGAGGTGGAGGAGGGAGGAGATTTCTTGCTAAACACAATATTTAGTTTCTTCTACTATTATAATACATTTTCATTAAGCTTTTCTAGCTGTAGTTCTCTTTGACTGAGTTATAGCACTTAGTGTTATATTTGCTTTAGGTGATTAGGAAATATTGACTGGAGTTTTTACCTACTGAAAATCACTTTATCATCCAGTGAAACAAAAGTTTCCAAGGGTACAGTTTGGGGTTTGGTGTTGGTGTTTGGTGTCCAATTTTGTTCACTTTTACCTTACATGTCTGTGTAGTGGCTTCTGAATTTGAGACTCCTATAAACTAAGATGCCTCGAAAACGAGAAATTGGTAGGAAAAAGTAGTTTTGAGTGAAAAATTTTATTTTCAAGAAAGCATCCCTTTTTGATAGTTCCTCTGAATGGACTGTCACTGCAAGAACAGCAGAGCTAATGGCCTTGGAAGCAGTGTAGAACAGACCCCTCAGTAAAGCTGCTCCACTCTTGCCTGCAGTGCTTGAGCCACACTGTTCTGTTGTGTCCTGCCTGTGCAAAGTGCTGGGGAGTTGCCTAGCAAGGCAGAGTCTGTTGTTCAGCTTCCAACAGGAAATTTAATCCTTTAGCTAAATATTTGTTCTGCAGTTTGCATTTCAAATAATATTAATTAGGGAAGTAATGCATAATCAACAGTTCTCCAGTTTCTTGGAAGATAATGGTAATCAGCAGCATTTGCTTCCTTATTTGTTGGGGAAGGGAAGTCAACCTGCCATTTGCCATCCACATTCCAAAAGGGGCTGAAAAGTAAGTTCTGACAATGGAAAATACAGAAAAACAATGGAATTGAGAAGTTGGGAAAGAAAATAGATACAATTCTGGTTTTAATGAGAAAGGGGTGAAAGCACAAAGAGAAGAGCAAGAAAAGATTAGTGAGCATTGGTTAGGCTGCTCAGGTGCTGTCATGCTGCTCCAAACAAGAAGCTGGAAATTTCTAGCAAGAACTTGTGTAAACTATGCAAACAACAAGCTGAAAGTAGTTAATATAAATATTAACATAGTTCTACTTGATTACTGTAAATAGTTAATCTCCACAACTCACTAATCAAGTCTCCTGAAATGTGTTGATACTATGAAAGATGTTCCTAATGTGATTATTTTGTAATTCAAGAGTTTATGTTATGAAGACAATCATTTTCCATGGAGTTTGCAAAGAGCATATTAACAGTCTCTCAGAGTTTTCAGTTGTGTCGTGGCACCAAGAACCCAAAATACCTCATCTTTGTCAGACTTCAAGCTATCAATAGCTTCTAGTTGCAGACACAGGCAGTACTTCAAATAAACTAGGAAACTTTCAGATCTGCCTTTCCATACAGATCACTATTCCCAAAGTACAGCTGCTTCAAAGAATCTTGTGGAATTCTGTATCACTTTGTGTGTTTACACCTGTGTTTGGATGGGTGTTTTAATCATAATTTGCACTTCTTCAAATAAATATGTAGGCAACGAACGTGATTTTAATAACAGTGTTGTAGTGAGGCTTGTATTGAATACACCTAATTACTAAATGCTGGGTTTATTTTTTATTAGTGAATCTTTAATCTGTGCTGTAGTTTAAAACAGGGAGACATTTTTCGCTTCAGTTGCCTTCAGGTTTATTGGCCATTCATTATTCATTTATTCACTTAAAATGCCATTTCACTGTATGTGAAAACAAAAGCTGTAATTGAGTTTGATAGGACAAATTCTACTCAAATAAGAATTATTTTTGTATTAAGGATTAAGTTCTTGTTAAATTTATCACTGACTCTTTTTTCCACTATAAGAGGGGAAGGACAAAACTTGGAGCATCCTTGTCTTGTAGTTCTCAGAAAAACAATCAAACAAGATACTCTAAGTATACAATGTATTTGTATACTTAAATTGAAATGTAACAATTATCATTTTGGTTTCAGACACCAGCAGAAGGAATTGTGGAAAGCACCATTTTTTAAAAATTTTGTGTTCCTAAAGCTCACAAAGGCAGCATTGTGAGAACTACTGTATCTAATTTAAAAAGCTTTAAATTTGATATTTTTCACATGCAGCTGATGTTACAGATTAGTATTAAAAGGCAAGATGCAGACATTTTGTATTTCAAAAAATCTGTGTCATGGATCAAAATGTTTTAGGAAAATCTGTTCTGCAGTAGAGGTTCAATGTTTTGGCATCTCAGGAATAACAGTTTGGTGGCTGAATTAGCAACTTTCTTGCATCCTTATTATTAAAGAGTGCTTAACACCTGAGTCTTGGCATGAATGCCCACCTCACTTTTTACTCCAAAGAGGAAGGCTAAGTTCCCTAACAGGAATATCATGTCTCTAAGAATGCAGTGTTTTAAGTGATTATTTTCATGCCCCAAGTCCCTGATTTACTGAACTTCAACTAGCAAGCAGTTCAAACCTAACAGTATGAACTTTTGAACAGGTGCTAATCCAATTACAGTTAGTTTCAATTGGGTATTTTGGAGAAGAAAAGACTGATGTAATGTGTTAATAATTCTCCCTTTCTCCTTTTGCAGCATTAAAACTCCCTTTTGGCAAAACAACGGTGATGCATTTGGTGGCTAGAGAGACACTGCCAGAACCAAACTCTCAAGGTAGGCTGGGGCACTAGAGGAATTTCTTACTTGAGTACATGGCAAAGTGGCCAGGTCTCTTACAGGCTTTTTGAGTATTTCATAACAGAGAAAAGTCAAGTCCTTGTGCTCTTTTGTGATGAAGGTAATGGAATGCTTTTGTACATATTTATAAATTTATTTATGCATATAAATATATTTATATTTATATGTATACATATACATTTTTATAAGAAATTAACTTTCTGGTTTAGCATTTTTCTGTAGTGCAGAAACTTACTTAGACCTTAGAAGCTCTTGTTTTTATTGTGAAAAACTAGTTCTGATTTATTTTTCAGTTATGTATGCATGTGTACAACAATAAATATTTTTTACTGAAAATAATAAAGAACAAACTTGTATTAAGTATACTCTCACATGAACAGCCTCATTGCTTTAGAAATGGCTTGTAAGTAAAACTTCCTTCTTCTTTGCAGGTCAAAGGAACCGTGAAAAAACTGGAGAAAGCAATTGCTGTGTAATCCTGTAAACCCTGTTAGCTTTACCTGCTAAGTGTGATGTAATATAGTCTTTGTCTTTCATGCTGCTGGAATAGAAGAGGCCCTACCCTGCTTCAAACACCTGTAGGAAGAGCCTGTCTGTTAAATCCATGGAACTGAAATAATACACGAACAGTCTCGTTAGTCTTTTTTTTTAAAAAAAAAAAAAAAGTGAAAGATCTATGAACACTTTGTTTATTTTTTTCAATTCCTCCTTTTTGTTTGTTGAATAATCTTACAGTACATCACTTTTTGAAAGAATTCAGTCTCCAGAAAGGTTTGTTTTCTTTTCCATAGCAGGAATCCTTTTGCTACCGCAAAAATCTGCATTAACCGGATCTAACCAGTCAAGCTTTCTAGATGCAATTTGCACTAAATATGGTTGACAGTATATTTCTCATCAACAATCTCTAACAATATTTGAGACATCTAGTGATAACCCACAATATATAATGCAACACTGGAAAATAGTATATTAATAATTAAAACAAATCTCACTTATGGCCAAATCAAAGGAAAAACCGTTAAGTCAATTGTACCTAAGTCAACCTCGGTGGCCAAACTGGCACAGAATACTAACTAAACCAAGTCTAACTATATATATTTTCACTACAACAAAGAAAAAATACTATGTGCCTGTAATTTAAAAGCACTCTGTAGAGGGCTGATGAAACTGATTTTTTTGTTACTGTGTGCACTCCGATCTCGTGTGTTAGTTGAGTGCTTATTCAGACAGCACAAACAAGTGCAGAGAGTGCATTTCCTAGCCTTAATATGGGAGGGGTAGTTTCCTGTAGTTCATAGGCTTTTATTATTGTGCATAAATGTTAGAAAACATCATTTACTAATCAATTTTATGTATTTGAATATTGGCAATTGGTGTTTTTCAGTCATTTTTCTCATCTGTACCTTAGACTCCAGTGTCATGCTTACTTATTAGAGATTTCAAAAGAATTATTAAAATTTAAAAAGCAAAAAGAAAAACTTCTGCCATAGTACTAGTTTTGTTTCTTTACGTAATCTGCATTTGGTATTAGTGCTTGCAATGGTATTAAAATCAGAAGCTGATTTTTGAAGGCGTACATAATTGAAAAGGATGCCATTCTTTTATTTCATATCAATAATTTAAATGTTGATATGCTAAAGAAATTTGCACAGCACTAAAGCATGAGCTAGTTTCATCTAAACCTGTAAAAAATAAAAATAAATAAAAATTAAAAATATAAAAGATTTTATATTTTTTCACTGGGGAGGAATTCTTCCTGGGTGAAATTACAAATATGTGTAGAATATATTTAATAAAAATCTTATAAAATACATAACTATAGAGGTTAAATATAGATTGGCGTGTAGTATAATAGAACAATATTCCATATAAATAGCTTTAGCCTTTAAAAAACTGAGTCACAGGTTGACATTGTGTTCTGTACCTAAGTGTCCACAACTCTTACAGATGTTCTGTGTAATCGCTTTTCCGAATGATTGGCATCATTCAAATGTAAACAGGTTATTTTATTCATTGTTACTGCTTTGATGAAATGCTTTATATGCAGTAGATTTACAAAAATATTGTTCATACTGATCAGAATTAAATTTGTATAGAGCAGAGTTTTAAAACAAATTGTAAATAGCACTAAACATTTTCTTTCTGCAACCTGTACTGATAGACTCTTCTGTAAACTAAATAAAAGAATATTGTAGTGCATTTCAGTGGTGTTTCAAGGGTTGTAATTGGGTCTGTAACTGCTTTTAATAGTACTTCTTAATCTGGAAATTAAGTAAGGACTCCATTTTATTTATTTAAAAAGAAAGGAGGGGCACAAAACCTGGTGAAAAATGCTAAGGGCATTTATCACTTCAATTTTTGTTTTCCTTTCACTTCATAAGTGGCCTGGAAGTCTTTTTTCTGTTGAAGAGGAATGTGAGCATGAGCAGTTGCAAACGTGCAGCTGTGTCACACCCTGGTGTGCCTCACAGGAGCTGTGTGCTCGTACTGTGAGTTTTTGAGCTTTCATTTGCTGATAGCAAAGAGCACACACATACCCCTTGAGGTGCTGGGAACTGAGATGACACCGTTACGTGCTCATCACCAAAATGAATCTGGGTGGGGGTGGGGGGGGCATTTCCTTCTGCTCTGCAGTGTGGTTGCTAAATAAGAAACTGTAGGAACACAAACCTTCTTTAAAAAGCAACAGTGTGATAGACTTCCCTTTTCCAAAATGTTGACCACCCAAGTAACACAGACTTAGATGGGAAATGGCTATGACAGCACAAGAAAAAAAATGGTTTGAGACAGGACATGCTCAGCCAGTTAAACAAGTTTTTCTAATTGATTTTGAAAAATGAATGCTTGAGATGTAATCCTGGTTTGAAAAAATAGCCAGGTACTTAGAATAAATACATGAAAATCTAGTAGCTTCTAGTTAAAGTATTCGGTGAGGTTCTGTAGCAAAGTATGTGGAGTTCCCTTTTGTTAAGATGAATAAGATGCATATATGCACATGTCCAAGCAGATCCTAAATACTGCTTGGCATTTAAAGCATTCCAAAATTACTCCTGGAGAAAGTGGATAGGACAGTTTTCCTGAATTTTCCCACCAATTGTCAGAGTATTTCTGTTGTGGTGTGAGGTGGGTGGAAAACTGAGGCAGGGGGATTGCTAAAAGATGTGTGTTTTTTTCCTTGTATGCTTTGTATTGTGGTTTGTGTATTTGCTCAAACAAAAGCAGTAGCTCTTAATCCCACATTTCCCAGCCTTGCTAAAGGTCACACATAGGCTTCTTTTCTACTTTGATGGGAGTCAAGTGGATACTAGCAGCCCAAAAAGATTAAAGCTAAGTCTTTGCAGGGTCAGGCTGTTGGATGGTCTGATAATACACTGAAGAGTTTGACATTTGATTTTCACTGCTAGATGGAAATGATCTTTTCCCTATGGATGAGTTAATAGATGCCATGAAGGAAGGGAAGGAGAGGATGATCTGGAGCCCTTCTTACTCTGAGATACTGTGGAGGGACTACATCTGTCTCCTGTACCATTGTGGGTGTGTGTTATCAATCGTAAACAAGCACACATGTGAGGAGCAATATTGTAGCCAATACCCTGGCGTGCTGTGCAGCCCTTCAGAAGGACCTCAGTGGGGTGGAGGGATGGGCAGAGAGGAACTGTCTGAAATTCAAAAAAGGCAAATGCAGGGTTCTTCCCCTTGTAGCAGCACAGGCTGAAGGAAGAAGTTCTGTGGAGGTCCTGGTGGACAACAAGCTGTCCACTGAGCCAGCAGTGCCCTTGTAGCCAAGAGGGCCATTGTTGTCCTGGGGTGGATTAGGGTGGAAGAGCAGTGCCAGTAGGTCAGGGGAGGTGATCCTGCCTCTCTACTCAGCCCTGGTGAGGCACATCTGGAGTGCTGTGTCCAGCTGTGGGCTCCTCAGGACAAGAGAGACATGGAACTGATCCAACAGAGAAGAACAAGGATGACTGGGGGACTGGAGCATCTCTCTTATGAGGAAAGGCTGAGGGAGCTGGGCCTGACTGAGAGGGGACCTCATCAGTGTCTGTCAGCATCCAGAGGGAGGTGACAGAGGATGGACCAGGCTCTGCTCAGCAGTACCAAGCAATAGCACAGGAAGCAATGGGCAGAAACTGATGCACAGGAAGTGTCACCTGAACATGAGCAAGAACTTCTTCACTGTGCAGTGACCACACACTGGAACAGGCTCCCCAGAGAGGTTGTGGAGCCTCCCTCACTGGACACATTCAAGCACTGTCTGGTTGCAATCCTGTGCCATGTGCTCTGGGACAGCCCTGCTTGAGCAGGGAGGTATAACCACACGACCCGCTGTGGTCCCTTCCAACCTGACCCATTCTGTGAGTCTGTAATATCTGGTAGCAATGAAAGTACTCTACAGCTTCTGTTCTCTTAAAGAATAGCAAAATTATGACTGTGGAAAGAGTCATGGAGATTAGCTCAGCTGCTGGAGGAAGAAAGTGTGGCCACTGTAATGTTAGAGGTTTTGCTAAGGTGCTCCACCAAGATTAATTCAGTGCTGATCTCTGCAGTTTCTGGATGCCATTCCTTAGTACACTGCATTTGCAACAGAAGGAACAATGATTTAATTTAAAGAGAAACATACTGCACTTCGTAAAAACTTCCTCTCTCACAGGTAAGAAGGCAGGCAGGTGTGTCTGGGCTAGCCAGAAATCAGGAGTGGCTGCTGCTGCTTTCCAGGGAAATAAACTTGTGTATTTTGTAGTTGTGTGTTTGCTCTGATAAGTTTTCTTACACAAAAATCGCTTCAAAAAGCAAATAGAGGGATGGATGTACTTCTCCATCTAAAACACTCCTGCTAACTTTATGTTGATTGAGTGGGTAAGTTTAAGCAGATTTTGCGTGTCCTGTGTAAATTGGCATTTAGACAATTAACAGCAGTTACACTATTGAAACCAGGGGGAATTCTGGGCCCAAATCAGAGGAAATGCCAACATCTGTTAAGACTTATAAAGGAGAGTTCCTATCCCCTTTATTTCTGCTGAAGTGCTGAGGTTCTTCCTAGATACCCTGTCTTGGCTGTAGCTTCTGAGTTTCAAGCTTATTTTCAGCACACAATAAAAGGTTTGTTGTTACTCAAGAGGCTGATGGTAATATATGGCTCATGATAATAAGCTGCTAACAATCCTCATAAAGTAGGATAATAAAGGCATATTTGTCCTTCTGTGCCATGTGTACATACCTGTGAAGAGATTTAAAATGTGAGAGCAAATTTATTACACTAGACTGCATAATTGCAAAACCCTTGTTATGCTCTGCATTTTTCCAGTAGGTTATTATTGACTTCTGCTGGGCATTTTTTTTTTAATTGATGAGCGTCTGGGCTTGGGTTTTTTAGTTAATCTGGAAAAGGAATGACCAGCAAAATAGAAAATAATGAAGGGTGTGAAAGTCAAGCTCACAAAAAAAAAAAAAAAAA
>VXAC01001808.1:258820-293714 GCA_013399225.1 Rhipidura dahli
AAACAAAAAAAAAAAAAAAAAAAGAGACTGTAATGATACCTTATCAAGCTCATGGAGTGAATCACAGTGACAATGAAGTTGCAGTTTGGAATGTGAAGGACAGCACAGGTAAAGAAAGCAAAATATTCTTACAACTCTTACTTTTGAAATTACCTGTGTCAGTCCAGGTCTGAGTTCTGAGCATCATGGGCAGATACTTTGTATTGCAAGTTCCTTAAGATTTTGAAAATGCCAACAAAAATAGTGAGACAGCCCAAATATTACAGAGAGATTGAAGAGAATGAGAGGTTAAAATAGCTACAGTCATGCTTAACCCAGAGAAAATGGATGGAGAACATCTCTTTTTGTCTTTTAGCTTTATAGGCCCAGTTTTTACATTTGTCTGTAAAGCAGAGGTGACAAAGTCAGATTTGATAGAAACATTTTTTCATTAAATGAATGCCACTCACTGCCATCAGAAGTAATTTGAGGAGAAGAGCTGAACTAGATATAAAAGTAAAATGGATTATTGTATCAATGAAAATTGATAGAATTTCCAGAATTAGCAACATTAGTGATGCCAAACTCTTTCCAACAAGGTAGTATTTTTGTCTTTCAGACATTATGTTACCTTTCAGTGAAGAGCCCAACTTTTAGGAGGAAAATACTTCTGGCATGTTATCACCTCCATTACATACAAGCAAGTGCATAATGTGAGCCCCAGGGCCAGTGTATCGTGTACTCCAGCAGGAGTTTATCTCTACAAACCTCCTGAGAAGAAATTTTGGTTAGACTCAAGGTGATGTTTGTGCTTTCCTGAAGCAGGCTTGAGGGGATAATTTACTGTGTTTTAGCTGGTGGAAAATGTGAACTACAGTTCCTTGGGGCAGAAGTTGATGCCTTTTGAGTGGTGCCAGATGCAAGCACCCTGCTTTTATCAATTCCAAGGATGCTGAATTTATAGGCAGTAAATGTTTTGACTCTTCTAACTGAAAATACTCTTCCAACAGAAAATACTCAACTTTTATTTTGTTTGGATAGAGGCAAGGCAGTGGGATGAAACAAACTTTTTTTTTAATCTATTCTTTGAATTAAAAATCAGGAAGAAACAATGTGAGAAGTTTTAGGTGTCTACCATAGGATCAACCATTAAATGTCTGGTCAAAATAAACTGACCAGCAGCTATCCATGCAAGAAAGAGCAACTGTGGGAAAGAGGTGACCACTGCCCACAGTCAGCAAGTGACTGCCAGGGTGAAGTAGCTCAGGTTGTGAATGACAGGCAGAAGGGGGTGACAAGTTATCACTTCAAGGGACTTTCAGCTGTTGCCTGGCAAAAAAGGGGAATAGAATCTTGCACCAGTCATTGGGGAGCAGAGTAAGAGAGTGGAACTGCCTGTAGAGGTTAGATTGGAAAGTTAATGTTTTAAAAAATCCATGGTAGCGGAAGCCAGCTGTATACTGGATGGATGACATTGTACTTCCAGAATGAGGGAAATACATACTGGTGTATGTCCTACCTTGATCTGTCTGTTACCTGTGCTGGCTAAATTAAAGAAAGATTGGATTTCAGTTCTTTAATTTGTGCAGCTCATCTGTCCCTCAATGAGGCTCATTAATCCCTGGTGCTGCCAAGGTTACGGCTCTGCTGGAGCTGGCAGGGAGCTCCAGGGTGCTCTGCAGCCTCACCAGATGAAAAGCCCTCACCACAACTGTGCCCCACCATGTGAGAGGAAAAGCACAAAGATCTTGAGTGGGATGAAATGTCAGTGGGGTCAGTCAGCAGGTGTCCAGAGTGGGGAACTCCACCAAGTCCATGGGGCTGTACCAGCTGAGTTGTATTTCAGTGAATTTGATGGGTACTCTGGAAAGCAAATAGGCAAGAGTCTTCTCTTGCACTCTTGCATTAATTAGGCAATGCCAGACAAATCTTTTGGCTCCTGTCACCCTGACTGACAGCATGCCAAGGAAGAGTCTGCTCTCAACAAACAGATACAAAGGCTGCCTCAGGCTCTATTTTTCATGTGCCCTGTGCAGTGACTTTCTCTGGCTTCATTACCAAAGTCTTTTAGCATCACATCATCCTGATTTTCTCCCAGCCTGGAGCTTCTGGCTGCAGATGACAGGGATCACCATTGGACACCTGCTCCACTGAGCCGAGTCCCCGGTGAGAACTGGAAAAAAAATATTGCCAGCGTGGATGCAGCATCCTGCTGCAGCCATCTCCTCTGGCCTGCAGACAGGATTCCTCCATGGCTCTGGTTGTTGATGGGCAGTCTGAACTGCTGGGAGGAGAGGAACATGCTTTGAGCTTGCAAGCAAAGCACAGACCAACATTAATGCCACTGGCCACCCCCAGCTCCAGCTGCATCTGCCCCTTTCCTTTGGGTAAGGCTGTGTTGCAGCAGAGAGCCTCAGTGGTGAGAGCCACTGGCCCTCCTGCAGCAGGGAGAATGTGACCCCTGGGGTGCTTTTCCAGGTCTAATCAAGGGAGCAAATGTGGGCCAAGAGCACCTTAAGCTCTGCCCCTTCTGCGGAGGTGAGTGCTGTGCTGGCTACCCTGGGCACCACGTGAACAGGCAGGGGAAGAGGGCTTGGGGGGATGGTTTGGGACCTGGCCCTGTTCCTCTTCTCTGCCACAGGGGACCAGAGCTGGGATCACAGGCCCTGGCTTCAGACCTGGAGGTGCCCTGGGAGAAACTCGCCTGGGGGCTGCTCAGCTGCCAGTGCATTTTACTATCTCGAGGTTTGCAATGATTAGAGCAATCCTGAGCTCACAGCTGGGAGGCTGGGATGTCACTGCAGGGCTGGGACAGCCTGAGGCAGCCCTGTCCTGGGAGAGCTGCTGGGGAGGTGCAGTCAGTGCAGATGACTTCTGCCAGCTCCCCGTGGCTGCACAGCTGCTCGTCTGTCATCTCCCAGCCCCCTTGGAGAAGTGACCTTGATTACCATGATGCTGCATGGCTCGACCTGACTACCAGGGAGCAGCCTTGCTGGCCCCCTCTTATTCCCAAAGCCAGCACCCATGCCGGAGCTGGTAATTCCTCAGGCATCCAGTGAGCTCCCTGGAGGTGTGCTGCCACCCGCGGGATGGGGGACCTGGGCTTCCAGAAAGCCTTGCAGGGTGCCAGGCCTGTTGGTTTCCTTTGCCTCCCCAGCCCGGCAGCTGCTGCCTCCCCCTGGGCTTCAGGGATGCGGGGATGTCATCTTCAAAGACACACTTTCTTCTGCCTGCTGGTTAAAAGGCTGAGGAGGCTTTTGCTCCTGTTAGATACTGTATGTGTACCTGGCTGTTCTTTTTCACCTGAAAGTTAATGGTTAACCTCTGGAGACTGCAGGCAGGCTCTGAGAAGCCTCTTGTTACCTCTGGGAACTCAGGCAGCCTGAAGGTGTGGTGGCTTGTTGTCTGTGCAGGTGCCAAAGGCCCACCCTGCCTTAGAGAAGGGCTGGGTTGTGGGTGCTGCAGCGTTGGGCACGGGTGGGAGGGTCTGTCTGTGGCAAGGCTTGCGTGCACAAGCTCATGGGCTGCTCGAGGGGGAGCCTGCTCTTTGAGGCGTTGGGCTGGTGTTGTGGCATCTAAACCTTTAACTCAGCTCCCCTTTGATTCAGTAAAGAGCTTTCATCCGGTTTCCTGGAAAGGGGAACCGGTGTGCAGAAGTTAGTCAGCTCTGGTAACAGTTCTGCTGGAAATAGCTGCCTGGAGGGCAGGTGTAGGTATTCCCCTGTGCTCCAGGAGGGAAGAGTTGGCCACAGACAGCAAACACGGAGATTCCCAGCACCCTCTTTAGAGTGAAATATCGCTGCTGCCCGGGAAAACCTGTCTGGTTCCTCTGCTCCCTGCAGGCTGATTCCAAAACCTGGAGAGACACCTCTCTTTTCTCAGGAGAAAAAATGAACAAATGAGACAAATGACATATTCGTGTTGGTGGGTTAGAGCAAACACGAGGGCCTGGAGATAATGAAGCTTCTGGGAGCGTGGCATAATTGGCACTCAACAACTCACCTTTTCAGCCACTGAGGGGTATTTAAGTGTGAGTGGTTCAGTCCCTACCCCCTGGGATGAATACTCCCTGACTCACCAGATGTTTCTTTGAAGATAGCCAGCGGGATTTGCAAAATCCCAGACTGAAGCTTATTATCTGCTGAGTGAGAAGACAATGGAACTTGATAGCCCTCCAGAGCTCCTGGCCCTGTGTGGGGCCAGAGAGTCTGGGGCAGCCCCAGCCCCACTGGCACCGGTGTGGGAGGAGGGAGCAGGGGCTCAGCAGCTGCGTGGTGGGGCCGCCTCAGCCCTGCTCACCTGCATAAGAAGGGTTAAATTGGGAATGTGGGCATCTCTAATTGCACCGTCAGGCCAAATATGAGGGTTATGAGGCAAAGCTGAAACGAAGTATTTGTGGAACGAGAAAGGGATCATCCGTTCAGCTCCCCTGAAGCAGCATTGCCGACAGCGATGCCAGTTTCCAAGGTGAAAGGCAGCACGGTAATGGAAGAGGAGGAAAAAGGCTGAGTGCCACTCAGCTGGGAAAGCAAGCAGGCTACCGCAGTGTCTCAGCATCAGCCATGAAAGGCTGCTTGTAAATGATGCTGCTCCCAGCACTTTGGGGTTTTGCAGACTGTCATATTGAGGCTGTATCGATCCCTGGGTACAGGTGCTGAATTTCGACATCTGATAGCCCATTACAGCTGCAGTTCTCCAGCTTGTTTCTTTACAGAAGTACAGTTTCTGCTGGTGAAAAGAGCTTTGTGTTAAGAAATGCTCCAAGGGAGATGAGCTGGTTTTGTAAGGCAGCAGAGAAGTGACTGGTGAGGGGAGCTGAGGCTGTGGCTTCTCATCTGACATTCATGTCAGGTCCTGACAGGGGACTCACAGCGCCTGCAGGTCAGGACTTCCCCTCCTATACCTGCTGCCATTCCTGCACCAGGGTACTTGTGCTTACTGATATTTCCCTAAGGGTGAAAATAAGGTCTCACCAAACGATAATTACCAGAGCAGGCTCTTTTAGTCACCTTTGCAGTACTGCAAAAGTAGCTTGACTTTTGGTCCTAGTTTTGTAATGAAAACAGCATTTTTCTACTGAGAACTGGAAAAAAAAAAAGATTGTGTATGACACACTAAAGATGCAGAAGCTTGTAATAGATGCTATTATTCATTTTTAGACTGAAAATCCAGCCACAGTGTTGGAATCTGATTCAAGAAAAAATTTTTTTTTCCTGGGTGGTGTCCCTTCTTTGCACCTCTTTTGAGCACTGAATTCACTTGATCAATGTGACAAATCACCTTTCTGTGTGGCGTGACATCTTGGCAACACTGGACCATCAGTCCTGCTGTGGTGAGAAGTATTTCCTTCTTATGGCTACTCCATCACTGCTCCCTTTTGGAACTGCTGGCCTGAGCATGGACAGAGGCAGAGGTCACCACCTCTGGCTCTCAATCACACCCTGGATGAGGCTGCCAGGTTTTCAGGTGCTAACAAGAAACTACGAATGGGCAGGTCTTTGAGTTTCTTTAAGAGAACTCTATAATAATTCCCCTATTTTGCATCTCTGCATAGATCCTGTCCTAGTGGTCTGTGTACTTACATACCCTTTGTTTTTTTTTAAAGTGGCAGCTACAGGATTTGGTTGGCCAAGCTGCAGCAGCAGAAATCAATCTCCTTTCCTGCTGCGAGGTAGGCATCTTTGTGATGCAGTTGTGTGCACAGCAATAGCTGCTCTGCTGGTGCAGTCATCACTAAGCAATTGCTGGGAAGGTTCAGCAAAAACAGCTGAGAGCTGCATCACACACCTCACGCAGGGAGGGAGGAAATAAGGCTGCTGCAGCACTCTGAGGCCATCTGTAAAAGGCTTTAGATCATAGATGGGAAGGTGGGCTGGTGTGCAGGTGCACCACGTAATGAGTGAGTTTGGGCTGGTGTGAATTACCATGCTGGAACCCCGGGGACCAAACCACAGGGCTGCCCGCTCTCACCAGCGGTGGTTCCACAGCCAGGCTCTTAGATTCCTCTTCCAGCACATCCTCTCTTTTGGGCTTTTTGCATTTGGCTTATGCCAAGCTGCAGGATTGCATTCACCATGTGTTGAAAAGGAGGGAAGAGAAGTTTTTCTGTGAGCATGCGAATACAATTCTGAGCTGACATAATATCCCTATTAGGGAAAGGGCAGATGGGAAAGGAACTTGTACTGACTTTGCCCTATTTAGCTTCACTCCTGTGTTGGTCCCTCTGTGCTTTTTCGCATCTGTCTGAAAACCTGAGGATCCACCTGATATGAACACTTGCAGCACGTGTCACACCATGCTGCTGTGTAAACTGGTCTGTTAAATCTGTCAAGCCTAACTGGCCTGTTGGACTGTTTGAGAGCTACGGCTGCCAGAGAGACTTTGCTCAGCCTGCCTCTGCCCAGACTACCCTGGAATTTATCAGCAAACTGAAAATTGCAGCACATTTTCCTTCCCTTCCCTTCAAAGGCTCCAAGTTGTGACTGGGCTGTCTTGGTCAACCCTTGGGAGCCGTTTGGCAACTCTGTGTTGTTCTTTCAGCGGGCACCTGTTGTGCTGAAAACATTCTGGAAATCAGAAAGGCTGATCCTCATTTACATGAAGGACTGCGTGTGCCATGAGGAAGGTTTCAGCACTGACAGATGGGAAATTTGCATGTAGATGCAGCCTTCCGTGCCTTTGTGTCAACAGTGATGCAAAGGGCTCACAGCCCATTGAACCTGGATGGTACTCACATCCTTAAAATCAAAGCAATTCCTAATGGATGGGGGACAGAATCCTACCTGAACACCACACAGGAGTAGCAACTGCAGAAGGACTCAGGAAGAAGCCAAGATCTCTTGGAGTCTCCTCCAGAGGAAATCGTTCAAAATGGCTTAGAGAGTGCTGGAGACCCAGCTGTCAACATAACTGTTTTACCATCTTTAATTAGCTGAGACTTCATTTTGCCAAGCCATCCTTGTTGCAGGAAATGATAATGCACTAACAGAAGCAGCCAGTGCAAGGCTATTGATTTTTAGGTGTATGCTGAAAAATGAGGAGCACAGGAAGCAGACTTGGCTGGACTCCAAGGACTGCCAATGGAGAGGAGTAGCAAAAAGAAAAAGGTACTGAGAAATGTGGCCTCCTCTTGTTCCCACAGTAGCTCACGGAAAGCTTTCTGTTGACTCCAGTCATTACTTTTTTTTTGCATTTGGCCCGTGTACCAAACATGGTGAGAGCTCTGATGGAAGTTTCCCAGTGAAGAAGGGAATGTCCCTTTTCTGAATGCAGAATATATCCGTCCTTTTCAAGACCAGATTCTCCCTCTGGGAGGAAGATCCCCCTGGATATCTGAGTAAGTCAGAAGGCTGGATCAGTCTTCCCCTCCCTGAGTTTTCCTTTGAGGACTTCCTATAAGGGGCTAGAGGGAGAGAGCAGTCTTTCTCTTGGTGGCTTGTTGTTTTCCTCTGCCCGTGGTGCAGATGCAGCCATGGATGGGACCTAAGGACACTTTTATCTGTCCAGATGATCATAGTACCACTTCACAGCTTCTGTTTTATTCCTCCTAAAGCTTTTGTCCACTCTCTTCAGAAGCAAGCTACTGATCTCACAAAGACTATCATTGCACACTTCTAAATAATTACTGAGAAGAGGACAAAATTTGTGAAGTGAGGAGAAATCAGTAGTGCCAGCAGAGACCAGCTTTTCAAATTCACCATCCTCTTCCTACTCTCTGCTGTGTTGGGGTAAAAGCAAAAACCTGTCTGGATGATCAGAGGTTAATGGGTTGTTCTCTACCCACAGCCCAGTAAGTGGGGTACCAGGGGCCATCCTGGGACCTGTCCTGTTAAACATTGGCCACCAATTACCTGGAGGAGGCAACAGAGGGCACTTGTCAAGTCTGCAGGTGACACTGATGTGATGTGTCATTACAGTGTGGCCAGCAGGACCAGGGCAGGGATTGTCCCCCTGTGTAAGGCACTGGTGAGGCCACACCTTGAATCCTGTGCCTGGTTTTGGGTCCCTGATTAAAAGAAGGACATTGAGGTGCTGGAGCAAGTCCAGAGAAGGGCAACAGAGCTGAGAAATGATCTAGAGAGTGAGTCCTGTGAGGAGCAGCTGAGAGAGCTGGGGGTGTTCAGCCTGGAGAAAAGGAGGCTCAGGGGGACCTCATCACTCTCTACAGCTGCCTGAAAGGAGGGGGCAGCCAGGTGGGGGTCAGCCTCTTCTCCCAGGCAACTAGCAACAGGATGAGAAGAAATGGCCTCAAACTGCACCAGGGAAAGTTCAATTTGGACATCAGGAAGAATTTTTTCACTTAAAAAGGATTGTCAAACATTGGAACAGACTGCCCAGGGAAGTGGTGGAGTAACCATCCCTGCAGGTCTTCAAGAAACAGCTGGACATGACACTCAGTGTTATGGTTGAGTTCTCACGGTGGTGTTTGGTCACAGGCTGGGCTTGATGACCTTGGAGGTATTTTCCAACCTTTCTGGTTCTATGATTCTATGATTATGCTGCCATCCAGAGAGATCTAGGCAGCCTGGAGGAATGGGTCAGCAGGAACATCAGGAAATTCAACAGGGACAAGTGAAAACCCTGTCCCTTTGCAATGACACAGAGCAGGGGACTGCCTGGGAAGGGGCAGTCAGGCTGAAAATACCCTTTTGCCACAGAACTGAATGTCCAGTGTGAGAGTGGCCAGGTCTTGGAGTGGGTTGTCCAGAGAGGGTGCCCTATTTCTTTGTCCCCAGAAGTTTACAAGACACATCAGGACCCCGAGTGTCCTGGCCAGATCTCAAGGTTGACCTTGCTCTGGGCAGCAGGTTGGACTCCTGAGGCCCCTACCAGAAGTATCCAAGTGTCCTAAGATAAAAAAAATGCTGAAGCATTGTTGGAGCTACAAACCATAACCTGGTGCATTACTTACCCTCTCAAACATGCAGCAGCCCCAGACTCGTCTGGTGTGTATCTATTTCCAAATGGTTTCCTGACAATTACAAAAAAAATCAGATACTTCAATTAAAAATGGCCCCAGTGTGAGCAGTGGTATCAAATGATGTGGCTGACTGCTAGGTCCAAAAGCTATTTACTCATGATTTATCTTCCAGAATCCCCCTTGCATAAAACCAGGGAGAAGTCCAAAACAGGTTGTCACTACGGAAAAGGCACTCTTGCTCTTTGAAGTGGCCCTGGGGAGGATGGGAGGAGCAGGAATAGCTGCAGCATCCTCTAGGGAGGCTCTGCTGGGACAGAGAAGGAAAACAGTGATGTGTAGGCAGTGGGCAAGAGGAGGAGAAAGCCTCTCCCCGGCCCTGCCTGGAATGATGGTGGCTCTGTGTGGCAGGTGGTGAGGACCCCTGCATACTTAAAAGCTTTTGCCTTCTTGATTGGAGTGAGGCAGGCAATCCACGTTGAGGTAAATGTAAGAAAGGTCAGTCTGAAAAGGGTAATTTATTTTCTCTCTTACATTTAACAGTGTCTCCAATTCAGGTGATTCTGCCAAAAAAATACATGGGTAATGAGACAGAAGTAGGAGGCAGTGAGTTTCCTGTCCAGGCCATTTTTCCTCTGGCAGATATCTCATAGCTGCAAAAAAAAACCTCAGACCTGTACAGCTTCTGCTAAACAGCCCTGGCTTTCCTGTGCATCCTCTGCATGAAAGTGGTCTCCAAGCCCCTAAATCAATACATTTCTTCCTGTCCTTCTGAGATCACTTATCTGCAGTGACTTCACTGCTCTTGCTGCAGACTGCTGGGCTTGTTGCTTTGCCAGTTGAGCTGGGTGCACTGACAGAAACCTTTGAATTCCCATGCTCCAGCTCAGTTTGCTGGTTCAAAGGCATTTTCCTCCTTCGTCTCAGCAAAGCCCCGTCCCCTAAAGCTGCAATTCACGCTGCCACTCCAGCCCCTGCCATATCACCACTTGCCATTGGTGGCACAACAAGAATGCAATTCCTGATGAATGAAAAAGACCTTCTTTACAATTGACCCAAGGTGCTCCTAGCCTTCACTACAAGCCCATGCAATGGAAATCCAGTGTTTCTTTTGGAAGGTATGGGTGGGGGCAGTGCTGGATCCCCCTCCTGTCCCTGGCTGTGCTGTACTCCCAGTTACTCCTGCACCACCCTGCAGCGGGCAGCAGAGGTGACTGAAGACACTTTCACTCCCTTTAACACGTTTTGGCTTCTACTTAGCTGGATTTTGAGCTTTTGGATTTTGGAGTCAGATGACTTTAGATTATACCTTGATATATAATGTTCATGGAATGCCTGGGGAAAACCCTCCAGAGCTCCATGCAGTTCCCTCTGGGTGTGTGCCCCACTCCAGGGGCTGCTGCCTCCCCCTCAGCTCTCTGCCCTTGCCAGTCCCTGCAGTGCTGTGCAGGGACATGGCCTGGGGCATGGGGCACACTCCACAGCTTGCAGAGGCTCAGATGGTTTGCTCGTCAGCTTGTAAGGAAAGGGCAAAAGAGAAGTGGAACTATTTCACAGCAGCTTGTGCAGCAGAGCCACACACAGTGCAGTTCCAGGGACAGAGACAGCAGCTTCTCACCGCTGCAGCCCTGAGCCTCAGTGGGCTCAGACAGACCCAGAAACACCTCCAAACCAGGCAGAAGGGGATGAGTGGGTGCTAACTCAGCCCTGGCCCTTCCCCAACCGCAGACTGTGTGTGTGCACACAGGTTTGTTCTGGCACGTCTCTCCTAGGGGTGAATTTCATCCTTGATGCAGAAGGCTTCTTGAGCCACAGGCATTGGCTTTGTGGTGAGAGGTTGGCTCCAGAAGGCTGTACTGGCACCTACAAGCTTAAAAATTTTCCCTCACCTTCATAATTGACATAATTATCCAATTACAGGAGTGAGATGTTGACTAAAATTCATGTCAAAGGGGGAGCCAGGAGGATAGCTGCAGTCAGGTGAAATTCTGGCTGAAAAGCAAAATCCCTCAGCTGAGGATTCTGCTTGAACACCAGGAAATCTCCCCTTGTCCCTGCCACTTAAATGAGCCACTTCCACGGTGGCGTCCCTGGTTTTCAACAGAGCCAACTGGGACTCCTGGCAGAGGACACGTGTTCTGTTGTGATTTTGGGAGCACAGAAAGCCTGTTAGTGTGCCCTTGTCTGGCCCTGAGAGATGGGCATACTCCTGCCATGGGAGAGCATCCTGAAGCACAGGAGTGTCAGGGTGTAGCATGTGCTTCACCTCCTATAAACCACGAAGAGGGATAAAATGGGAGGAAATCCATCCCGGGGAACGTTTTGCTCATATGCAAACCTTTATTTTATTGGCTATTTCCTGATGGCAGAGACTGCTGCAGCTCAGAAAGGCAGCTTGGCTGCTGGCGCTCTGCCTGCAGAGAGGGGCACGGCGGCTGTGCTGGCGGCAGGGAATTGTCCCCTGTTTGTCTGCGCTGCTGCTGCCGCTGCCTCCTGGGCACCAGCAGGCTGCGGAGAGGCACAAAGGGGAAGCTGCGCACATCCCCGGCAGCGCTGAGCACACCGGCCGCGGTACAGCGCAGGAGGGATGAGCAGCGGCCCCTCCCCTGCTTGAGGCACTGCTCCTGGGGTTTGCCCACCTGTTTTTAAAGTTCATTTTGTTGAGACCGATCTCTGTGCAGTCTGAACTCTGAAGAAAATAAGGCATTTTTATCCATTTTTATCTCCTGAATAGGCTTCACTGAACTGAAGTTGCCCCAAGCAAGTTTCAGAGGGGCTTCTGGCCCCTTCCCTGCCTGCAGCTGCTGGCATGGCCCCAGCATCCCTCTTCCTGCACTGGCCTATGGATCCTGTGTCTGGACACGGGAGATGCTGGTCTTGTTCATGTCTCTTAATGGTATTTTTAAATTTGCTTTTCAATCTCTTTTACTGCCATAGATCTAAAAGTCTGTCTTGTAGGGCAAAGCCTCCTGTGCCTTTCTCCAAGGAGAAAAGGGAGGGTTGGCATAATTTATCCTTGGGGTAGAGGGCATGGGCTGGGCCCCTGCACATCTTTGCTGTGTGGTGCTGTCGGTGTGCTCTTTAGGGAGCACTCTGGGTGTCCCCTCTGGCGAGGGGGGTGAGAGGAGGAAAGCAGAAAGCTGCAGCTTAGGGGGAATCTGGACCACCTGCATGTTGTTTGTGTTGAGCTGTGACCACTGCCAGATGAAGCAGAAGGAAACACGGCAAGAGAATGATCACTCTGCTTTTCTCCTGAAGTCAGAAACAGCCCCCAGATAATGCCTGGCATGAGCCTGGCAGGCAGCAGTGCTGGCTCTTAGAAAGGGATGGACGAGTCCTGCATCCCAGCCTTGCTGCTCCAGGCCTCTTTGCTTCTCTCCCAGATAAGATGGATAAAAATGGCAGAACAGGCTTTGTCCTGGACTCAAATGGTGCACAGCTTTTACTGCAAGGGAGGGCCAGCTAAATGAGGCTTAACTGAGCGAGCATGGGCAGTAGGTGAGCTGGGACTCTGTGCTGTACTGAGTGAAGGGCCTGCTGGCCATGAGGATGTCTCTGGAAGGCTCCCCAAGCCACCATAAGCATTGAAGGAGGGTGGATGCATGGTCACTGGGCAGCAGTCAGACACTCCCACTCTGGGGCTGAGTTGGGGCCAGTGGGTGCCAGCTGAGGAACATGAGGCTGAATCCATATTTAAAGGCTTTTCCATCCTTATCTTCTGTGATTCTGCTTCTGTGCTGGGGGATGGATTTCTTTGTCAGCCATAGAAAGAGGAAAGTCTGTATTAACAGGAGATCTTTATTGCTGGATATATGTATTATTTGACCTTTCGCCCTCAGTTGCCCAGGACTTGGAGTGAGCCCAGAGGAACCTTTTCACATCATCATAGAAACCACTGCTGTCATGGCACAAACACTTAATCTTAAGTTTCTGAGGAAATGAGGTCCATAAACTCACACAAGGCATCTGTGTGACCAGCCAGGCACCCAAGCTGGGTCTGCTTCCTCTCTGCTTGCACCTTCTGGATGATGCCACTGTTCAATCTGGCACGCAGGTGCCAGTCCCAGCAGTGAGAAGATCATACAGGTGATGTGAGGAGTAATGGATGGCTGGGGGGGTGAGAGCTCTGGAGACTCAGAGGGGGAGGGCAGGAGTGTGAACTGAGTTAATCATCGCTAGTGTGACCCACTGATGGCCACACAAGGAGCTGGGACCATGACACCAGCATGTGGAGATGGTCCACCTCCCACCAGAGGTGCTGGGTAGATGGATGCCAGCTGGGGACAGAGGTGGGGAATAGGACATGAGTTCTGCTGTGATAAGATTTTGGACCCAGTTCTGGAGGAAATCTGTCTTTTCTTCTTCTGCCATCTGCAGGAAAACCATCGCCTGCAAAGTGGAGCTTGAGCTGGCCAGCCGGGAAAGGCAGAGGTGGGGGACAAGCTGCCCAGGGCTGGCCTGGGGGGCACGATTATTTCCCCCTATTTCCCTGTGGTCAAATCAGGGCAGTGCATTTGCATTTTGTGTGAGGTCGGAGGAGCCAGGCCCTTCACCCCCCTCCCTGCCTGCCCCTGCCTCGGGGCTCTGCCTGCCTTTAGGCAGCCACATGCTCAGTGTTCCAGCTCCCATTGCATAGGCTGCGACCACGGCTTGGGAAATCCTGATTTGTAGTGCCAGTGAGTCCAAAGTGTGGCAGACAGAGGCCAGGGCACCACTCAACACAGAACAAGGAGACAAATGCTCCTTTTTTCCCCTCTGGATGTGCTCTCTGAACTGAGGGCACCCTGGGTTCATTGACTCCACGCTGCAGGAGGATGAAGTGCAGCGAGAAAGAGTTTTTCTGTCTTGAATTCAATATTGTGAATAACTAAGAGCAACTCCTGCCTCATTTATCCTCTTTTCTGTTTTTCTGACCCTTTAAACATGTAGGCTTCTTTAAAAAAAAAAAAAACTTTGTGAGATTTTATCCTGAAATAACTGCAAATCTTATAAATTCAAACACACTATGTATTCAGCTGCCAAGCATCATAAGCCTCACGGTGACATTGCAGGGGGAAGCACATTTAGATATTACCAGGGCTTGCTTTGCCACATCACTGGTTTTATGGGAATAAAGCTGTGTTGCAGACTGAGCTCCAAGAGCTGGTGGCTTAATAACCTTAACTTTCTCTAGACTGTTATAATAACACTTTAAACACATCCCAGGTGGAAAGTAACCTACTCTGACTTACAGATGCCATTTTGCTGGGTCCTTACACTAGCCAATATTTGGAGACTTGAAAGCTATTTTCATCTGGAGAGAAAACAGCCCCAGGATGGTATTCAGCATATTTCAAGTATTTTTTTTTTCTGCTGTTGCTTAGCATTTGTGTTTGTTCCCACTGGTCTTTTTACTTCCCTTTTTAGAGCTATGCCTGTTCCAATTTGTGAATATCCAGGCAAACAGTTTGTTGTCTGAAGTGACCTAGAAGCTGCATACACCTTACATTTGTCTGGAATGGTAGCTGTCGTGCCAGCTGATGCTGATGGGAACTTCCAGGCTCCCATGTGACAATAAAGCTTTACCATGTGACACTGAAGATTTTCAAGGGCAAAAAGATGACCAGGTTTGGACTGGTGACCTCCTGTGAACCAGGTGAGGATATGCCAGAAAACACAGGTTTGAAACCCTGAAAGTCCTTGTGACCCCAGCTGGTGGAGACAACTGTGCATACATCTGTTTGTGTGATGTGACTGTGCTTCCTTCAGCCCCCTCAGAGGAGCAGCCTTCCTTTGCCAGGATTCACTCTTTCAGGAGCCTTTTTCCCTTCCCGAGCCTTTCCAAATCAGTGAACTGTGAAGCAGACCCCTGGGGTAAACCCTACCACATCCAGGAGGTTTATATCCCCAGCTGTATCCCCCTCCCAGGGCCTGCACAGCCTCTTCCACAGGTGTTCATCACTACCATGATTTCAGAAAGTAATGTGGAGTGAATGTACGTACCCACAGTTTCAAAGGAAACAATGTCATGGTACGCTGGGGCCAAACCATGGGGCAGTAGGGATGCAAAGGTGGGAGGATCTGAACCCTCCTCCACTTCCCACCTTCTCAGCCCAAGTAGTTTCCAAGTGGCAGCAGCATTGCAGAGACCAGCTCTAGGGAAATTGTCTCTCACTGGACCACGGGAGGAAGGATGCAGAAAAATCAATGGGCAGCATCCATTTACTGTAATGGGCTTTTGTTTGGGTCAATGGGCTTCTTCCTCCTATTAATCACCGCTGCAGTCCACTGTGCAAAGGCAGCACTTGAAGCTAAAAGGGAATAAAATGCCATCCCTGCAGGGAATGAAGACAACCCATTAGCTGTGCATTCGATGCTCTCTCACTTGCATACCTTGTCTGTCTGTCAGTCTGTTGTGACCGGGGTTATAAGGGGAGAAAGGACTGGGCTCAGTTTATAAATCCATTTTTCACTGCAAGGATTACTGAGAAAGAAGTGGCCAGCACACAGGTCTCCCTGAATAATCCTTGATATTTCTGAGAGTCAGACATCTCCTTGTGCTATTCAGCTTCCTGACAACCTTTTCTTCTGACTTAACCGGTGATGAAATTAGATTTTAAAATTACCTGGTAGCCCATGCAGCTCCTTATGGAGAAGTCTCTATCAGGAGTGTGTGCCATGATGGGAGCTGGGTGAGGCTCCCAGCTGCATGCCACAAACAGCCCCTTGGCCCCAGGTTCTCTCAAAATCCATCTGGGAGCCAGCTGCCACACACACTCACTCAGAGCAGCTACGCTGCTGTTCATGTTCAGTGATGAGGAATGGCCAGGCTGCCTCCACAGGTGTGTGGGAACCAGATTTTCTGCCCCTAGGGGAAACTCTCAACTGCCTCTTCCAGTGGAAGGCAGCAGCAGCAAGGCACCTATAGAGGGAAAATTGCTCGGCCACCAGTGCTGGACCTGGGTGCAAGACCCAGCTGCTGGTGGTACTTGGTGGGAGCCAAGGCTTGGCTTCCCCCAGGCTGATGAGCCTGTGAGTGAGTAATAAAACTGTTGGTGATTAACAGAGTTTTCTAAATGGGGATAGGATTTGGAAGCAGTCCAGGGAAACACAAGCTGCTCATGGCTATGCCATGGCACACAAAGGAGCTACACCCATCAGATAAATTATTCATTGCCACTTTCCCAGCTCAGATCTCTTGATGACCTGGTACCACCAATGAAAAAAGGTCTGCAGGGAATAACTGACAAGGTGGGACCAAATGATCAGAAGGCTTGGACAGAGGCTCAGCATGCAGGTGAAAATCATGTCAAATGAAACCAACAGGAAGAGGCAAATATTGAATTCAGAGGTGGAAAGGCAGGACAAGCTGAAAAACCTGGTGGAGAACTACTGGGAGTGATTAGAGCTGTGAAACTGGCACCAGAAGAGGAACAATTCTAGAAACTGCAAGGACTGCAGTGCACTCCCGACGGTTTTGCCAAAGTCAGGAATGAGTGTGTTTAAGATGGCTTCGCTGAATGGGTCAGGATGTGGAGCATGAGAACGACAACAGCTCAGGAATGGAGACCACAGAGAGAAGCCAAGTGGGCTAGAGCTGCAGAAAATAAAAGATGATGTGATGAGGAAAACAGCTAATAGAAGCTGCCCTGTTACTGAAGTGTTGGAAAAGACAGCTGAGATAACTTGGATGCATGTCAGGAATGTCGCCTAAAAGATACCTTACATGGCAATGCACATGGGAGTGCTACGAACAGAAGAATGCTGAGCACGGGGCAAGCAGTGAAGAGCAAAACTCAGCTAGAGGGTTTGAAGACAAGGGAGGCTTCTCCAAGACCAACAGGGTAGAAAGAAACCTCTACTGAGCTGATGGACTAAGTAAACAAAATAGAAAGCCATTGTCATTTTCTTGGTTCAACTAATTCAAAGAAGGGTTTAAAACTCGACTCAACCCATCCAAAGAGCATCTCTCACCCAGAGGCTGGAGGTGCTGCTGGTCCCTGGGAGAGCTGGTAAGGGACTGGAAGAAGCTGTCACATCCTGGGGAGAGGATTAGGATACAGCACTCTCCTCCAGCCCTACTCACAGCCAAGACACCGGAGTGCACTCGTGGTTCCTTGTGTGTTTGGTGGATACTGTTCATGGACAGGTTTGAATATTCCATTGAAACCTGTGAAATAACAGGCTTCAGACTGTCTAGGCACCCACATCCCACTGTAATCCTTGGAGTAGGGGCTGGTACTGGAAATGCACCATTCTCCCAAAGCTTTTTTGCTACCAGAGAGGAACCATGGGGCATCACAGCTGCCTGCTGTGAGTGGGGATAGCTCAGAAAGATTTTCCATGGAGCACTTTTATGGCTTTCTGAGGTTCATCTTTGCTGTGATTTATGTTGAAATGCATATGCACCTAGCTCATGTTTTGGAGCTTTGAAGTGTACTTCAGGTAGCTGCAAAGGGGCTGTGGATATTAAATGAATAATTAAAATGAAGAAAAGCAGTTAGTACACAGACAAAGGCACCCATACAAAGAAATGATACCACCACTTTTCCCATAAGGATTAAAGAAGTGCCTTACGTAGGTCAGAATATTTGGCTTTCAGGAATTCAGATGGGAATGACTTAGATAAAGTAACAAATATGGCCAAGAAAGAAAGCAAGAACTTTGATTTACAATGTAGAAGGAGTGCTCCTCCTCCTACAGGATGGCTCGCACTGCAGTGGTTCTCGTGCCCACCAAAACCAGAGGGGGACCATGCCTTTGGGCACAGCTACCAGGGAAAACTGGGATGGGAATCAGTGCATCAAGCAAGAATGTGGATATTTAAAATTCATTAAAGGAAAGCAGCATCTCACTCTACCAACTGCCTTGGGGGAGACACCCCAAACCCATGAACCTCCTTCCTCTCCACCATTAGTGAGGTTCACTCTGTGGCCTGAGCACCTGGATTTGCAGCACCTCCTTGCTGCAGGAAGATTGTGATTTATGAAATACTAAGGACGTGGATAAAGTGTTTGTATATTTTTTTTACTGAAAACATGTAGCCTAAATACATATGCAGAGCTGGCCTGGCTGATAGATCCATCAAGACTTGCTTTTCTCCAAGATTAAGCTGTCAGCCTGTCAAAGGCAGCTGCTCAGACCCTGAATTTTGTTTTTGCTCCCAAGTCATCAGATTTTAATTCAGTCTCAGCTTGAATTGTTGTTATAGTCCTTCAATAGATTGTCTGTTTGTCCCCCTTTCTCTTTGGTGAGGACCCTGGGATGAGAGGGAAGCTTGGGCAGGTGCTGGTCCCCTTCTGAGGTGCCACCAAGGCATACCTCCAGCCCCTTAAGGACAAGTGGCACTCAAGAAAACCTTGGAGAAAGGAAAAAGCATCTGTTTTATTTCCACAGGGCTGTTTTTCAAGATTCAGGAAGTGCCAGAGACACACTTATGGCTGCAATTGCTTAGCTTTGTTACCAATAGCAAAACAGAAGAAAGTATCATTCTTTTTTCCAGGAGAAAGTATCATTTTAAGGGAAAAAATTAAGGGAACATCTAGAGAAAAGGACTGAATAAGATCCTGGAAGCAAGGCAGGAAGCACTGCGCTTAAGTATTAAAATTACTTTGCTTCAACCCTTGCATGGTGAAATACTTGGCTTATTCTTTTGTGAGGCAACACATTCTAAAAGTCATTTAATACAAAAAAAGCCCTGTCAGTTTTTGAATTGACAACAAACATTTTGGCAGGTTTGAAAGGATCTACTTGTCTTTCCCAAGTTTAGTTTTATAGGAAATTCCAAAACTTTCTGGTTTTGCTCCAGCAAAAAATAATAGCCCATTGCAAAACTGGGGAATTCCCCATGAAAATGGAAATTCCAGCTCCTGCACAGCGCTAGTTACTCTCACTAGCTGAAGTTTCTGGCTTGAACACTCCCTGTTTTCCCCCTGCTTCCTGGGACACCATGATGCAAACACGAGAGACTGCAAGAGCTGCCCAGCCACGTCTGCCCCCTCCCCTGCTCCTCTGCAGCCACAGCCCAGGAAAAGCACCAGCTCAGCTGAATGAGGAGGGACAGGGAACCCATCCAGCTTGGGAAAAGATACCCATGTTTCTTTGTGTTTTGCCCACAAAAGCAGTCCAAGAAGAAAGGAGGACAGGGCTGACAGCTTGGCTGAATGTGGTCATGAAGGCTGGGACTGTGGCTCGTGCCACTGGAGGGGACACCTCACTAAGAGGGGACTCCAAACCTGCAGGCAAAAATGAACTCAGGTTTGGACAAATTGTTTGCAAAAATGGAAATCAAAGTCCTGCTGGAGCTGCAGCAAGAGATAAGCCTGGTCCCTCCTGGGCTTGTCCCTGGCAGATGTGCCCAGGTGGCTCCTCTGGCTAGGCAGGAGTGGACTCCTCTACTTGGACATCTGTATCTACCAAATGAATAGGATATTTCCTCCTTCAGCTGATCCCACTCTGCAGGTAGGTTAACTGCTGAGGGATGGAAAGATGGATGTTGAAGCACTTGTGGGAAAACTGTTTTTCTCCTTCCCCAGCATCATTGTGCCAGTTCATCTTGAAAACTTGGCCAGAACAGGGCTGAATGTAAATTGATTTAGCACTGGATAAAATATCATGAGAAAGTTTTTCCCATCCCGAGTGGGTTTTTTCTCTATCTGGTTTCCACACTTCAGCATTACAGAGAATTGCTTTCCATGGAAAAACTATGCTTACCACCAGGAAAATCAGCTTTCTGCTCCCATGAGCAACAGAGCTGCTTGCCCAGGCCAGGAGTTTGCTGTCTCAGATATGTATTTGTGTGGGCTCACCCCACCTGGACCCAGCCATGCAGCTACAAGGAGACATTTCCTTCATGGCCTACAGATCTGGGCCAGTCCTTGTGCACCTCAGTGTGATGGTGCACTCATTCTTTACTCCTTGGCACATTTTAGGCCCTTTGCAGCAAAATATTCCAGCATGAAGCTTCCCTTTAGGATGAGAAAGAGGTTGCACAACAGCCCCAGCTGGGATTCCACACTGCAGTTCTTAAAAGCATACTTGTATCATACTTGTAATGCAATTTTAACATACTCCTGGCAAACATTCCTGGGCATTGCTGCAGCATTCATGAGAACCAGGGAGCATCCCAGCCTTTGAGAGCATTCCCACTGGTCCCACATGCACCCCTGAGTCCAGTGATGGGAGGAATGCAGTGGCACATTGACCTGTGGCAGGACGTGCGTCCGGTCAGGGACAAATAAGCAACTCCTAGGAAGAAAAAAGGAAAGAAATTGGGAGAGGGAAGGGCAAAAGTAACAAACTGAAAGAATGGAGCAATTTTTGATATGACAGAGAAATAGCTCTTTAGCAATACAGAATGGAACATGGTCTAGTTGGGTTTCTAGGTGTATCTCCTGTGATTCACAGACTGACTCACATCAGAGCATCACCAGTTATATAAAGGGAGATGTTCCTGAAGGTATGTCGTGGCCTGAAATTTTCACAATGGATGAAATTTAGTTAGGGGCTTCTACTGTTACATGGCTGCATCATCCTGGCAATGACATACTGTGGAAAGAAGCAAGAACAGGATGAGGTCTCAGGAACCTGTGCTTTAAAATTCGGAACTCGTAAAATTTCCCCCAGAGAGGGGCTCCCCTGCAAGATGCACTCAGTGTTCTCGGTCAGTGGCAGCAAGACAACTAGTCAGGAATCAGATGTGTATAAATAAGGCAGGGTCAATCAGCCCTGTTCCTGCTTCCTAATGGAAATCCCCCAGTAGATTGAGGGCTGTGGGACTGATGGGACTCCTGGATCATCAAAACAAACCTGCTTTTGCCTCTTGTGCCTCGTCAGGCAGAGTGGGGCCCTGTGCTCTGGGTCAGGGGCTGCTCTGAGCCTGTGGGACCCTCGGTGGGCACCCAGCTGAAGAGCTCCCTTGGCAAGCTGCTGTCAGCTTGCTCTGTGCCAGCACTGGTTTACAGTGCAGAAAGCTTCCTCAGCCATCCTATGCTTGCACTTGAGGCATGAGGAGAGTGCTCACTCTGTTTCTTCTGCTGTGATTCTCAAGGTGAAACAGAATCACAGAATTATTTAGCTTGGAAAAGACCTTTAAGATCATCAAGGTCAGCCATTAACCCAGCACTGCCAAGTCCACCACTAAACCATGTCCCTCAGTGCCACATCTACATATCTTCTAAATAATTCCAGGGATGGTGACTCTACCACTTCCCTGAGTAGTCTATTCCAGTGCTTGACAACCCTTTCCACAAAAAATTTTTTTTAATATCCCACCTAAATCTCCTCTGGAACAACTTGAGGCTATTTCCTCCTGTCCTGTACCTTATTACCTGGGAAAAGAGACCCCAGCTGGCTACAACCTCCTCTAAGGTAGTTGTAGAGAGCAATAAGCTCCCCAGTGAGCCTCAGTTTCTCCAGGTCACAAACAGGATTTTGACAGAAAATAACCATTTGAAAAAGCTATATCATCAAACTTTCATTCACAGGAATGGATATTTTCCACTGGATGTGGACAGCCCTTGGTACTATAACCAGCTTCAGGTGTTATGAAGCATGGAGGCACATGGACCCTGAAAACCCTAATTTTGAGACATACGTTTTCTCAGAGGAGATCAGGGCACAAACAGGACCAAAAGGCTTGTGAAACTGATGAAACTTTCAGTACTAAAGAAATATTTCTAACTTGTGTTTGATGTTGAGGCTACAGTCACATTCTTCGTGCTTACTGCTGTGATGTGGGTCTAATGTTTAGATTAAGTTTTTCTTTATAAGAGTAGTTGCTTCATCTGTATTTTTATTTCATGTTTTCATTTATAAGACACAACTATTGTCAACCTGGAATACTTAAAGTGAGCAATTAGGATAATTATTTTTATTAAGGTAACACCAGAAAGCCTTCAGTGAGGGCGAGGTTGCTATGATTTCATGCATTGTTCAAAGGTAGGGCAGAGGCTGTTTCTGCTCTACCTTGCTGCCTCTCTCTTACTTGTTATTTACAAAGGTAAACAAGCCCAGAAGAGAGACTGAGCTCTCAGAAGAGCTGAGGATTTGGCCCAGTGATGTTTCTGCACAGTTGGAGCCAATGCCATGTAGAGTTGCTCCCAGGAACACAGCTCCCTCCCAGATGAAATGCCTGGAGGGTGCTTTCGGGCTCAGAGATTGCTGGGGCACATGAATCACTGCTTTGATGGCTGTGGAAATACTGTGTCCAGCACCACTGCAGTAGGAAGTGCAAATTATGTGCACTGAGCTGCACCAGGTGTAGGATGCTGAGGACTCACAACCTCATGCCAATGCAGAGCTACTTTGGAGGCCAACAGAGAGGGTTTTCACTGTGGAGAGGGTTGTGCTGCTGGAATCCTGCTCTACATAGGCAGTAAAAATGAGACAATCTGCAATAAAACAAACCTGGATGGTTATTTACAAACAGACTTGTCCAGCCAACAGTGCTACTAAGGGCTAAGCATTAACATAACAGGTGGTTGAACCCTTAAGTGTCCTGCTCAGATGCTTCCTATGACACTGATACCCAAAAGAGTGGTTTGGACCTCTGACTTCCCAGTGTTGGCTCCATGTAGCCTGTCTCAGGAGCAGGGCCTGTGTTCAAACCATAATCTACTGGCACCTCCCTAGGGTGTTTTGATGGCTTCTCTTTATTGACCACATAAGCAGGCAGCGTCTGGGCATGCTGGAAAATTGGGCTTTGAATTGCTCATTACTCTCTCAAATGTAGACTCCACAGGAGGCACCAGTGACAATTGTTGGTATCATAGAAAATGCCCTCAGTATCATCTTAGTCACTTTTTGAGATGTTTGTCTAACCCAAGACAACCATTCATCTGGATGTAGGTTCTTAAACAATGGTTTTCCCCAAACAGAGCTCCAAAAAATATCCATGATTAAAACCTTAATTATTGCATAAACAACTTTAGCTTAATTGCAAGCTCCAGCTGAACAGACCCACTGGGACATTAGGGAATTATAGCTAATGCAAACAGAACCCTGATGTGTTTCTTCACAATATTGTGTTAAGTAAAATCCTTGAATTCCTCCAGTGTTATTTTAAAGAACTGTATGTGATAAGTCAACTTGGTTATGTGTGCTTGTGTGACAAATTGCCAAACATCCCACAGGGCAAATATGAAAAAACAACAGAGAAGTCATTCTGAAGAAATGAGACTTTATTGACTTTTTTGTCCCACTTCCAAAGGCCATCAACGACATACTGTTGAAGACTGTGATTTTGAAATTTTATTGCAATTGCAGAGGGTGGCAGTAAAGCAAATCTCACGTTGGCATATCATCAATTGTGTGATTTTTCTTTTTCAAACCAAAAAAAGAAACAAAGCAAGTGAGGGAAGAGTGATGGAGAGTAAGGAAACAATGACAGTCCTTGATTCACTCCTTTCTGATACCTGTGACAGCTGGTGCTGGTCTATTACAAGGATGGGATTCACACAGAAGAGGATGTGATGAGAAAGCAAAATCCATCATCAGGGAAATGACTTTTGAGCAGATCAAGAAAATCTGGATCCTGTACTTGGGTTGGCTTGGGGTTTTATTTAAGCAGAGAAATAATAACTAGAGACACAGGTATCTTGTTAGTCTACAGTGGCATTTTTTTGATCTTTTCTTCTTTGCAGTTGCCAGATACTGCTGTTCCAGCAGATCAAAACTGAATAAGGGCTTTTACTCTGTGCCATATCATGTTTCTGCTTTGCAAATGGCATGCCTTGAATAGAGAAAACAGCATATGATAAACCCATTAGTTCACATAGGACCACCCACTGCTCAGTGCTGGGGTTCAGCAGCAGAGCCCCAGCACTGAGCAGGTACAGAGGAACACAGCTGTCCCCATGGGCCTCCACTCGAGCACCTGCCTTCTCTGTCCCCATCACCACAAAGATTTAGGGTCTGCTCCACCATCTGATTTCTGCCACCCTCTCCAAACCT
Organism: Rhipidura dahli; assembly: GCA_013399225.1. Classification (NCBI taxonomy): domain Eukaryota; kingdom Metazoa; phylum Chordata; class Aves; order Passeriformes; family Rhipiduridae; genus Rhipidura; species Rhipidura dahli. Next base: position 282,648 of record VXAC01001808.1, read on the forward strand.
TTTAATGTCATACATCACACACTCCATTACCAGGGGTCACCTTTGATTATTCTCTTTGCCATATGTCTCACAGTTCAAGGGCCGGTTCCCTTTTCCCTCCTTGCTGTTTACACTCCATATTGATGCTATCAGCATCTTTTTATCTATTAATATGTATTTTTACCTGTTGGCAGTGTAATCCCTATCTCAAAGACCTTGTGCTGTGAGTTTGACCACAGTGATCCATATCCTCCAGCAGCTCCAATGGCCTCGAGCTGCTAATTGTCAAGGACTACTATGAACGACATCAGGGGAGGATCCGGTGCTGATAACTGAGAAAAGCAATAATTTTTGAATGCAATCATCTGAGTGAGTTTGTGATGTGAGCAATAATGGAAGAAGAGGAACCGGGGAGAGCTGCACACTGAGGAAGCAACAAGGGATGCCCAGAATGAGCAAAATTGCAGGTGGAAGGGTAAAACTACAGACAAGCCAGGCAAAAAGTAATGAGGTAGCTTGTGCTAAATTACAGCACCAAGCTGTGAGTGAATTGTTACCATGAAGTGGTGTCACAGGCGAACCCAAACTGTGTGGGGGCCTTTAGAAGTTTTTCTGTTAATTTCTGTTTCCAGATGTTGGTTCTCAGGATTTGGGTCCTGCTGCAGATGGGACAACTTTAGTTCAAATGCTGACAGTCATTGATGCTTCTTCCTGGAAGGCTGAAAAGTGCTGTTTTTCTTAACATTTCAACTGAAATGTCCTTGAAATGCCAGTAAGTGTGACAGTGTGATGAAAAGGATTTATAGCAGACCTGCCTGGAATGTGTATGAGGGGACAATGACAAGCAAGGAAAAAAGAAAGAAAGCAGAGCTGTAAATGAGTGAAAATATAGGGTTTATTTATTAAAACAGACAATCTAGTTGTTCTCTGTTACACCAGAATATGTGTTATATACCAACATCTCCTGCAATGCTGTTTCTCTTTGCAATGGGAATCTTTCTTTCCTGCTAGATTTTGAATCTGATTTCCAGATTATCTTAATTACTTTCCAACTGAGTCAAGATACTGGAATGTTTCTTTTGGAATTTTTCTTCTTTTCTTGGAGATTCACTTCTATTTCTGTATGGAGTTCATGAAGTTCTGAGTATTTAAATTTTCAGCAGCTGACCAGTTTCAATGGCAGCTCCCCACACAAAAGGCTGTGTGCAAACAGATCCTTGGCACTGCTGCAGATGAAATGCATTTAATGACCTATGTGAAACTGCCCAAATCAACAAGTATTTTCCAGTAAACTAAGAGGAAGGAGAACAACTTGGACAACTCTGACCAATTTTGCAGCTATTCCTGTGGTGAGAGTGGCTGATGAGAAAGGAAGTGAAGGATGGGAAGAAGCATTGAGCCACTTATCTCTGTCATGTCCTGATTAATACAACTGAAAAGCAGAAGCTATAATTGAACACGGAGTCCTGTGCCGAAGTCTCTGACAGACACATGCTTTGAGGAGAGGAGATAAGCCAAGCTGGTTCTGGTACATGAATAATGCCATATATTATGTTTACCTAAGCATTAAGGAGAAAAAAAAGATGAAGAGAAAAATGATCTCTTCTCTGAGTTTAAAATATTAAGCAGAGGCTAAACTATTGGTTCTGAGCCCTAAAAAGCCTCCTTACATGAATCATTGATGAAGCGAAGACATGAACCTTATTTAATATCTCAGTTCCTAGAATGGGACTTTGGGGTTTTTACTATGGAAAAATGTTCCCTGAAAGTAATGGCTTTATCAGTGCAATGAGCACCATCCACAGTTTACTGCCCTCTGAAAGCAGTGGTCCCTTGTGAGAGGTCCAGGACAGCACTTGGCTCTTTTGAGTAGTTGTCCTTCCTCATGCAGAGGGGCTTTAAACAGGGAGAATGTAGCTGGGTGACACAGCTATAGTTCATGGGACTGGATTTATCTCTGTGCTGGGGAATCAGCTGATCTACTTTTGCCTGAGCTGACTCATTTTGGTTCTGGTTATGAATGTAATTCCTTAAGGGGGAAGACTTCCTTCCTGTTATATTTGTTCTTGTTATGGAGCCATGTCCCATTTCAATGCACTTCATTTACTTTCCTAATGTTGTCAAGGTACTCTCAAATTTAGAATTCAAGCTTTGATGTACCAAAAATACCAGGCAGGACTCTCCAAAGTACAAGTAGCTGCCCTGGAGACTAGTGAACTAGCTGAGATGTTTTTTTAGAAAAACCATGGAATAATAGAGCTATATCTGGATGTTCTTTTAAAATCAGTGTCTGTCTAAGAATGGTACCTCCTAGCACAGGCTTCAATGTAACTGGAAAATGGATCCATCCAGAGAGTTCGACCACACATGTATCACACAGGCTGACAGCTCACATTCTATTGCCTTTCTTTAATGCTTCATTTCGAAGTGATAATTATTTTAATGGGCAATTAGTATAGTTTTGAGCAGTTTAAAGAATTTCTGATATGAGTAAGCAGGCGTAACTTTTAAAAACCTTTGCTTCATATAAATTTGCCCTATAATTGATCATATCATCTCTGTGATACAATCCCGAGAAAATGATCTGACTAAAACCTATCATTTTATCTCTTTTGAGATACTTATATCCATTAGACGAGGTTCTCCATTCTCTCTTTAATTATTTGTTCTGGAAATAAAATCTCTAGTGCCTGTTTAAGAAATAAACCTGGAGCTCAAAAACTCCCAGTAGAAACTGTGGTGAATATAATTTCATTATACATTGCACAGAAAACATTCTACCTGCTGAACCCTTTGTGGCCTACTGGGAGAGTCCTGGAACAGAGAGAGGGAAATGCTTCCTTCTATGGGTTGCAAAATGGATCATATCTAAGTTTTAATTTTGAGCTCTGAGACACCAGTGCCAAATGAGTCACTGGCCAGACGAAGAAAAAATACAACAGCCTCCAGTTTTCTTTTCTGTTTGTCAGCCTTGTCCTGGCCCTTTTTTGCATGCAGGACAAAAATAAGAGTTCTAAACCTCCTTCATTCTTCAGGGGACCATGGAAAGCAACTATCTTGGCACAGGAGCTCCTAATTTGGTGGTCAGTGAATGAGAGAGAAAGGCATAGCCATGGAAGCTGTTCACACCAAGTCTGTCAGGAGAGAGATTCAGGAGAGGGTACTGTCCCTGCCAAGCAAACTGTGGCAAGTGGATGCCCAAGGAAGAAGAATACCTGCTTTTCAAGGACCACCATTGCAAGGGAAGGCTCTGGGGTTGCTGGTGCATCTGCTTCTCACACTGAACACTGGCATGGGGGTGGATACATCTGTGTTGGATGTTTTCCCACTTATTGCAATTATGAGGAGGGGATTACCCAAGGATTTTCCCTATTCTGAATGGTGACAGAGGCAGATGTGCCAGGCTGTGATGAACACATTGGAAAAGGGGAGGTGCTGAACACTACTGTGTTTCCTCCTCATGGTCATGAGGTAGGAGGGCAGATAGGTCAGGATCTGGTCTGGTCCTGTTTCTTATGACCCCAAGACAGCAGCTGGAAGGAGGCAAGGCAAGCTGTGGTAAGGAGAAAAGCATATCATTTTCCCATAGAAAATAAAACATATAGAACCTTGATATTTTCTTTGACTCCTGAATGTACATACCATCACTAAAGAATACATTCTTCCATTTGGTATTCAGCAGGCCTGTGGTGTCCAAAATATTGATAATTTTTTCCTATTCTGTCTACTCTCACATTCCTGATGAATATATATATATATATAGCACAAATTTGTGATAAACTGGAATAAATGTGCTGGTAAGAAAATACACAATCACAGTAGGACACAGGAAGTCAATAATACCTTGTATATGCTACCAGCTCCTGCTAGACAGACCCTCATAGTCTTCATCGCTATTTCAATGCACTCTATGAACAGGAGGTCTCCAAGTGAGGTGGCTGCAGCCTCTGTGAAAGTCAGCTCTCTTCTGCCAGTCCAAAGATGGACTGTAAGGGATTAAAACCAGTATTAGAATAAACCCCACCAAATGTGGCTGGCCCTGAACTGTGTGATACTGGTCAGACATGAAACAATATTACTCGCTGGTCAGGTGAAACAAGTCAGCTGCTCTTCTTTGACAAGGACATGGGAGTGTTTCAGCCTGCACGGTTCTTAGATGAGCAGAAAGTATCTTTGTCAGCTCTCCAGGAGGATGGGTGAACTTTTGTCTGCATTCCTAGCTGAGACTCATTCAGTGTGTCCTCAAGGGCAGAGCTGCTTTGATCATGTTTCATCAGCCTGCTTCGCTGAGTGGGTTTCAGCCAGCTTCTGATCTGTGGCTGGTAACACACTCCTAATTAGCCAGCAGTCAGTTCTGCAATCAGTCAGCTTCTGGCTTCAGGCAATGGGCTTCTTGAGAGGACACCTGCCGTGCCAAGAGTTTTCCCCTGGGCTGCTAGGACCACAAGCTAATTGCCTCCTCACTCACATCTAGAATCACTGCCCTCCCTGTGTGAGCAAGCTGGGACGACCTGACAGGAAGAACTGCTTGTGTTCAGCTGTGAGAGCGACACAGAAGCCTGAGGTGATGTTATTTCTCTCTGTGGGACAGCATTCCTGAGGCATATCCCATCAGCCCAGTCTCACCATATCCTTCTTTCTCAGTAGAAGATCTCCTCTTTCAGTGTCATGGCATTGGCACATTTTGCTGGCAGAAAACAGGTGAGGTCTAAATAGAGCTAATAATTGTCTTGTAACATAATTCCTTCTATGCCCACCCTCACCAACTTTTCTGCACTTCAGTCAAAGTACCACAGTTCAAAGACTGAACCAACCATTTTGGAATACCTTTTTTTTTTTCCCAATAAGTTGGTCACACCCAGACAAGAGCTCAGCTCCATGGTGATGCTCTGTAGATGTCCTCAGCTGGCTCTTGCTGGGGGAGTACTGGACATGGAAGTGAATGCTTTCCACATCTGCTTGCATTCAGATGAGTCTGGCTTTTTGAAACAGTCACGGCATTTTGGTCAAATGATCACAAAGCATACAGACAATAAAGCCATGCACTACAATGTGGTGAAGGTCATGCTTATGAATATTACAGTGGGTGGCTAATTGTTTTTCCAAATGTCTTAGATGCAAAAGAAATTATGATGCAAAGAATAAATATCTGGGCTTGCACCTTCAAATGCAGCTAATGGATGTTTGGAGAGCAGCTCAGACATGAGGGAGTGATGCCCACAAATTACCATTCATTTTAGCATGTTCTTGGCACCAAGTTTACCTGGCCAAGTGCATGCCCAGCTGCTAGCACGACTAAAGGTTGTGTTCCAGCTTTTCCTGATCTCTAAGTTGTCAGATATACCCAGAGGACTCTGCCACCAGCATGAATGCACCCACACAACCAATTCACAGCTGGGACCGTGCCATGGCCCATCACATTTCCTGAGCTTTATTTTGCAGAGTTAATTTTGAGGAATATCAGATAGGCTTCCATAGGAAATAACCTACAAAGAAAGGATAATTTTCCTAATTTTTACTGAGTTGTCTGTGTGAGAAGTGGAAGCAGGAACAGAGAGGAGAATCTAAGTGCCACTGAAACTGCTGGGCATGTCTGTTTGCATTGGTGTCAGTGATTTAAGTCTTGTGACAGCAAAACACTGCATTTCAGCTGTGAATGGGGCTGTGTGCTGTAAGGCAGCTCTTCTGCAGGAAGTGGAGCTGGATGAGGCCGGCTGGCCAGCCATGGATTGCCTTTAGCTGCTCAGCTTGAGTGGGGGTTCTCATTAAGCCTCTGTCATAGCTAGTTCTTCACTTAAATTACAGCTCAGCAGCACTATTTAAAAGGTTTTAACTCAACAGATGTCCTCCTGTGTGGACACCATCTCAAACCATGCTGGCGTCCTGGATACTGATTCTGGCTGCATGGACCTCTTTGGTACATATAATTGCCTGCCAACAGGGTAGGGCGTGTGCTGAGCCAGGAGAGATTTGTACATCTTCTCAGGAGTATCTGTTCCTATCACAGTCCGGGAACAGACTGTACTCTCTCAGTGTGAAATCTCTCTATTCCAGTGACTTACTCCCTCTTCTCCCAAGAGTCAGATGTGTGTCTAATGGCCCTTGTGTCCTTTATTACCTCAGCCATTGGAATAAGCAGCTACTGCTGCACCAAATGCATACAAAAGCTGTTTGGTTTTGCCTTACTTAGCATAGACTGCTTTTAGCTTGTTTGGAAAAGCTGCTGCAGATGCAGGTTATTGATGATATTTCTTTAACTGTTGGCATCAAGTAATAACATGGTTGGTGTTTCCTAGGGGACTACTGGACCCTGCAATGTCACCTGCTGCTTCTTGCAGTTCTTGGTTCTTGTATCTGCTGTAATTGCTTCCCCTGGCATCAAATCGGTGTCAAGCTACAGCCTCTCTGACACCCAGTGATCTCTCTCACAAAAAATAAAAATCATTCCTGTAACATTTAATCATGAAACCTGCTGGTGAATTCTCTGTGCTGTGTTGGGATGTGCAGGGCTGTGAAAGCTTTGCCAATAGAATCAATCTTGTACTGAGAAAAAAAAAATCCCGTCTCTTATGAAAAATTAATTCAGGTTTCCAGCTTCAGCATTCTAGGCTTTTGCACTTTCAAAGTCATCAGCTTGAAGAAAAACATATTTTCAGCTCTTGGCCCACCAAATACAGAGCAGAGTTGTTCTGGGAGTTTGTCAGCCTGTTCCTTGGCTAGACGGCTTGAATCTTATTTTCCATTTGGTCTAATCATCCCCAGCCTTGAAATAAATTGTTCTGGAGCCAATATCTGGCAGTGGGAGGACCCAGACCTCAGGGCCATTGTTAGAGCTGGATTCCTGCAGAGAACATTCAGAGAACTCTCTCATTCTCTTCCCAAGTTCCACCCCCCCCTTACCCCCCTCCCTCATCACCATGGAGCATTTTCTCGTTTAAATAAAAGCTGCCCATCTGCTCTGGTCTCTGCAGCGTGCTTCTGCTCAGCTTTTAGCAAACTAGCCTGAGGAAGTGCCGTGCTTTCTGGGAAAAATCCCAGCAAACCCCCTTCTCCACAAGCCAATAAATCAAAGCCCACACTCCAGCACCCTCTGGCAGAGGGGAGCAAAGATGGTATTACTGCTAAGGGGGAAGGAATCCCAGGGACACACAGAGAATAACAGCCAGAGAAGACTGGTGATTGGACATTGCTCAGCAAAGCCAGTGTTTTAGAGGCTTTTGCCAGAGCTACTTAGGACATGCAGCGGAGCTGTAGTGAGGTTTCTGCTACACAGGGCTCAAAAGCCAATGATGCTGAAGGGAGCAGCCTCTGTCAGCTGCCTTAGTCCTGAGTGGCTACTGCACAGTGCATGGTACCACATGTGAAATAAAATGGAAAATACCCCCAGTGAAAAAGGGAAGCCATTCAGGGAAAAGACACAGCACAGGGACCTGCGGGCTCTCTGGCAGACACCACAAACAGAGATGATGTTTGTCATTTGGTAGGGGATGCAAAACCTGCAGCGGCCCCATCATTTTGCAGCTTTGGCAGAGGTTGCCAGTAGGCCCAGAGCACACATGGATGAACAGCCTCACAGCAAACTGGATATTTGTTTATTTAAAATTGGATGCAGATGTCCAAACTGGTGTGGTGCTAAAAACAGTTTTATTAACACTGGAAGCAACACCATAGATAAGAAAAGACATGCAGTAAACCCTAGAGACTACACAAACTGATCTTTGAAAGGAAGGGTGTGAAATGCAAGCTCAGGTAAGTACCAAAGTGAGTGTAAATTTATTACATTCAGGAATGTGTATGTGCAGGAAATAGACTCTCTTTGTTATCTGGGAAATCTTACATGCTGAATTTCAACAGACGGGATGGGAACCAAAGAAAGAGGAGCCTGAAAGAAGGGAGAGATCAGAACTCACTGATGGAGAGATTTTAAAGTATTCCTCTAAATGTCCTGGAAAGGAGTGATCTCACTACATGCAAAGAGAATGTTTTCTTTAGCATATACTTGATGCCAGACATTTTTCTACACTTCATCATCAGAAGGTCTCCAGCAAGGCTGTAAAAAGACAACACATGTTTTTTTGCATTCTGTTTGAGAGAGATTCTTGTCTCCAACCACTGCTTAATTTGCATTCAGCAGCTCAGATGTTTCAACAGGCCAACCAAACATCATTTCTTACTGTGGGGAGGGATGGAGTCTGCCCTCACAGGTCTTTCAAAGAGCATCTCAAGCAAACAGCTCTCCAGCATAGTGATGGTAAAGATGGTGCTCCATTTGGGCTACAAACTGGAGACAAAACCCATTAATGCTGCATCTCATAAACTAAAACTTGGGAAAACACAGTAGCAGAGATGGTGCCAGCACACCTAGCTGGTCTGACTCCAGCTGGAGCACTTGGGCAAAAGCAAAGAGACAATAATGGAAGACAGCTGCAATATGCTTGTCCTGCCAGAGAGAAAGGTTTACAGAAAAACATGTGTCTCATCTTCCTCAAGCAACACCTGGAAGCTGCATAATGCAGAGACTGAAAAAATGGGAAGCAAACCTCATTCAGGGGGACAAACTGAAGGACCATGTGAAGTCTTGCTGTAAAGGCAACACTTGGTTGGCTGAGGTAGCTGTGGGTAGAGCCAGAGGACAGATTTGTCCAGAGTGCAGACATTTCAGCACAAGTGCCAACACATACACCTCGAAAATCAATAAGACATTTTAAATCAGTGAGGTTGTTTATTTATGCTGGAAGCTATGTGTTATGACCATCTCAATAACACACTCCTTTGGCTTGGAGAAGAAAAAGGTGTGAGGAACTGCCCTCTTTAAGGGAGCCTGGTAAGAGCCAAGCAGAAAGAGCTGTGCTTGCAGAGCTGTAACAGGCAGCCCAGAGCGGCTGGATGTCAGGCTTTGAAAGAAGCCTGTCCCCATCAGTGTCCTTTGCTAGGACTGATTGCAGAACATATGTAGCTTTCTACCATTTAAAGTGTACAAATAACTGCTCTGTGACTCAGTTAATAGCTCCAGTGCTCCTGGCCTGGCTCTCTCCCTTCAAGGGCAAAAGGCGGATCTCTGTGACAATTAGTGCCCCTATAATGCTGCAGACTTGTTTTGATTGTCATGATGTGGCACTCCAGAACCAGAGCACTCTCAGCTGGCTCTCCCAGACTTGTTTTCTGACTGTGCTCCCTCTTGCAGGGCAGTATAACATAAATCTCATTCTTCAGAGACAAAGAGTCAAACCATTCTTTTTGTTTTTGAGGGAAATTGCTACAATTTCTGCTAACACTAAACTTACCAGGAATCAATTCATTACCTCTGAGGGAAGGGTGTCACAGCAAACACCCATCTCCTCCCCAGGCAGTGGGAGCCACTCTTGATTTCTACGATCGATTCTCTGCTGAGTGGCTGCAGGGAAGGGTGGCAGCCTGCTGCTCCTCCTGTCTGTGCCATGCATGGCCACTGATGGGCAGTGACCTGAGCTCTGCCATGAGCTTCAGCAGTCCCAGGACATCCACAGTCATCGTGTCACCGGGCAGGAATGCAGAGGCTCCACGTGGCGTGCCACAGGGCCAGCACTCGCCCAGAGAGACAGAAATGGTCTTGTCAGGCTCAGTGAACCCTGTGCAAGGTCAAGGCCCCGCGCCAAGCAGTGGGCATGGGTTTTCCCAGGGAGGGAGACAAGTTTTCACATAACACTTCTGTGGCTTCCAAACACCAGGAGAACCAGGCTTGTTTGGGGTGAAAACATTGCACAAGGTGATTAGGTATTTTTGTCTGAATTTAACTCTGCCAGAACCTGAGAAAGGAAACACAGTGGGGGAGGTTGGAGACAGCGAAAACCACACTGCTACACTTCAGAGACAGTGAGGGTCTGAGAGGACAGGGCAAAGATCAGAGCTGCCTCTGGTTTTGCTATTCAGATGTTTTGCCTCAAACATATGTTTTTTACTGAGAGACTGGAGGATGATATGTTGCTCTGGAGAAAAGTATTAAAGGCTACCAGTGGGAGGGAAAGGCTGGGGAATTTCTAGATGGCACCACAAGTGGGGTGGAACATAATTATTCCTCTGGAAAAAAAAGCATAAACAGCAGCCAAAACCCATAAAGTCTTAGAGAATTGCATGCAAGACATGTGCATTAAAATAAAGCCATATTACAAACCTAGGAGTGAATAGTAAAAGACTAAGAATATCCAAAGAGGAATGGACCACATTAGGCAAGCTTAAACAGGAATCACCACAAGCACATAATTCCATGCTGCATTTTCATTGTCATCTTCAAGTTTCCTGCAAGGGTGGCCCTTTCTCCCCACATCCAGGAGGGCTGCTCTCATGGCAGTAAGAGCCAGCCTCGGGATAATTTAATTTGAGCCACTGCCTCACTGTGTTATCCCCAGTGGAGGTGTCAGGAGGGCTCAGCAGTCACCCTGCTCAGTGTCTCACCTGGCCAAGATTTGGGAGACTGCATTAGCCACACCAGCACTTTGCAAACTGCATCCATCTTACTTAAGCCAGCCAAACTGCCCAGCATCACTAGAGCACAGCCTTTGTGTGGGAATGGTTTTCCCCTTAGAAGTTTATTGCTTTGTGTCATGGGTGCAACATAATTTCTGGTGGAGAAACACAACCACCACCTCTAAGGAACACAGGTGCTCCACAGCTACACGGTTGGGGTTTTCACTTTGCTTTATTTTTATGTCAATAAAGGAGAGTTTGTAGGGGGTTTCTTCGGGAGTTTCTCCATTAGCCCAGTGGGAAATTCCACATTGCCTGGAGAATGTGAAAGAAATTAAGACCTACACGTATGTTTAAGTACTAACATCCTCCCGAAACCGGGGGACTTAGGTGCCCAGATGTCTTTGTGAGCTGGTTTGTTCTTGGAGAGAGAAAGGTTCGGTGGTGGGAGGTCAAGCCAGGGAAGCGAAGGTGGGTCCTTAAAGCCGGCAGCAACTGCTGTGACAGGAGCCCCCCATAAACCCTGGGGACCTCAGGGGCGCGCACACCTGGGTCTGACCCGGCGGGTGACAGGGTGGAGCCCCAGCAACACCCACTGTTAGCTGAGGCTGGAGCCCCGCGGAGCAGCCGCCGTTCCCGGGGTCT
>VXAC01001808.1:293817-502866 GCA_013399225.1 Rhipidura dahli
CGGGATGGACACGGGATGGGCCCGGGATGGACACGGGATGGACACGGGATGGACCCGGGATGGGCCCCGGGATGGACACGGGATGGACCCGGGATGGGCCCCGGGATGGACCCGGGATGGACCCGGCATGGGCCCGGGATGGACCCGGGATGGGCCCCGGACTGATCCCCGTGCGGGAGGCTGCTCCTGCCTCGCTGGTTCCCGGGGATTTAAGGTGCGAACATGCCCTTGATCCAGCATGGTCCAGTCTAACCGTGTTCACTGCACTTAGCAGTGGTGGTTACAGGCACAACCTGCTCACTTGCGGTGAGGCTTGCCTGTTTTTTTTCCCCCGGACCTTGCTTAGGTGCCCATAAACCATCACCTAGATCAGTGGCAGAGCAAGAGTTAAGAATTTGGCTATCAAGAGAGACTGGAAATGATGCAAGGCCACTAGTTCCTGCCGTACAGAGGATACACATGGAGCCCTACTATCACAGTTTGGTCCTGCTAAAGAAGGGACTCTCTAATTCGGGTAGAAAGGCAGAAATAACAAAAGCTCTCTATTACTGCAAGGACTGAGCTGAGAAAAAAAGAGAAGCAGCAGAAAAGATATTCTTACTGTAGAGTATTCAAGCACTATCTGGTTGCAATCCTTTGCCATGTTGTCTGGGATGATCCTGCTTGAGCAGGGAGGTTGGACTGAATGACCCACTGTGGTCCTTTCCAACCTGACCCATTCTGTGAAGAGGGTGCAAAGGGTGTATGTGAGCAATGTAAGAGGACCACAGAAACAAGATTTGAGTATGGAAGAACATGGCATGTAAAACCATCATGGTGTGCTGGGTGAAGGACGGGCTGAAGGGCAGAGTTCAGAGGGTTGTAGTGAATGGGGTTACATCCAGCTGGTGACCAGTCCCCAGTGGTGCTCCTCAGGGATCAGTTCTAGGGCCAGTCCTGTTTCTGGATGATCTGGATGCAGGAGTTCAGTGCACCCTTAACTGAGTTTGCTGGTGATACCAAACTGGGAGGTGCTTTTGGCTTTCTTGAGGGACAGGGGACTTTGCAGAGGGACCTACATAGATTGGAACATTGGGCTATGATTTATAGCATGACATTTAACAAGTCCAAATGCCAGATTCTTCACCCAGGAGAAAATAATGCCAGGCACATGTATAAACTGGGAGAGGAGTGGCTGGAGAGCAGCCCTGCAGAGGATCTGGGGTTCATGGTGGGCAGCAGCTCAGTCTGAGTCAGAGTTGCAAACTGAAGAATAAAGGGATGTGGTATTACACTTGTGTATCTCCACAAGCAAAGGGGGATGTATTTGGGATGTAGTGTTGGTAGTGAACATATTATCGAAGAACTAGTTACTGTAAAAAATAAAAAATGGATCAGAGTGTTAATAGCATTTCAATAGAATGGGGAAAAGGTGAAAAAATATCTTTCTGGGTTTTGTTTGTTTGTTTGTTTTTCCACAGGGAAAACATCAGGAAATTTAAGAAAAGTAGTGACTGGAGTGAATCAATTTGACAACTGCAGTTGCATATGAGGTTGTATGAGGTTTTACATCAGAGGTAGGAAATCTCTCCGGAATTTGCATGCCAAACAAAGGGAAAACTAACAAGGACATTCTCCTGAGTTACCTGGATGAGTGACCTTCCAAGGAAGGATGCTAGGTGTAAACAGTCTGTGGTAACAGATAAAGAGGTCAGTGAGTCTATGCAGCTATGTTTTGAAGGTCAAAAACTGTAGGAGTACAGCACCAAATGCCAAAAGTCAAGCTGAGTTAGACCTTGCAAAGATCTGTGAAGATGAATGCGGAAAGGTTTGTTAACGGTATAAATTGAAACAAAATTTAAAAAGGAGGAAGTGGGGCTGCTGTGTACAGAGTAGGAGACTGAGATCAAACACAGTATTTGGATCATACTTTGGATCATCAAGGGCCAGACCTAGGGGGGTTCACAGGCTTCTAATGCCAGGAAGTTAGAACTCTGGGAACAAAATGTACACTGATGAGGAAGATGTCCTATTCTTTTGCCTAGTAAGTGAGATAAAGTCACGTTCTCGGGGCTGAAATCTACAACAACTGGTGTCGTGTCTGAACTACTCATGAGTGAAGAAAGTAAATTAAAGGACAGTGGAATTTTATCAGGACACAAGTAGTATTTATTGGTAGAACGAAGGCAGAAAAGACACAGCACTGTGGACACTTAGCAATGAGCCAGAGGCGTGAGGCTATTCACTTTTCAAAGGCCTTAAATACCTTTTCCAAACTATTATATATGCAGTAATTTACACTTCACTCAACCCAGTCCAGACATTTAGATGCCCCAGGCCCCTTTCTGGGTTTCTTCAATGCCATGTCGGTGTCCTCCTTTTCTCTAGTAATTCATTAGCAGGCATCACCTTCTGGAGGTGTGAATCTTCGGCGAGATAAGGGGCCTCTTAGGGTAGACACAGTTTATTTATTCTGTTTCTGGCTAATCTGCTAAAAAAAAGGGCATTTATTGCTATGTTTTTCAATTTATTGCAACTATTTCGGGGTTACATTTTGCTCTAACCTTTTCTCACTTAGCATAAATTCTACTTAGTACACTCTTACTTAACGTAAATCCTACTTGGTACATTCTTACATATGACTGTTGTCTTATTATATACAAAAGCCAACATTTATAATCCATCCGTTTGTCGCATCAGGAAATGCCAAAGCCATCTGTCCAAAACTGTCTTGTCTGGTTCCAGGTTTAGAACAAAGCTCTAGGCTCTCTGGCTACACCTGTATCAGCAAACAGAGGATGGTGAGAGCTTAGGATGGTGTACCAGTCTCAACTGACCATGGAGTTAAACAGTTCCTGCTACAGGTATGGTCTAGGCAAGACAGCCCTCTCCCAGGAAATGCCTGCACACAGTTCATGGGACAGCATCAGACCGTTCTTCCCAGTGAGCAGTTTGGAGGTGGTCACCCTGCTGTGGAGTTGTTTTGGAAAAGAAGAAGGTTTTGCTGTATGGATGTAAGCTGTGCTGTGTAGCCTGCCCCCAAAGGCAGAGAACAAGTCCATCTTTAAAGAAGTTACACAAGTCTAGCCTCTGAGACTATCTGGGTTGATACAAATGACTCAGATGATGTTGGGAAATCTTGGATGACCTCAGTCATGTACTGTTAGAGGCCATTAACCACTGGTTAACTGTTTTTTGGTTAAACTGGTAGAGAACTACTGCATTTCCCCATTTACACATTTTGTAACATCTTCACATTTGGCTTGATAAATTTTGCAGAAATTTTGAACTGAAAATTTTGACTACAGTCAAAGCAGCTCTGCCCTCCTCACTGCCTTATCTGTCATGGTCTTGTGGTAGACAAGGCAGTATTCTTCTCACACTTAGCTTCACACATCCAGCCCACATCTGTGCTTGGTAGTTAAACATAAGGCGTGCCCCTAAGCACTGTTCCACAAACAGCTGTATTGACTGCTTTTTTTGTTAGTCTACTAAGCTTGCTGAAGACAGAAAATGCTTATCGAACAGAATGGTTAGTGCCCACACTATTAAATCCTCTTACCCTCCAAAATAGGGTGCTGATTTGTAAACAGGTAATGGCCACAGGCTTGTCCTAACAGCTCTTGTGTCTAAGGATTATTTGGGATACTGTTGGTTGGTATGGATGAAAACTGTGCCATAGGCCTTTAAAAAATTTAGCAAAAGCATGATTAAGTTCCATGAGTGTTCCTTCACCTTGTTTAAATTACAAGTACAGAAGGAGTCAACACCACAGTGTTGGTGCCACCCTTGGCACAGTTTTTGCCTGCAACAACTAACACTCTCTTGGAACAACAAACAGGCATGTTTGGGATGATAGTATGCCTCAGGGACCATTCCCAGTAGATGGCTGGGATGTGGTCAGGTCTTTCTAGATTATGATTCAGCTAGTTCACTTCAGGTATCTTACTTAGAATGAGATGGCAAAAGGTCCAGTGAGGGCACTGAGCATAAAATGACTTCTATAAAAAGGATAACTAAGTTGACTGGATCCTCCCAGACTAGAAACCAAGATCTTGTTAAATACATATTTTATAAAGACATATAAAAGCCTGCAAAACACAGACATGGAAGTAGATATGAATTGTTCACTGTCTTCTCTAGTGCGAGAAAAAGAAAGATAACAAATAGCAGGGTCAAAAGAAACAAAATGAGGCCCAGGATAAAAGAGAATAATGCCACTTCTGGGTTCCACAGATTAAAATTAGCTAGGACAGGCTGCTTAATTGAAGAGCAAGGAAGGATTAAGGTGCAACAAATGATTTTTGAATACAGAGTTCTATTCTAGCAAAAAAGGGAGACATTTCAGAAGACTTTGGTTGGGTTGTTTTTCCTATTAATTGGTACTTGGTGTTCTTGGGTACTTCAGCTTGGCATGAAAGACGGGCTTTTTTTCAGAACAATTTTAGGGGCCATTATCTCAGACGACCACTCCCCTTATTTATGCAACCACATCTATTAATAAGACAGGAGATGAACCAGGGCTCTATAGCAGTGACAGGCAGAAGCAGATGGCAACATGACAGGTATAGCTGTTGATCTCACATGGAGAAGCTGATGAAGAAACACAGCAGTAAAACATGGTTTTAGGGGGTTTTGTGAATATTTACCCCTGAAATGTCCTCCAGCCTCTCCAATGAGTAATTGTTAATGAGCACGGTGCAGCTGTAATTGACATTCAACAATTTCTTTCTTTCTTTAGTGTTTATGCTTTTGCCTCATCATCACTGAAGGATTGTTCTACTGCTCTGCTTTTGTTCCGGAAATGAAACAATTCTTTACTTTTTTCTTTAATGAATGGGGGTTCCTACCTATTTTTTTCAGGATTCCACCAAGTAGATAGATTTCTTTATGGTTAAATGTCAAAATAAGCACAGTACCCCAATTTCAGCACTATTGATTCATAATTACTTTCTACATCCTACGTATGTTTCAAGTAAGGTGGTCTACTAGAAAGATACTGTTCTTTAGGGTAGTGGTTTTTACTTCATTAGTACCATTAGTCCCATTCAGCAGTTCCACATGACTTTTGGGATCCACTGTAATCTCCCAGTCTCTTTCTAATCAGAGTCATTTAGGTTGCAAAAGACCTCTCAGATGATCAAGCCCAACCATTAACCTACTGCAGCCAAGTCTACCACTAAGCCATGCCCTCAGTATCCCTACACATCTTTTAAATACCTCCAGGGATGCTGACTCCAACACTTCCCTGTGCTGCCTGTTCCAATGCTTCACAACCCTTTTGTGAAGAAGTTTTTCTTAATATCCAATCTAAACCTCCTCCGATGCAATTTGAATTGGTTGCTCAGCCAAATGTTCTTCACTGCTTATTTGGTTTTCTTTCCTTAACTATCACTCTCCCCCTTTTCTAGAATTCCACTTTATTTTTGGAGTTTCTTCAAGATTCATGTTCAGATGCTTTCTCGTCCTGCAGCACACTGGACAATTTCCCCATAGTGGTCTCTTAGGAATGGAAATGGAAATCCAATGGAAATGGATCTTGCCAAGCCTGGCACAGATCCCATACTGTTCTCCTTTCAACATCCACAGCTCTTTTGGGCTGTTTGTCCCCGTTTTGGGGATAGCCATGGCAGTTTCATCAACAGTGCATTTTCCTGATTGGGAGTATTGTGCTTCATGGGAGGTTATGTCAAAAGCCTAATCCAAGTCCACCAGTGTCCACCATCATTGAATCCTGGGCTGCACCAAAAGCAGCGTGGCCAGCAGGCTGAGGGTGATCCTGCCCCTCTACTCTGCTCTTGTCAGTCTCCATCTGGACTGCTGTGTACAGTTCTGGTGTCCCCCGTGGATACCCCAACCCTGGCAGTATTCAAGGACAGACTGATTAATGTCTTGAGCATCCTGGTCGAGTGGGAGGCGTCCCTGTCCACAGCAGGAGAGTTCAGGACTGGATGATCTTTAAGGTCCATTCCAAACCCTTAACAGTCTATGATTCTGTGATTATCCACTGCATCAATGTCATGCTGGCATCTCTCGCTCAACCATATTCTGCAGAATCCATCAGCTGTCGGAGCATGGTGTGCACTACAGCTGAATGGATGATTCCGTACAATCCAGCCCCTCACTTCTCAGTCCCAGGGAGCACGAGGAGAAAAAGAAAAACCGAGTGGCTTTTCAGCCCACGCCAAATGAGCGGCATGAGCCGTTTGCAGGTAGCCGGATCTTTCTGCCCCGTGGAGGTGAGCTCCAGGCGCGGCCTGCCCAGCCGCACCGTGCTCCACCTGCGCTCGCAGCTCTCCTGGGCCAGGTAATGGGCGGGGGGGCCCCCAGGAACCGCCCCTACCCCGCAACTATTGGCTGTGGACGCTTGTTCTTTAGCCCATCCTTGCACTAAGTGGGGCTCTTCCCACGTGGAACAGCGCCTCCCATTCACTGGGAGGTAGGGCCGGGCCTCGGGCGTGCAGGAGACCCAGAAGCGGCAGCGGGGAGCCGGGGGGAGGTCGCCGCTGCTTTGCCTCGCCGCTTGCCCGAGCCCCCCGGCTGGGTGAGTCTGGGGCGGAGCGGGCGGGGGCCCCACGCGGCGCGTCCATATTGCGTGGTGTAGCCGGCGCAGCTCGCTCCCGGCCTTCTCTCCCTTCCCTACCGGAGCGTTCCCCTCCCCTCCCCTCCCCTCGCCTGACCCCAGCCCGGGCTGCCGGGGCCGTGTCGCAGCCCCTCTGCCGCCCCGGCAATGCCGGCAGGAAGGGCCTTTCTTGGCGCCGCCGGAGCGTGTGCCCCTCCGGCCGTGCTTCCCCTCTGCCAGGCGGGGCGAGGGCCAGCAGGGTTGGGGGGCACACATCCACGCGTGCCTTTTCCCGAGCTGACCCTTTTTTTGCTTACCTTCTCTGCGGAGCGAGCCGCGCCGCGGGGAACGTGCTGTGCTAGAGGTAAAGGCCCAGGTGCCAAGGAGGAGACCTGGGCCATGTCCCTGACGGCCTTTTCATGTCCCCGATAGCTCCCCAGGGACTTGCCATGCTGTGCTTTGCTTCAGACTGCAAAAGAGAGAATTTACCGAGCGTGCAGGTATCGCCCATAGGGGTCACAGCACTCCCGCCAGCCCCGTACCCCGGGAGTTCGCAGTCTGCTGCTGCCGAACCTGCTCCTGTGACATATCTCCATTTGGTTTGTCAGCATTTTGCAGGCAGCTGTCCTGAGTAGACAGATGGGTCTCGTCTTTTTTTGCATGTGTATGTGTGAATGTGTGTGGCAGATGGGGTGGAGCAAGGAGAACTTACTAAAAATCTTTACGAGGAAATTTACATGCAGCTAAGGATGGAGATGAAGATTGAGACTACATACAGAATTGCAAGTTAGTTCTGCTGTCAGCTGCTAGAAACCTTAGTTTTGGAGCGAGGTGGTGTTTTTGTGGGTGCTGTATAGACAGACTCATGTCAGAAAGGCAGTAGTAGCTCTACAGAGGCTGCAGGTCTGGGCAGAAGGGCTAAGGTGATAATGCTGAAGGTTCATGAGTTAGCTGGCTCTTAGCCCCGTGGTTTTGCCACTTGCCTGTGGTCTTTGCAACTGTTACTTTGTGCTTGAGCAACAACTTCAGGTGAAGTCCAACATCAGCTGATCTAGTGCATACCCTCCCCTGCCTCCCTTTGTCCACCTCTGTGGACTCTGCTAAGCCGTGGGGGCAAGTGGTGAAGATGTGGTTGCACATGGCAATGCCAGTGTCATGTGGGAGCCTCTGCAGTGGGACAGCAACGCCTCTTGAACCCATTCATTCACTTGCTGATGCTTGACTGTCTGCTGTCTCCAAGTTACAGGCACATACAATGAAAACTTGGAAAGAATAGGTGCAAATTTACCTTTCTGGTCAGGTACTCTGTGGACTTCTGTTACCTTCAGCAGCCAACTGGCATGTTTTTTGGACAAGCTTTCCATCTAATGCAAAAGAGGAGGGACTGTGTAATGGCACAGGCTCCATAGCTGCAAGTGCTGACCCTGGCACAAAGCAGGAGCAAGCTCATGCATTTATACAAATCTTGAAAGTTACTTTGCATTCGAGTATTTTGAGTATCTTGAATTTTGAATGATTTGACAGGAACAGACCTTGACTGTATTCCATCACATGCATGCTTCAGATGGTCACACTGGCTTTGAAATTAAACCTTTTCTTGAGCAGGGGAACTAATGGGTGTTTTAGTCCCCAACTTATGCCACTTTGGTGGTATTGTAAAGCTTTGAGCCTTGCTGCTTGTAGAGCTGTGCTTAACAGTGAGGAGGTGAGTTCAGAAGGCACTTCTTGGTTTGAGTGGGCTGCAACAGAAACCTGAGGCCTACTAGGCTTCTAATTCAAGCAGTTCAGTTGTGAGTGTGGGTGAGACACAATATGCTCTTGACTCCTCGTGGAGTATATTCTTGCTGTATTTTTTCTCAACAGAAGGAATTGGCTCAGAGAAGAGGAAGCTAGTAACTTTAACCAGTTAGTGGAAAAACGAGTTCCAAGGTGTATTGTTGAAAGATTTGTCACTCCCTTCTTTTTTTTTTTCTTCTTTTTTTCCTCTTCCTTTTTTTTTCTTCCTCCTTTTTCCTGTGTAACCTATTGCCAGATGGCAGGTAATGTTCATTCTCATGGTGGCATGTCTGAGTTTTGTATCTCTGCTTTAAGTTGGGTGACATGGTAAGTGGTGGGATTTGTTGATCTTGGAGTGCTTTTCCAACCTCAACAATAGCATGATTCTGAGATGACAGGAGAGAGTGTCAATCTAGCTGGTGTTGAGCACAGTTGATGGCCTGGCCTGGTGTATGCACGAGGAAGAGAAAAAAGGAGTGGTGGGAAAAGAAGAAAAAGCAGCTGGGAAAGAAACAAGGGAGAAATACGGTTCAAGTGAAGGAGGGCAGGGGTCTTACTGCAATTACTGCCTCTGCTACCTTTAGTTCACTTTTGCTCCAGCAAGCTCCTCAACCTTGAGAACAGGTTTATGAGACTTGGGTAGCCTTTCAGAAATGTCACTTCCAATTGTATCCCAGCTCTAAGTGAGTAGAAAACAAAGTGATAAGTTTAATTATCTTCTCTTGACTCATATCTGTGATGCCAAAAGCATCAGTGTAGAGTGGGGCAGGAGGAAAAGAGTGTGAGTTATTTTGTCTTCAGATGTGCTGGGTAGATGCTGGCTTGACCCTGGTGAGATTTATTGGCTGTGCCATCCTGGTGACAGAGGCGTATGGGGATGCGACACAGCCCCTTTGCCTCTCCTGAAGGCTGAGCTAAGAAGTCCTGTTGACTTAACTCTGTATGTGGAGAAACTGGTGCTACTGACCATCAGCACCATGAGGCTGCATGGTGTGGGGAGCTACTTTAGTGCTTCGGGCAGAGTTGGTTGGGGTCAGCTATGTCAATACTGACCCATAGTTAGTAACCCAGGGTGGGTGCTCTGCATACACCAGTCTGTTTGGCAGTATCCTAGTTTTTTTTAAATTACCTGTTATATCCCCATCCTTCATTATCCCAGGGTCAAAATCCTTGAAAATCTGTCATGTGCTGAATGGTGTTGAAGGTGGCGTTCATCTGGCCACATGTACTCACCTGTGTCCAAAGTGTCCAGCCACAGAGGGATGGACATTTCTGGGGTGTGGTTCACCTCAGCCCAGTACACTTAGCAAATGAGTTGTAAACTGACGTGCTCATGTACTCCTCTGCTTTCCACTGAGTATAAAAGAAAGCATGAATGGTCTAAGTGTTCATCTCAAGAAACTTGTGAGCTTCTTGGAAACCTCAAGGACTTTGGGAAGAGTTACGACAGTTTTGCCATAAGGGTGGGTTTGTTTTGGTTCTTGGGCATTACCTCCTTAGTGCAGTTGTTGCAGTGTTACTGGCTACTAAAACCTACTGGAAACAAAACAAAACAAAAAAAAAGGGAAAGAAAAAGCTGTAACTGAATCTGATAGTCAAACAAAACATTGGAGCTATCATTTGCCATATGATGGGCCCACTAGTTGCAGGATTCTTGACTATTGCCTGTGGTTCCTCGGGAATTTGGGAGTGTCAAGGATTAGGAGCTGGGGTTTCCACCTTCCAGTTGTGGTTTGTAGAAATCTAATGCCTCTTGCCCCGGCAGAACTGGAGTTTAAAAAAGTGTAATTATCAATGAGCTTTTTGTTTAACTAGGGTTTATCCCCAGTTTTGATTCAGGTAGGCAGTTTAAAATGCCCCATTACCAGATAATTTCCTTATTCCTGGAACACATTCTGTCAAAAGAGAAAGTGCGTGCCATGATTCATGTGGACACATGTGGGCCTGACTGCAAGACATTACCAGGTATTTTAATATGAGCGAGAAGAACTGAGCTGTAGTGTGCATGCACATTGTCTGTGGCTGCAGTTGTGCCTACTGAAGAGTTTGCTGCTGGCAGCTGCTCACTGGCATCTCAGCTGCAGAGGCAATAGCTGCTTCAGTTTTCTGCCTGATACATCTAAGAGAGCTCTCCTTAGATTGGTGTCACCTCAAGTGAGGCTGGGAAGCACAGGCTGCTTCACTGGTAGGTAGGTCTTTGCTAACATGAGTTAGCAGCTAGTTTATATCATTGAAGTTTCAGCTGGCAAAGCAAATAGTGTGTTGTCTCTCTAGAAAATATTTGTAACTTTGGTTAGCAGGGTTTGAGTGAAGTGGACCAGGATGCTGCACAGAGAGCTCAGCACACAGAGCAGTGAGGATTATGTCTGGGAGGAAAAAGGCAATGGTGGTATCAGGCACTGTAGTGTGGATACATTTACAGCTGCAGATGATGCACTTGGAGCTGTAAGGAAACAAGTCTGCACTGGTAACTGTGCTGCTCTGTGTGTTGGCAGTGGACCACGTTGCTTCAGTGGCTTGATTAAACCAAAGGTGAGTTTGCCTTGAGTGTGGCAGGTATTTGTGGGTTGGGGTGTAGTGCCACTTTATGTTGCTATAAAAGAGATGCCATGCAAAATCACCTTTTGATTTTATGGGTAAAGCATTCTGACATCAGGGCTTGGGAGAACACACTTCCAAAGAATCTGCTGCCCCAAACTGTTTACTGTGAAATCTGGAGTCAGTAAGCTAAACCAATCCTGGAAAATAAGAAAGGAAGGGGAAAAAAAAGTACAGGCTTTAAACCATAGCAAAATCAGTCCATTGTTAATGCTAGTCACAGTTTCATTTGGGAATGCTGATGTAGGAGGTTTATTGGGATATGTATGCAGCAGGAGTAAATGTGCTGTACAAGAAATAACTGTGGTTTGATAAATGAACTGTTTTCTTAAGCCAAAGAGTAGCTTGCTTTTGTCAGGTGACAAATTCTTACAATAAACTAGTTGGAAAAATGCATCACTGAGTTTGTAGAACTAGGTTGTTTTGTTGAAGTGACTCTTTTATAAAGCAGTTTCAGCTAACAAAGTAAATAATGTGTTGTATCTTTAGAAAATATTCCAGAGGGGATTAGTTATCTCAGGTAACCAGAATATAGTCTTTTATCACTAGGTTGCTGATTAAATTTTACTTGGGGTTGCACACTGCCTGACAGCTGGCTGGTGACCCATGTGAGACACTTCCCAAGCAAAGGATGCTGCTGCATACCACTTTGTTTTTCTCCCTTCAAAAAGTTCACAAAACAGGGTGACCTGCAGCATGTGTGATGTGAAGACTCTTCCTCTTTGTCTCAGGTTGCAGGAACAGGCTGGTTTACGTGCTTATAGCTTCCAAAAGCTGAGAGGAGGCCGTTGAGAAGAGTGCAGCACTTGGCTGATCTAGGTTTGAAGTGCAGAAGTACTGTACCATTGTATATCTGTCCCTGCTGACTACCAGGTGCATTAGGCACGACCTAATGTCTGGCTGTGCAACTGGCTGGAAGAAATGAGCAAAATGTTCTGGCACTGCGACCAAAATGAAGGTGCTGGATGGTGGATTAGGGTGGAGGTGCTACATCTTGGAGGAGAAAAACAATAGGTGTTTGTTGGGATTTTGCAAGTGAGAACTTCTGTGAGATGGGAACAGAAATTTGGCTTCTAGCAGCTTTATAGTTCAGGAAAAGTACCAACACAAGCAACACAGTGAAAAGTGTAAGAGCTAAGTAACTGGAGAAGAGCAGAAGTGAAATGTTTATGCTTTGCTCTGAAAGTGCTAGGATCAGTACTTGGACAGTCCTGAAATCCAAGTGTTTCTCCAGAAAACACTATTATTTTTGAGGAAAGCAAGCGTAAGGAGGAGTCGTTGATCTTGTGAGAGAAGTGCATGTCTGAGTTGTTAAAACCCCTAAGACTATTCAGAGACTTTCCCATCCTTTTATTAACGGTCCACAGAAAGACCAGTTAAAATTTATTGAGGTGTTTTTCCTTCAGCTGGGTTCAAGCTAAGTCCCCGTGTCTGCTCTGAAGTGGGCTGAAGCTAGTCAAGAGGAATCCTGCCCCTCATAAGGTTGGCATGGGAAGAAACACAAGGATGACCCCCAAAGAAACTTGTGATTAAGCCACATTGTTGTGCTTTGGCTGTTCCAGATAAGCCATCACAGATGTTAGAGCACTTTTGAATCTGTTTTTTCCTTCGAAGGAAATACCTGGGGAGCAGAATAGCATGGTGTAGGGCATCATCAAAAACACAACAGCAGGGCTTTGCTTTTCATGCTCCTGTTCAGACCCTTGGGGGAAAATGGTAATTATCATTTGTTTCACTTTGCTTTAAACCCATCTATTTTCTTTTGCAAGTCCCAGCACAAGTCGAGCTAAGCAGAATATTTACAGCCAGTTTTGTTTCCTTCTTGCTGTCACTTAAAGCACCTTGCAGCAGCAGGACTTACTATACTTCAAAGTTTCTTGTTCTAGGTAAGTGACATGGGGACAGGCAGCACTGTACATGTTCTGAGAGGTGTTGCATTATGCATTTCACCATACTTCTCTGAGACTGTCATATCTAGGTCTCTCTGTGTACTCGCCCAGTCCCATAAACATAACTAGGAATGATTTCCTTTGATGCCAGAATGATGATGTGGAAAAATATAAGAATGTTTTAAAAAGTTAGACTGTACGATATTAGTAATTTTTCTTGCAATAAAAAGAGCACACTTACTCCAAACACTGTATTTTGCTGATAGGGACACAATTATTTTTAAGGATAGCAGTATAACTTTCCTTGACAGGACTGTGTGCTGCGTGGCTTCACTTATCTCTGTCACTGGATTGCAGGAGCAGTTTTTGGAGCAGACGAGACTTCTGCATGAAGAGCAGGGAGGTGCAGGTGGCAATTCCAGTAAATTCAGAAATCTGGGTAAGATTTTAGCCTACGGATTGGATAACTACTATGCTGATGGGGTTGAATAAAAAGTAGATGACACTGCTTTCTGCTCAAAGGAGTGAATTACTTCTGTAAGTTGACTTGTACTTCCAAGGGAGCCAGAACAAGCTCTCTTCATTGAGAGATGTGGGTTGGAAGACCTGGCTTTCTGCTGCACAGATGGCAAAGTAAACTCTTAAGGGTGGCTACAAGGTAATGCTTCTCCTTGTGCAAACCAGGGGAATCTGGTTTGAATCTGCAGTGTATTTTGCAGTGGCCTCATGGTCTGTCAACTCAGGCCAAGTCTGTCAACATTTTGCATTTCTTAATTTCTAGATTGTCCCTGCTGTCACTGCTCCTTCAACTATCACATGCAGCAGCTTTCTGCCCAAATCCCTCTTGGGGCTGCCCAGTGTAGAGTCCTGTGTTGAGGTGGTGCAGGATCCCTCTGCATGGCATTGTCAGCAGTGAGATCTGAAATGTGTAGTTTGTGGTCTGTCTCACAGTTTGGCTGGTCAGTGTCATCTTTGCTTTTTGAGGGAAAACAACCCTTAAAATCCACAAACTTCAGCAAATCTTGCTTTCATTCAACACAGGAGTGGGAAGCCTTTTGTTAAGGTTTTGATAGACGTTCTGAGATAAATATGAAATGGGCTGTGTTTGGATGCCTCTTTTCCCCAGTTCTTCCCCATCAGCAGCCTTACAGCCTTGAATGTTTGGGTTAGGTGGAGGCAAAACTCTTCTTAAACAACAGCTCTCCTGTCTCAGAGCAGGAGAGAACTGAATGGTGAACTTGTGCCTAAGAAAAGAGTATTTACCCAAAGCAAAAAATCCTCCACACCTACCTCACAGTGAAATTTAATTCCACATCAGTGTTTTAGCTCTTTTCTGATGAGATTTATTTAGGTAGAATGTATCAAAACTAGGCTCTGATATCTGTGTGTGAAAACAGGAATGGTTGGTTACTCCACTGACATACAGATCAAACATCATGCTTGTATGATTTGCTATGCTCTGTGCTTACTTTGGACTTGAATGCCTAAAACAGATGCAATTTTCTGAGGCATTTTGTTGAAAATCCATCAGTTTAGGAGCTGTGAAGTCTGTGCAGTGATGGCTTGTAGGATAATTTGCAAAACACTTCTGAGACTGAATTTTTTTCCATATAGCCCCATGCTTTATCTCCTCTGCTCCACCTCCTTGCACCATCTGCTCCCATTTTTCTGTGGGTGTATGTCTAGACTGCACTGATGTAGGCATATCCTGTAGTCCTGGCAGCCAGGCTCTGTGACTGACCTGCACAACCAATTCCCATCCCAAAATGATGGTCCCTGGTGAGGCACATGTCATGGACTGGAGGAGAAAAGGAGTCATTTACTGCCCAACAAGTTGGAATATTGCCATATCCCAGTTACAGCGGGGATGTGGCCACACCATTGGTGCTCAGCATGCCCCTCAGCCTTGGATTGGGCTACCCAGACTGACTCATTTAGGGCTTCCTTGTGTGGGAGCTTCTCATGCTGTTCAAGGCAGCTGAGGCATCAGTGGCCCATCTGAGTCATCCAACAATATCCAAGCTGTTGTTTCCTTCAGCACTGAGCGACCCTGGTCAGTGGGGTATGGCTGGTCAATGGGCAGTCCTAGTTGGATCAGATGGAAGGATTCAGTCACTGCTTTCATTCCAGTGAGCATCAGGGCACCGTCTCTCAGGGGAAGGCCTTTCTGAAGCACTTTACAGTGGGAGTTACTTACTTGGAAGAACCATCCCAGAAACTGCAGCCATGCAGCAGCCTCTCTGCTGCAGGAGAGGATGTGCCTGCACACACCAGCCAAGGGGTGTGAGGTGCTTGTCTGTGCCTGCAGTGATGAGCATGTGATGCTTGGAAGGAGCTGATCCCTCCCCAGCCCTTGAATCATGGCTCGAATGTGGGAATACTGAATCTAAAAGCGAACATTTTAGCTCCTTTCACAGTCAGTGTCTTTTCCATGTGGTGTAAATCATAGTAGCAAAAAGCTTTAGTATTAGCTCTGTAGTCATGCGGAAGGTCAGAATATATTTTTTTAGTTCAGCTTCTGTGTTCAATGAGAAATTAACTTTGGTTCCTTCAGAAAATGGAAGTTTTTCTTAATTCTTCCACTGTGTTGAGTCACTCTCCAACAGCCACACCAAGGTACAGGGCTCTGATAGGTCTCACTTGGAATTCTGCATTGGGCAAGCCCTTGAATGGCTTGCAAATCAGTGGAAAAACTAAATTAACAAAAATGAATTCTAATTGCTTTGTTTTGATTGCTGAAGCCTAGAGTAGTGATGTACCATAATCTGAATTTTCATAGATTCCTAGAATGGTTTGGATTGGAAGGAACCTTTGAAGTTCCATACGGTTCAATCCACCTGCCATGGCATTACTCAAATCCACATCCATCCTGACTCTGAATGCTCTATTTGCATACACAGTTACCCAGGGAGAGCAAAACCTTTCTCAGAAGCCTGCAATCACCTTGGCATAAGGCACAGAGAGCCCCATGATTTGACCACTTACAGTTTCTGTTCCCCTTCCTCCGTGAACGAGTGTGGGTCCAGCACAGGCTGTGTTCTGCCTTGTGTGAGCAGTTCCTCTGAGGTTTGTTATGGAGCGTTTCCTCTGAAAAAGCTCTTCAGATGCTTCCACCTCATTCACAGAAACAACACTCCTGCTTTCCCAGCAAAGGAAAGAGATCTTTTGCTTCAATTCAGTACCCTTTTTGGTAATGGAGGAAGTTTTTAATTGGGACAGTGTTTTGTTAATTGGGACAGTTTTTTAATTGGTGCAGCAGTGCTGGGAGTGTGCCTGTTGGAGAAACATTGGACCTGCAGACATGCTGATCCACAGGGATGGCCACAGGACCATGATCCAGCCTGTGACTCAGGCAGGATGCTCATGGGTCGCTTGGCAAGGG
Organism: Rhipidura dahli; assembly: GCA_013399225.1. NCBI lineage: Eukaryota > Metazoa > Chordata > Aves > Passeriformes > Rhipiduridae > Rhipidura > Rhipidura dahli. The sequence goes on from VXAC01001808.1 coordinate 310,004, forward strand.
TGACCAGGGTCTGCTGCTGCCTCATGGCCCTGCCTCCAGCTGGAGCTGCCACTGGTCACTGTGACCTACCTTCTGGCCTCCACCTGCTCCCCACTGCTCAGGGGCATAGCAAAATCCAATTATTCATACCCACTTTGATCTGCTCGTTTTCTGCACCTGAAAATCTCAATTCAGCTGTGCCCTTCGTCCTGGTGAAACAATGGTGTTTGGGGAAGACTTCTCTTTCCTTTCTTCTGTCAGTATGATTGTCCCATGGCTCTGCAGGATACCTGTTGTTTTGCATGAAGGTTGGGGTTCTTAATGTTTTGTTTGTTTTTCCACTATTGTTTTAATAACAAGGCAGCTTCTGTTAATGTCTAACTTACTTCCTTATCCCCTAAGGGACATTTCCCACCTTCTTCCAAGCAGTGTTGTCCAAGGACCACAACTGGTGTATGCTGAATGACACAGCCAAGGTGGCTAAGCAAAGATCTGTCTTCATTTTATCTGGGTTTAAGGAGATAGGGGCTCACTTATTTAATATTGTTTCCCAGAGCATTAATTTTTTTCTACTCAGTACCAAGGCTGAGTCCCTGGCAGATTATGGGTGATGGGTTGTTCCAAGTTAATTCCTGCCAGTCTCAGGCTTTCATTTGGGAAGTGTAATTATCGGTGGAGATCCCCTTTGGTGTTATGACAAATTGAGGGAGTTAAATCAAGCAATTTCCTTGCAAGGTGTAATTTGAAGTCATGCTGAGGAACTATTTGAGGAGACTGCACTAGAGCTGGTGGGAGACTTTTCAGATAGATGCTTTTTCATCAGAAAATAGTGATTCATGTAATTAGAGAGGTGTGATGCCCTTTGTTGGCCACGCAGGAAGACATTACCTTAACTTTTTATCTCTGAGGAGCTGTGGATGGCAAATGTGGTGCTGTCCTTGAAACATCTGGGTGCTGTTTTGAGCTGACAGGATCCTCACCAGCTGAAATTTGAGGTGTGGGATGAAAGGGCTGAGGGCACTGAAGACACCTTTCATGGGATGGTGCTTCTCAGATGGGAATCCATCCTGGCATGTGTCACATCCCTCTCTCTCCTCTGGCTGCTGTCTGTGGCGGTTTTCCATCCGGTCAGCTGTAGTCACAGTGTTGAGTTTGTTTCAGTGGTGCTGTTTTCAGCATGATTGCCCCGGTGGTTTTTCTGGTACAGCTGTGGGATGATAGGCAGTAGTCTGGGGAGAGGAAGATCTGGTGTCATGATTTAACCCTGCCAAAACAAACACGTCTGGCTTCACCTGAGTTTTCTCTGCTTTGAGGCAGGGTGCACTATATCCAGTGTAAGTCTAAAAAGTATTTCTCTAACCTGTTTTTGCAACACTTGGGTGGTGGTGATCTCATATTGAATACTGTCCCAACCTTTCATTGTGCCTGCAGTTGGAAAGTGATTGTAACATCAAATTCCCCACTGCAAATAAGGCAGTAATTTCTGCAGTAAGGGAATGCCCGTCCAACCTTTTCCCTGTTGAATGGCTTACTGTGTTGCCACATTTGTTGATAATCACAGCTGGAGCTTTGTGCAGAAGAAAGAGCATCACAGCTTCCATTTTGGAGACTTTGAAGCTTGAATTCTGAGTGTTAGAAGTACTCTGCTTTATGACTTCCAGAGAAAGAACCTCCCTCCTTTATTTTGGTCAAAAATGGCTGCTCAAAATGGATTTTGTGTATCATCACAAATAATCCAAATCGGCTTTTCTGCAGGTGTTGAGAAAAAACACTGAAGTTTGCCTGCTTTGAAATTTTGGGGAAGTTGAGAATTCCTGTCTGAACTTGTGGAAAAGGATGGTCTTTGGCATCTTGGAAGTTGTCCTGGGATGAGAGCATTTTCTGACCTTGGTACAGCCAGTAGCCGTGACAATTTGGAAATCAGGTGGGTGATCTGCAGCACCCTGATGTTCTCCCAAGGCAGTAATTGAGCACCTTCTTCATGTCCAGTGGGACTTGGTGGTCACCTTTCAGTAACTGATTGCTGGTAAGTGGGTGGTATAGGGATTATAAAGAGCACCTCACTGCTCCTTTTCCAATGGAAGCAATCCTTAAGGTTTATGAGACACCTGGAGAGGAGTGAGCAATGCTGCTTTGAAGATGTTCCTAATACTCAGGAGACTGAGGAACAGAAACCTGCAGCATGCCCAGCCATCTGTGACATTGGGCTGGTCCCCCAGCACCACCTCCCTCATGGTGTTAAAGGATCTGCTCAACAAAGGAGAGTAATGTGATCCCCCTCAGACAGGCAGTGTGCCTTTAAGCAGGTGAATAGGATTGGGTTTTGTGTACATGGCGCACCCACACCTGTGTGTGCCCGTATCTTTGTTTAATGTGTCATTTATATTTAACTGCATGGCTCCCTGCCTGTGAGTAGCAAATGTCCTTGCTAGTGGCTGATCTTGATTTTTAATGACAAAATTGGTAAAGATTATAACATTAATGTCCATATCTATACATATATATACACACCTTGATGTACTCTACATTAATGTATATTGAGGTATATGCATACGTTTGCACACATATGAAAAAAATAAAATAAGGATAATCAAGAAGGGAACAATTTAACAGCACATAGACAATACCTTCCTTTTCTGGTTAAAATACTTCAGGAGGACAACATCTCTTCACACACAACGCAACAAATGCAAAGAATTGCAGCTACTCTGGTGGCTTTTGGCTTGGACTCCTTGCCGTTGCTGCTGCTATAGTGAGATAACTTCCAGCTTTGCATAATGCTTGGTCATGCCTTTGCTTTCCCTGGCCTCTTTGCTGCTGGCTGCATCTGCAAATGGCTACAATCAAAGTCTCTGAGTTGGTCCTCAGCACTTGTCCCAAGTGTGTCTTCTCTAAACTGCCTGCCTTCTCCAACACAGCTGATAGGGACACTTGGAGCCACTTCAGGGACACAGCCAGATGAAACTTAGGGTCTGATGCCCCATCCTTTGCTTCTGTTTCTGAAAGTCTAGAGATAGGTGCTCAAATATCTGTTGGGAAAGCTCAGCATCTTCTGTAGCCATCTTGTCTCTACTGTGTTGCTTGTTGCAGAGTAGCATAAAACATTGGAGATTTTGAAAGCAAGGCATTTTGGAAGGACATATCTGACACAATTCCTGCTTTATACTGGAATGGATCACCCCCAGGACTGATCTGCCTTGGTGACTTCATTTTCTGACTGATGCTTTAGAAAACATTCAGGAGTTCTAGTTTGGTCCCTTACGTTATGAGTCTGCAGTTGAGTCTGACACCCCAAAAATACCTGTAATGCTAACAGCTGTGGTAGGAATTGAGGTTTTCCACCTCTTTTCCTGTGTAGGACTTCGATGTGAATGATGCTGCCTTGGGGATGGAAGCAGCAAAATCAACCTTTTGGAAAGGGCTCCCAAGGGGTTAGTTATCTATGTGTTGATCAACTGGTTGGCATCATCACTACAGGCTTGTTCAGGGACCATGTTTGAACTAAAAATACAGGGTGAAAACCTTTCCACATTGCCAAATACACCAGCATGGTGCAAGCACAAGCTCCTTGTTCCATAAGCTCTTTGTTCTGCAGACTTGTAGCAGTGATTATACAGCTGTATGGGGGATATTTTTCCTCAGCATCCTTTTGGTCTTCAACAAATGCCAGATTGTCCACAGTACATGACTTTGCTGTGAGAGATGGGTACTGATGGCAGTAGACATTTCCACGTGTTTCAAAATGGATATAAGCATATGCTGGACAATGTTGAATGAGGATTTCTGCTCACTCACCTTCCAAGGTGTGGACATGCAGCAAGCTTAGGCTTAGGTTTTCTTCTTTGCTTAGTAGAAAACTCCTTGTTCTGTGTAATCAGCTTTAGTTTTATGGTCTCCTTCAAACTGGAGAAGAAAATTCTCAGGAACAGCAATGCCTTGAAATAAGTAAGGAGTGGTGTTTCAGAAGATGAAACAACTTGTAATTGTTGAGGAAGTGATAGTATTGCTTGTGTAAAATGGTGCTCTGTCAGCTTATTTTTACACATGGTGTTTTATGTTTCGCTGGACATATGTTTATTATGGTTTACTTTTTTCTGTCAACCACATGGCAGATTGCTTATTTTATTATGGGTTTGTTTTGAAGAATGGGGAAGGAAATCTATCAACCTGATATAATAGGTATGTTAACCATTAGATAAAAGGAGGAAGACTATCTTACTTTATTTGAAAATACAATAGAGTCAAGACACAAAAAGTTGGACAGGGAACAAAAGTAATAAACATAACTATAAATAAAACATGAGTGCCAGTGGCAGTTGGACTATTGAAGTTGGTGGGAGCTTTGCCATCAACTTCAGTGGGACAGGATTCACCCAAGGATGTGGCCTCTGGCTCAGGGTCCACCCTGCTAGGCTACCTAGGTGTGTCCTTGCTTCCCACCACTCTCAAAGACCTCAGCTCCAGCCAAAACATGGAGATACCCAAAGCCTTGGGGTAGAGCCATTTCCTACTCAGTGTGTGAGTGGTGGGGACTTGCAGCTCAATGTTTATTATCAGAGAAACCAGAGCTAAAGCAAGGGTGAGAAAACAAAGCTGATCTCTATTCATTCAGATTCAAATTTCGTCATCTTGAAGGTGGTTAGGTACTACCAGGTGACATTTCTGGAATAATTTATATTGTTTTATGTTATTTAGGACTGCATTATGCCACAGGAATACTGACTATACATTAAAAAAAAGGCTCATCTTTTCAACTGAGGTTGGAATTGGAACCAGCCCAGAACAAAGGGTCACTTCAAAGTTAAGGATGGCTGTTTCAGAAAGCAAAATCACAGCTGGATGCAACTTCTAAGACTTCTAAGAAGGGGAAAAATCATAATCTCCACCAAAATCACCCTTTGATACACTTGCAAAAACAACAAATGATACAGAGAAGGTGTAATGACTCTGTACCGCTAAACATCGTTTAAATAAAAAACTTGTTCTCCTGAAAAAAATCCCACTTGTCTTCATTGAAGATCTCTTTGTCAAGCTACAGTGAATTTAATTGGAAGTGAAAGGTTGATTTGGTACCTGCTGTTTCAAAACCAAAGAAAACGTGAGAGAGGCTTAGGATGGTGATCAGTGGCCCATGAGATGAATAACAGTGCAGTATGTGAGGGCCCCAGAAGTGTGGCACTGTGCCCTGCACGCAGCTCCCTGTTTGTTACCTGCAGGCTGTGGGAAGTATTCTGTTCACAACAGAGATGCTCTGACTCTGAGATGCTTTTAGGGAAAGAGGGAGTTGATATCTTGATCTGGAAATCAGCTAGCACTGTCTGCTGGCATTAAGCCAATTGCAGTATGTTGGTCTTAATTTCCAGGTCTGTCATAATTAAATAGTCCCTCTTCTAAGCAAATTATCCATGAAAAGCAGTTCTGCTTTATTCTTGATTGCCATAGTACAGCTGTGAACACCTGTAGAGAGGCCCAAGGGAACTTCCAAATGAAATTGCTTTGAAATATGTTTCTTCTGGTATGCTCTTGAGTGATATATAAACTTGAAATAATTCAGTAGGTTATTTTTTTAATGAGTAAATTGTATGTCCCCCTGCCCCCTAGGACCTTGCCAAGTTCTCACTCCATCTCTGCACCAAGGGTCTGTTCCTCTTCAGGGGACATTGCCTCTCAACAGCCCTGTTTTTTGTCATGATGTGTGTGTCTGTGAGAAGGCAGGGAATTGGGTACCAGTCACCCCTTCATTTTCAGTGCAGAGCTAAAACCAGTAAGTCATGTTTGTTCTGCAGGATACCAGATTTTGTTGGGGTAAATGGCTGTGTACAAAGTAAAAGGTCTACCATTATTGTTAGGTAGCATGTGTTTGAAACAGAGCCCTTAAGCCAAATCCTGAAAGTCTTAGCAACTTGGGGGTCAGTGGTGGGGGAAGGAGAAGGGAGAGTGGCTCTCTCCTGCAAGGAAACTTGGTCCACAAACACCTAGAAGCACTTCCCTGGACAAAGATAATGTCGGGTGCACAGCCCGACCTCTGCCTTTTGCTTTTGTCACCAGAGTACATCCTCCTTTGAGCTTTGTGCTTGCAGTGTGAAGTGACCTACTGTCCCTGTGCACCCTGGCTCCAGGTTCAGCTTCTCCCTGAGCTGGGCCATCCCTGCTTGCTTTCTTTTTTCTGTCTTTATTAATAGCCTCAGCTGGGCATTCCCTGTAGTCTTCTGTATTGCATCTAACTCCTCTGTCTGGGCCATTGAATGTCTAAACTTTGCCATAAATATTGACTTAGGACAAAGTAAACTGTGTTGCAGCAGTCCTTTGGTATGTCTTGATGTTTCTGTACCTCAGAATAGATCCATGTTTGTCCTGAAATCCAGAGTTTGCTTCTGAGTCAAACTGGTCTTGCATTTCACACTAACTTTGGAACATAAATTCATGAATGCATCTCCTGTGTGTATGTTGCTCACAGTTGGGTGTAGTTTATGGTAGAAATTTCTTTGTTTTGTTTTGGAGGGCTTTTTTTGGACCTTCACCATTTTTCCTTGTGCATGGCACTGGGACTCTTCCCATTTCCTGGAACTTCAGGCTGAATGTAAATCAGCACCACTGCTGGGCAGTGGATGAGTTAGCCCCATTGCCAGGATCTTCATAGGATGATGAAGGCAGTAGTGGCATCTCTTCTGCATTACTCTGGTGGGATATAAACAAATCCTAGGACTTGTGTCATCCTAGAAAGCAACAGAATTCATAGGGGATACTCCAGTGCCGCAATCATCTTGTCCATTTAACCCAGTTCAAAGTTTGTGACTGCCCTGTCCCAGCTTTAGGGAGGTGGGCGGTTGTCCAGCCAAAAGCAATCCTGGCTGACATGGATTTGGGTAAGGTTCAGGTGGGTGGAGATTGAGTGAACAGTATGACATAAAAATGCACTTAGGTAAAGACTTATGTCTGTCTTCTTGCTGAAGGGAGAAGATAGTTTTCCCTCTCTGTATGTGTTGGGAACTCCCATGGTTAATGAAACAAGAGTTTTGTGAGATTGGCCTAAAACCTGCCTTTCTTTATTTGTCTAAATCCATGTCTGTTGGGAGCATGTTTGAGAGCTGTTAGTGGGATACAATTCCTGACACAGTGGGCCTTGTAATCCTCAGCCCTGTTCCTGCAGTTGTAATTACTTTCTCGTAGTAGGGGAGTTAGTGTAAAGCCAAGAGAAAGGGATTTAAGTCCGGACTTAGGACTGGTGTCTTGGAAAAGTGAAGAGGATTTTTGGTTTTGTAGTTGATGCTGTGGTGATAAAACTGAAGCATGGATTTAACAGTTGACTCAGTTAATTAAGTTTCTCAGCATGTATTTTCCCACCTTTTACACTGGGTTTTAGCTGGAGCTGATGAAGTACCAATCTCACTGAACTGTACTGTAAATTGTATTTTAGGAGTATTTTTCCCTGCATGTTATTCTCAGTACAATATTGCTGTTGGTGTGCACTGTGTACTGCTGGAAAGCATATGCCACAGTCCAGCATTGCATCTAAATAAAAGAACCTTTTTCCTTTTGCATAATTAATGAAGAAACATTTTTACAGCCCTTCTGCTGAAGCCAGGCATAATGGTGCAGTGTGGATATCAGGGTGGGGCTCTTGGAGCTAGAGGATGCAATCTGAGGTAGAAGATGAGGCTCATCCTTACAGGCTGTGGTCACACAGCCTTATAGATTTGTAGAGCAAAGCAGAGAAAATCTGATGTCTGCACAACACATCTTACAGAGGAGGTTGTCTTGGAGTAGCTTCTCCTTAGGCTACTCCTAAGCTAATCCATCAGCTTGGGATGTGTTACATATACCCCTACAGCATCCTCAGGTTTAATTTCATCCCAGCAGTACAGGGTTTGTGCATTCCACAAGCTCTCTGCAGTGTGAACCAGAGTGTGGTAAATGGGGCAACTGGGACATTCACTTTTAAAGCATTCTTTTGCCCAGAACTGGAAAACCCTTCTGAAATACGGAATTCACATTTTTAGTTTGCCTACTTGTGTGTGGACTGGGTGACTGTGGAGTGGGGTGGGAGCTGTATTGGAATATTGCCTCTCCTGGGATTGCATGAGGTTTGCAGCATGATTGAAGAGTTGGAAGCAGAAAATTCTTTAGTTTTGTTTATTTTAATTACCTATGGTAAGTGTAGATGAAATGCCAAAGGAGACATTTTGCCCTGTAAAAAGGTGGAAGATGGGAAGTTTCATTTGCTGAAATGTAACACGGCTGTAGCATTGTATCTGTGCAGTGATGCTGATGTAGGAGGGTATTCTGGTCTGGATAATGATGGCAGCATCTTTCTTGCAGACCCAAACAAGAAAATGGAGTGTCAGAAAATTACCAATTTTGGAAGCCAGCTTCTTCGTCGGAAAAACGTGGACTGCACTCGAGAAGACAGTCGGCTCTCACGGTGCCTCAACACGTTTGACTTGGTGGCTCTGGGAGTAGGCAGCACTTTGGGTGCAGGTGTCTATGTACTGGCTGGAGCTGTGGCACGGGAAAATGCAGGACCTGCCATCGTTATCTCCTTCCTGATTGCTGCCCTGGCTTCAGTGCTGGCCGGACTGTGCTACGGAGAATTCGGTGCTCGGGTTCCTAAGACAGGATCAGCTTATCTCTACAGCTACGTGACTGTGGGTGAGCTGTGGGCCTTCATCACAGGGTGGAATCTAATCCTCTCCTACGTTATTGGTAAGTATGGGGGGTGTGCTGCTGCGAGACCCCAGCTTTAGTTCAAGGGGGCAGCCTGGTCTGTGAGGTCACCCTTGTTTGGGTGCCTGTGGTACAAAATAGATGCTTCACTCATGCACTCACCGAGGATTTCAGGACTCGTCTGCGGGATGCATTTTTGGTGGCTCCTGCCAGTTGGTGAGGTGAGTTGTGTGCTGCTGGCTGAGGGTTTATCCTAATGCGGGCTTACTGCTGCTGGGAATTCCTCTGAACCTCCACCTCATCCCACTGGCATTCCATGGCTGCTGCACACTTGCTAGGGTGCAAAAGAGTGTCGTCTCTGCTGAGAAAGGAGCTGCTCACAGAAGGAAAGATGCTTTTATACAGAGCATCTGTACTCACAGCTGATAACGGATTAATTCTGGTCCCTTTGGGATCTATTTAAAGTATCTGGAGATGAGAGTTTTGTCTTGTGAATTGCTGCAGAATTAATCTTAAGACGATCTGCAGGTTCACAGTCTCTGGAAAATACAAACCAAATCCCTTCTAAGCCCTTGACTCCCAGCAGGAGAGGCCCTGGATCAAGCTCAGAGCATGCGCTGTGCAACTCAGCTGATGCATTAAAACTAAGCCACACTTTGCTAATTAAGGATTCCTGTCTTTTCAAGCACATTCTGGGCAGGCTGCTTGTTATCACACCTCTAATTAAGGCTGCAACAGAGTTGCCAGTTGAGACTGAAAGCTTGCTAGTTAAACTGAAAACCGACTGTATGCTAAATTATTAAAGGGAGTTAGGTTTTTTTTAAATGCATTTTATGGGATCTGTAAGCATTACCTTGGAATTTAGTTTCCATGGTGCTGGGAGGGTAAGATCATATCAAGAACAATATAGTGGCATAGCAGCTGCCTGTCTGAGATCATGCTGGCTTTCCTCTGTGTGTCTGTGTGTTACCTAAAATATTTTTCTCCTCTTCTCCTCTTCCTTTAAAAGAAACCCAAAACAATAAAAAATGAGAAAATAAAAAGGCAGATTCAAGTAAACTCATCTCTTTAAGAAATCAGAGTCCTGTAGCTATTTTGTGAATAACATTCACCACAACAAGTAGATAAAAATAATTTTTTAAAAAGTAAGCATATAATTTCCTCCAGGCTTCTAAAATGGACTCTGCTTAGGCTACACATAGAAAAATTGAACAGACTTCTTGGTAATTTTTCTTCTGTTCCAGAAAAGTAATGATAAATCGTCTCCTTCATGCCCTTCATCTAGTTGGTTTTGAGGCCCTTCCTACCATGATACTGGACGACCAAAATGAGTGACATAGCCGTGGTTGCTGTCCTAAAACCTGATTCTGCAAATGCACAATGAAAACTTTTGCCTACTGAATGTTCTACTCCAAGGATCTGGGCTCAGAGTGGTATTTCTGAGATTTTTTTTCCCCTCTTATAATGGATTTTGAACAACTGCCTCAGTTTTTATCTCAGAGTTGACTGTTCACTGTATTGTCACAAGGCAGAAAATACAGTAAAAATTAAGTAGATACTGTCCGTGAATGTGTTTGAATACAATTTTGTTACTTTTATTTCAGTCCTTTGTCAAGAATGTGTATTTCCAAACTGTCTTTCTCATAATTTGTGAGAAAGGGTGGCTAAGATGGAAAAACACTGGGGGAGGATATGAGGTATAGGAGCTCTCTTTATCTCACCCAGCATTTCTCTCAGCGATAATTGCCCCTGTTGTGAGCAAGGACAACTCCCAGCAGCTTCTGGGGTGTGGAGGAGAAAGATATGTTGGGTGCCACTGTAAGGCTCCAATCAACTTGATGAGACTTTTGAAAGTGTTTATAATGGTTCCTGTACTCTGGGTTAGACACATGGGAGAAATACCAACCAGACATTCTCAGGAGGTCAAAACAACACAAAAGTTCACTGGCAGACTTTAGAAAAATCAGGAGACTTTGGCAAAAGACTTAGTACAACATCCAGTCAATATAAAACACTTCTCACAGCATTAATTTAGCCCATCCAACTTAGCAAACTTTAAACCCTTTCCATTTTAAGTTACTCAAAATGTTCCAAGAAGAAGGAAGTAGAATAAGGAGCAAAAGACAGAAAAGACAAAGAAAAGCACACATAGCTACCAGCTCCTGGGTTCCAGCTGTGTTCAGCTACCAACTCCAAGAGGAAGGTAGGGTCAAGACATGTGCTGGACTCGTGCTCCACCTTAAAAAACCCTGGGTCTTTGTGGGCCCTCCCCTAGGGGGGACTTGTGGTCCTTTGGCCATTTAGGAGCTGGGTTAGGTGGAATGGAGCCCTATTGCTGGTGTGCCAATGGAGGGCTGCAATAGAGGCTGGGCGGTGTGAGGACTGCGTACTGCCTCACCAGGGCAAGGCTTGACCTGCCCACTCTCCCACACATAGGCATCCCTAAATGTCTCGAGACATCAGCCCTTTCACTCTCTGACAGGCACATGCTGCACTTCAGAGCCAGGGCTTGAGAGGGGCAGAAAGCCAATTTTTTTCTTAATCTTGCTGAGAAAGTGCCAAGCAGTGCATAGAAAATGAGCTTGCATCTCTAAGAGGCTCAATCTGCTGAGGTTCTCAGACATGCCCAGGAAGTATTGTGAGGGTGGAAAAAGAAATCCTGAGGTCCAAGAATGGGAGGCCAGTAGCTTTTAATTAATTGAAATGACTTGACTTGGGGAAAGGCTCGTATGGAGTCTTGGATGTGGCTGATGAGAAAAACATGGGCATGCAACTGATCAGTTATGATCTAGAGAGAAGGAGGAAGGCATCTAGGACCAGAATCTGATGATAACATTCTTCTGGGATGATGTGGGTTTGGGGAACTGTGCCAGATTGTGGGATGCATTTCAGGAACTGGAAACTGATGGGAGCTGGTAGTATGATGAGTAACAGCATCTCTGGTAAGCAGCTACTGCTGGGGTTTCCTGGCACTTGGTGACCTCCTTGCCTGTGCCTGTTCCTGCAGTGAGCCCAGCACCTGAGCTTTTTAGTTCTCCTGGGAGCTATGTGCTGTAGGCACGAGCCAAATCCAATCTGATGAGGTTGTGCTGACCCAGATCTAGTAAATCCTCCAGGGTACAAGCTGAATGTCTTTGCACTGTGCTCTCTAATAACAGCAAGATATTATCCAGGTGTCTGCGTTGTTGAAAGAATGTCAGATTCCCCCTGCTCCCTCAAGCCTGTTCTGGATAAGTGGCTGGTAGTTACGTGGAACTGGCATCCAAGCAGCTGGCATCTAATGTAACACATGCAGGAACTGGGTGTTCCCGTCCTAGAATGTCAAATATTAGAGCTAGGACAAAAAAATAGCACTAAAACAGTCTTTGTCCTCAAATCGTGCCAAAGCTAAGCTGAAAAATTGTTATGTGGTATACGATAACTTTTGCAGTTTCTTAAGATCAAATTGATGGCAGTGATGTCCAAACTCTTTAAAGGTGTTCACACTGTGCATCTCTTCTGTCTCAGTGAACACAAGAGTCTCCCAACAGGTCTGTTCTGCAGCTTAATTTTTATGCTGTTGCAAAGCTGGATTGGGCAGGTGAGTGTTCCAGCTGTGCTGCAGGTGCTGCCCACTGCTGCTGCAGAGGATTTGGCTGTAGGTGAGCACAGACATTGTTTAACAGGATTGCAGGTGCCGGAGTTGGGACCTGAACACCCACTCACAGGTGAGTGTGGCAGGACAGACTGTTCTGGGTGGAAAGGGGCTCCTGATGGCATCCTCTGAGGAACTGCTCTGCAAGCCAAAACCAAGCCAAGCTCTTTTTTTAACTAGGTAATTATGTGCAGTAGTAATTATAACATGCAATTAGGTGCTGTTATATATAGTGTATGTACTGTATAAGACATTGGGAGTGTAACAGTAGCCATTTCAACACAGAAGAGGGAGAAGGTAGCTTTTACCCAAACCTACTTATTTTACAAAGTGCTGTCACTGTCTGGTGGTAGCTCTTCGTTGTTACTATTTCAGTTCTCTAAAATGACTTTTATGGCCCAGACACTGTCCCCAACTTGCTTGTCCTGAGACCCCATGTTCAGTCCTCACCCCAGCAAGCTGCGTGTAGTTGGATGCACCTGAACCACAGCAAACAGCAGCCCCAGGGGGCAAAGCCTGAGCACTTGTTGCAGACAGGAGCTGTGTCACTTGCTGTGGTCACCACCAGCATTCTGCAACAGGCTGACTTATGCTCACACAACATATAAATTGTATCTGGGTCTTTTCCCAGCTTGGGTGCTCTGGCACTGGAGGTCAGAGCAGACCTGAGTGGTGCCAGAGAGCAGAGCTGGGCAAGTGGTGTGGTCCAGGCTCTGGTTCTCCAGCATCGCAATGCTAGAGGGCAGCTGGATTCTGGAAGGTCTCTCTGCCTGGGCTGCAGCCACCTAACTGGGGCTGCCAGGGACTTGTGCCAGCATTACATTTGGACCTCTCGGGTAACAGAAATTACTGGGTGTGGGGGAAGGTTGGCCTGTTGGGGGTGTAAGGTAAAGGTCAGTCAGGGCAGTATCTAAGGCAAAGCTGAGGTTTGCAAAGAAGCCCGACTGAAAGGATTTTTCTCATCTTGTCAGCTCTGCATAAGTCTGAGGCCCACCACCTGTGTGTGTTGCCATCAGAGCAGATGCCAACCATAAACACAGGCTGTGGGCTGGCTGTGGAGAGGAAAGGCTACTCCCGGCACCTGGGAGCACATGCAAGGTTGCTTTGAGGCCCTCCATACTGAAAAACCTTACAAGGTTCCCCCTGGTTTGGAACATGTGCCAGCCACAAAGGGTGATCTTTGTCCTTTCTATCCTCTGGCAGGAACCTCGAGTGTGGCCAGAGCCTGGAGTGCGACATTTGATGAAATCATAGGGCAGCACATTGAAAAATTTTGTAAAAAATACATGACGATGGATGCTCCTGGAGTGCTAGCAAAATACCCAGACATCTTTGCTGTGGTGATAATCATCATCCTAACAGGTGAGGCACTGGAGGGGCTTGTGGGTCTTGCACCTTCTTCTTCTGTAATCCCATTGTTTGCTTTTGGAATGAGCATGAAGACCTGATTTATTTTGGACGACATATTAAAGACTTTCTTTGCTGCAAGTGTTGGATTGACCTATATAGCTGCTGTGGAGTTAGCACAGGGCATAGCCTGTTTACAAGGTTTTTTAATTAGAGGGGAGCAGTCCTGATATTTTTGAGCCACTTTTAAAACCTTCAATCAAATTTTATATAAGGAGGGAAAGAAAATATGACTTGTTATCCTCAATCAGGTACGGAAGTTTAATCCTTCCCTCCACAAATCCTATTACACAAGAATTTAATGCAGTTGCTCTATCAAACTTAATTCCTTTTTGATAATCTGCCAATTTTTGATGCCTTGAGCCAGGAAAGTGAGGGGAAAAAAGGAAAGAGGACTTGGTTACAGTCTCTTGTACTACTGTTTTGTTTTTTTCTGAAAATATATATGGGCTTCAATTTGCAGAAGTGAACACAAGATTCCAGAAAAATAAATGTGTCATAGATAGTCAGCGTCTTTTTTTTTTTTTTTTTTCCTAAAAATGTGCCAAGGCTTTGATCATAAATTGGAAAAGTTTTGACAACTTGCAAGATCAAAATGCTTCAGAATGTTTACCTCTGCTCCAACCGGATCTTGCAAAGCATTACCAAGTTTAGGCAAATTTAAAAAATGCTTCTGTAGTCCTCTGCAGAAGCTGCAGTGTCACACTAGCAAGGTTATCCTGACATTCCCATTCTGATCAGAATGGTCTTCTCATGATGTGAGCTGTGCTCACAGGGACAGGCTTCATAAGCAGGGGATGCTTTGGCTTTTGGGTTTGCATTTGGGTCTAGGATTACATCGAGGGCCGATAGCAGCTCTCTGTTTTCAGGATTGCATCTGAATGGGAGAGAAGATTTTCCTCTTTGTTCGTGTGTATGTAATATGAATTGCTCTCATTTAAAATCAGAATCTGGGCTCTCACCTCATATATGATTTACAAAATTTAGAACTCCTAACTTGAACACTGCTGAGGTGTAAAATTATAAAGGTTACTTTGTAATAAGGTGGCTTTAAGCTCCTGCATGAAGCAAATTCCATATATTATAATAAAAAAGGCAAACCATTATTTTCTTTAAAAAAGCTGCTGAATGAGCAGCTTTAGTCCCAAATACAATCACCACAAGTTTATTTCTGCTTGTACTATCTTGAGATTCAGATTTCTAAATGGTACCTTACAGATTCTCATGGGCTGATATGCAATCTTATCAAACACTCCTGATATGGCTGTCTCATCTCATTTCCTATTTTAAAAGAAGGAAAGGTGTGTACACAGGATGCTCCTCTGTCTTTCAAGTCCCTTGGAGTAGCAGTAAAAGAACACTGTGTTGTGCTTTTCTTCTCCTTCATGCCCATATGCAGTTTTCTACTTCTCCTTCAGCCTTATATTTGGGTTAAAGGTTTCAATTCTTAAAAATCAGGCACCTGAAGAAGAAGTTAAGAGAGCTTGTCCACCTGAGAAGCCAAGCTATACCTCAGTGAAATTCTGTGTGCCAAGGCCTGTAGCCACGCTCTTCTTCAGATAAATGATCTTAAGACCAATCTGAAATTCTGCTCTCACTGAACTCACTTGCAAAACTCTTGCTGATTTAGGTGGGAGAAGGATTCTCAAGATGCCACCTTCTTCTTTGTCTTCAGCACTAGAAGTAGCTATTAGAAGTAGAATCCTCCTGGATTTGGTCCTTGCTCAAATTTCCCCATTTCTAAGGAAAGTTGAATGTTGTTCATAACTTCTGCATTTGGCCAAGACCTCTAAGACAATGTTCCTTCATGAAAAACCACCTGTTGTGCTTTCTCCAGGTCTCTGTATGGAGTTGGAGGCTGTGGGAGTAGTTTAGGTGTGTTAGCAAAGCACTTTACCAGGGACAAAGTCCACATGAGCGTGCTGGGTGGGAAGGTGTGTCACATTCCGCAGCAGTAATGTCTAAGCTGGAGTCTTCATCCTGTTTCTGGGTGAGTTAATCCTGAGCTGCCTGGCTTTGTGAAGAAACAAGGTGTGATAATTTGGGCAGAGCACAGCATGAACACAGTTGAGCTACATCTGTGAGCCCCCAGTGCCTGCTGCTGGTGGTGAAATACCTGACCTATGCCATTTTTTCCCCAGGGCTTTTAGCTTTTGGAGTGAAAGAATCTGCCCTGGTGAACAAAGTGTTCACCTGCATCAACGTCCTTGTGCTTGGATTTGTCGTGATCTCTGGCTTTGTGAAAGGATCTGTTAAAAACTGGAGTCTGACTGAACAGGACATTTACAACAGCAGCCATAGCATTTCCAAAGACAAGTAGGTTGGATGTTTTCTTTTCATCTCAGAAGCTGGTGCATTTTCAACAGCAAGTTTAAATGGGGGGTTGCAGACTGAGTTAGAAAACCAGTGAATGGTATGACTCCTCCTTTGCCAGATACCTTGGAGGCAAAGCTGTCTTTGGTGCATGTTTGCTGAAAGCAGGCTGTACTTAAGGGCTGGAAGTGCTCGGAGTTGGCTGTGTCATCATGGGCCCTGCTGCAGAACTGACCATTTCTAACCTTATGACCATTATAGCATCCAAAGTTGAGAGAAAAGAGCTCTTTAGACCGTGTCCTACTCAAGGCTACACCAGGCTGGCTCTGGTGCCTGTATGAAGCCATGTCCAAGTATAGCTGTGTACTTTCTTTGAATACCTGGGCAATGTGCTTGGGGCATTGTTACACCTTTTAGACACCTTGTCCCAAATGCCTCAATAAAATGAAGGCAAGTTGCAGATTATTTTAATGCATTGCAGAAAGTATATCATAAATCTGTTTTTAATGACATTTTGCTGTTTGGCCAAAATTCTGTCATCCTATACAAGATCAAAATTAAGGAGTCTACAAGGCTTACCAGTAAGACAAAGCTATTAATTTTTTCTTGAGACTGTACAACAGAGAATAAGGGCCTTTAAATATCTCCATGTGTATCAGCTCAGTCCTGGCTTGCTACCTAAACCCTTTATGCTGGTCTGCAAGGAAGCACAGTTGGGCAAAATCTGATGAGATTCATAAATGTTGTGTGGGTCAAATTTATCTTGTGTAAAAGCCACTTCTTGAACCTCTTTTCAAAATTCAACCTGCTGCAAACAAATTGCTTCTATAGGATAGGTCCCCTCTCCTTTCCTGCTGCTATTCCCATGCAAGGAGCAATTAGTGCAAGAGTTTCAAAGTATAGCTGCAGCTCTTTGACCTGTAGGACTTAATATTTTTATAAAATCTGTCTGGGGTTTATTTTATCATTATTTCCAGAGTAATCCACATTTGGGCTGTGCTATTTCTGTAGGCCAGTTTTCATCTAAGTCTCAGCAGAGCTGCTGTGAGAGACTTCAGATGCTTTTATGTGAGAAGACT
This sequence comes from Rhipidura dahli, assembly GCA_013399225.1. NCBI lineage: Eukaryota > Metazoa > Chordata > Aves > Passeriformes > Rhipiduridae > Rhipidura > Rhipidura dahli. The sequence continues at coordinate 327,080 of VXAC01001808.1, forward strand.
TGCAGATTTGGGATTTATTTTAGTTTAACTGCCTTAATTTATCTTTGAAAAGGCTTTTCACTGAAAAAGTGACCTAAGTCACTTGAACTGAAGGGTATGCTTGTTGTATGTCACTCAACACAAGGCACATGGATCTGGGGTCCCAATCCAGAGTGCACTGAGATCAGCCTGGGCTTGTCTGCTGACTTAAATGAGCTTTGGATAAGGCTCAGCAAAGCATTTGGTGTGTCAGGAATCCAGGCTCCGCTTATGTCTCATGGTTGCAAGCATGGTTTGAATATGAGCTTCGCATAAAGAATTTGAAAGTTGAGAATGGAAGATGGGGTGGATTTTAAACAGTCATGGCACCTTGCATTCCTCTTATGTCTACTCACCTACACTTTATCTGAGTCCATCTGAAGTAAAAAGTGGATGGCTTACATCTTCAGCTTTTCCAAAAGCTTTTCCAAAAGCTTGGATTTAAATGAATGTGTATCTACACACATGCAGTAATGTTAGGAGAGGATTTTTAATATTCATGCTATTTTCTCCTTGTCTTAGCCAAGACATTTTTATCCACCCCAAGAAACAGGTGGTGGGAACAAACCATGAACTGTTTTTATTCCATGCATTCCCCAGCCTGTTGCAGGCCAGTCCAAAGCTCAGCAGTGGGTAGGCCTTAGCATTTTGCCTGGTATTTGTATGCTAGCACATGAAAGGGACAGCCTGCTCCTTCAGACTTTGGCTTTGGATTTTGTTGTGAGCTATGTGAATAGCTTTGTGAATCCCAGCTAGGCAGGATTAATTCTAACACAGTGCAATGCCTTTCAGTCAAACGCAGGAAGAAAAGCTCTACGGTGTTGGAGGGTTTATGCCCTATGGATGGAAAGGAGTCCTCTCAGGGGCAGCCACGTGTTTTTATGCTTTTGTGGGATTTGACTGTATTGCTACTACAGGTAAGAGGGAAGATGTCTTCATTCTGGTTATGAACCTGGCTGCCGGTAGATTGGCTTTCAGTAATGTTGCAGTGGCAGATAATGGGGAATTCATGACACCACATTTGTCATCCCTCTGAACTTCAGCTCAAAATAGGCTTTTGGCTCAGCTGCTCCTAACAGTGAAAGTGCTGAATTTGGCTAAGTCCCTGAGTGCCCAAGTGCTGACTTCTAGCTGCTGTGGCACGCAGATAGACTGTATAACCCACAAGCTTCCTCCCTTCTTTGCCTGCAGGGCCCAAACTTGGGGATGGTCAGATATGACACTAGCCAGGTCAGACTCCACAGAAAATGAGTCCAGGTTTACCAGCTAGGCAAACAGGGAAAGCCCAGGTTCAGATGACTGGTATGAGTTTGAGCCTCTAACTCCAGATGATACTTTAATCAACAGGTTATTCTGGAACAGAGTTCTTCAGTGCCTTCAGAGGCTCTGATGGCTTGGATGTTTTAGAGATCCAAAGAAAGAGGAAGCCTCTGGGGAGTAATCTGCACCCTAAAGCTGTGCCTCAGAATCAGGAAGAGGTTTTACCTCTAAAGGTTAAGAGGTCTTATTTTGAGAGAGAAGCCATCAGCCTAGTTATATTTCTTGTGGCTAAGAAGAATCCTAATTCCGTGAAGAAAGGATAATCCTTAATTTCACACTTGACAAGAACAGTTGGAACAGAGGGAGAAGGAAATCATCACAGGCAGATAAAGGATTAGTATGTCTTGTTCTAAGCAAGGAGTTTGAAAAGTGCTCAGTTACTCCAGCCAGCCCTGGAGCCTCTCCTTGTAGGAGAAACATTTGTTTGCTTTTGACTTGTAGGTGTACGGATCTGTGTTTATCAGTTCATCTGAAATGCTGTACCTCAGGAGCTCTTGCTTTCAGAGCAGTTTTGTTGGACTAGGAATACACAAGTCTGTTTTGTACTTGATCAGTGCCCGAATTTTGAGGAATTTTTGTTTTTTACACACGTTTTTTCCTACTTGGTTGCTGAAAATTTTCCATAAAAAGTAGAAGGGGTTATTTTTCTAAGATGCATTTTCAAAGATCCATGTGACTTTCAGGTACTCTGCCTTACTCTGGAACTGGACACTTATGGTGCCATGATCATGGTGTATTAGTTCTGGTGGAGATGCTACTAAAATGGCATCCAAGGATTTTTCCTATAACTGCACAATAATTTCTTTTTCCATCATCTGTGATCATTGAACTCTTCTTGGGTGTGCACCATCAGTAGGATAGAAAGTGTATAGAAGGATGATCTGTTTTGGGGAAAGGACTATTTTTAATCCAGATTGTTTCTGTGCCTGAGTTTACAAGGCTTCCATGAATGTGCATCAGAAGAAGTGACAGGAGCAGCAGAAATGGGAGCAAACAGGTTGTGGTATTCTAAGTATATATGAGTAGCACTATGGTCAAAGAGCATGTATGTGCCCACAAAACCTTTGAAAGCCCCTGCCCTAGGTTGGGATAAAGTTCTTGCTGGTCATTTAGGTGATATTTAAATTCCTTTCTTCTAGGTGAGGAGGTAAAAAACCCTCAGAAGGCCATTCCTATTGGCATTGTGGCATCTCTGCTCATCTGCTTTGTGGCTTATTTTGGCGTGTCGGCTGCCCTGACGCTCATGATGCCTTACTACCAGCTGGATACCAATAGCCCTTTACCCAATGCCTTTAAATATGTGGGTTGGGATGGAGCCAATTATGCAGTGGCTGTCGGTTCCTTGTGTGCACTTTCTACGAGGTAAGACACTGCTCTTCATTTTTGCATCTCACAAGGCAAACATGTATCTCCACCTCCTCTGAAAAATGGAGCAGAGACCAGGGATGAAATTCAGAGCTACTGATTTCAAAAGGACTAGGATTTCACCCTGTGATAGATACCAGAGAACCAGGTGACCAGTATCACTTCAGAAACTCCCATCTGAGCAGAACATGCAGCAGGTGCATCTCAGGAATATAAATCTGGATTGAGTGACTGAGTCATGGAGGCAACTATGCAATGCAAGCATGGTTTGGGTGCAAGATATCCTGGCCTGCTGGATGGACAGCAGACTTGTGTCAGGTAGTGCAGGGTGCACCTTCAGGGAGTGCATGGGGCTTACCAATCCAGGGCCATATGTCTGCAGGATGGGAGGCAGGGCAGGCTGGAGGCAGAACATGTCACCTTCGGAACTCAGAAGGCCTATTTCAGATCAACTTAGTCATGCTCAATTAGGTGAGCAACTTGCAGAGGTGCATAGAAGTTACAGCTCTCTTACTACCTGAAAGTCAGGCTGGTTTTATGGCCCATGGCTAAGTTTAGCTATCCAAAATTGTAGAGCTGCACCTCAGTTACCAGCTATCAGTAACATGGGTGTTCAGAGGGAGCTCTTGAAGTAGAAGCTGAAGTGAACAAAAGCCACCTGTTCTTGCTTTCATTTGTGTGTCTGTGCTCAGCAGGGAGTGATATAAGTAGATTATTTCTCCTTCCTGTGTTCATAGTCTTCTTGGCTCCATGTTTCCGATGCCTCGAATAATTTATGCTATGGCAGAAGATGGACTTCTCTTTAAATTTTTGGCTAAAGTCAACGAGAAGAGGAAAACTCCCTTAATTGCAACAGTGACATCAGGAGCTACTGCAGGTAGGATCCAAAGACTTGCACAAATCTGTGGAAAGGAGACATAAGCTCATCCTCAGGGCAGATAAGTCTGCCTGACTCTAGCCCACTTACTAATTGGATATACTGCAGAACACAACATCCCAGCGGGTGTTCTGGATTTCCGGGCCATGCCCTGGAGAGTCTGGATGAGCATTTGTTGCTCGCTGTGTGCCTGTCCCTCTTTCTCAGAGCTCATTGCTGCCATCCTGTCTCATGCCAGGAGCTGCCTTTATCTGCTCAGCTGGCCTTAAAAGTAATTAACTCCCTGCAAGGTGGCAGCCAGCGATGTCCCGGCATCCTTGTGGCTGTTGGCCTGGCTTGGCTGAAGACACCGCACCGCCTGTGGGTAGCAGCTCTGCAGAAGATGCCAGAGCAGCCAGAGACAGGCAGATGGCCCCTGTGGCACTGGCATTTGTTAATCAGTTAGTCACAGCTGGCAGCCATCCTGTTCTCCCCTTCCTTCTCCTGGCTCCCTAGAAAAATGGGAATTAAACCTCCCAGACAGCAAGGATGAGCAGCTTACCCTGTTCTTGCTGCGACCCCCTTTGTCGTGATGCCTGGCAAAGAGGAGTGCCTTGCTGCTTCCTCTTTACCTTCTGCTGCAAGTGCAGGATGAGCCGTGGCTACAGGAATGCCTTTGGTGGGGAGTTGCTTCTGGATTGCTGCCCTGGGCTCTGAGCTCCTGTGAAAGGGCTCAGCTCCTGCCACTGGGACTCACAGAGCCTCCTCACACCTTCCTTCTCCCACACTTTCCTCTTCAGGTATTCTTGGGTCCAGACCATGGTGGGGTAAGGAAAAGAGCAATTACAAAAAAAAAAAAAAAAAGCTTTGCTGTCTTGGATCCAAGTGGTCCATAGTGCCTATGACCAAAACCCACACAAAGCTGCAGAGACACCTCTTGCCAGCTGAGTTTGAAGGTTGGGCTGGTTGTTGGGCTCCAGGTAGTGCATTAAGGACAGGCTGGGCCAGGCTCAGCCCAGAGGTCCCTACACTCTTATATGACTCTTGATGTCACCTGATGTCTGACTTCTATTATCTACTTACTTGCCTTCTGAAAGCCCTGTACGAAGTCCTGTACAACCAGGGTTACTTGGTGAGGGTGTGTAAGCAGGGTAATCCCTAAGGGATGGCAGCCTTTTTCTGAAAACCCCCATGACGACACCTGCTACTTCAAGATGTCCTCTTTGATGCTTGGTCCCATTGCATGCACAAGCCTGGTTTCACCCCAGCTGAGCTGAGACAGCAGGGCAAGGTGCTGCCCATCCTCTGTTCCCTCTAGCTACTTCCAGGAGATAACTGTGACTTTAGGAGTGCTGCAGCTCCACTGGGGGACTAACAGTGAGGTTGTGGCTTAATCCCCTGCTTATTGTTGGTAGTTGGGTGAACATACCCACATGAGACAAGCAGGTTGGAATTTACTGTAGTAAACGTTTCCTGTTGTTTCAGCTAGTGAGCCTGGGACAGCCTGTGGGCCTTAGGGTATTCATGCACCAAGGCCTGCCTCTCCTTGTCTTGGGACAACCTGAGCTCCCCTGCCAAGTCCTGAGCAAGAGTCACATGTGTGCTGCGCCATTATTAATGCTCCTGAGATGTGCATGTTCTGCCATGTTGCTGATTTTTCTTCTTTTTCACCATCCTCTCATCCTACAGCTGTTATGGCCTTTCTCTTTGACTTGAAAGATCTTGTAGACCTCATGTCCATTGGGACCCTCCTGGCTTACTCCTTGGTAGCAGCCTGTGTGTTGGTTCTGAGGTAAGAATGTAGAAGCTTTGTCTCTTCTATCACACAGAGAGAATTCTGCACAGCAGTCAGATGCCCTCATAGTTTCTATGGGCACATCTCCAGCTACAGGCATGTGAAAAGCTTGTTTCTTTAAGCTCATGGGGGTTTGTCTTAGTTGGATCTACAGGGAAGTCCTCTGAATTTGGTTAACCCTTGTTCTGTGCCAGTCCTGCTGTGGTCAACTTTAAATGCCCCAGGAGATATGCCAAAGGGTAGGGAGGAGAGATGTATGATCCTGGAAGCCTGTTTTGTCACCACTCTTGTCCCCAGTGGAGATACAATTTCAGGATGTCCTCCTTTAGAAAGGGGGTTCGAGATGAAGTCTAGCAGCAGGAAAAGAACTGAGCATGTGTTTGCAGGATCAGTACCTTAACTGTGTGTCTTTCAGAAGTGCTGTGCTCCCACAGCTCCCCAAACCTAAGCTAAAAATCTCAGGTCTTCAGTGCTTGGCACCTTACAGACAACAGCACTCGACTCATGAAAACAGTGTCTGAAGATGTTACTGAAAAATACCTTTGTGTGTTGAATGAGTTATTCAGAATCAGATGGAGGCTTTCACAGCAATTGCACTGAACTAAGAACAGTCTTGCAGTAGGTGAAAGGCCACTGCTGTTCTGTAGTAGCATTGTTTTGTGTTTGTGCTCTCTGCCCTGCCCCTTGAAAATTCTTGCCGATTTACTGCATCCATCTTAAGTTTCCTGATTTCCCAGCCTACTCTTTTCCTCAGAGCTAGAAATTGCTTTTTAATTTGTTTTTGCAAGCTGCTGTACCTATTGCATGACATTTCCCCTGTCATGGGTTGGTAGAGCCAACAGCCTGTCTTGTAGTGGCCTGGGCAGCTGATTTGTATGCCCCTTGACTGCTTAATGATGTAGCAGCTGAATTGTTTCCAAAGCTGTAAGATCCTGCTGCTGGTTTCTTGCTGTGGCTAGACCCAAGGATTTCACTGCATTTCACAATTCTCAGTGTTTAACAAATGCCTCATTGTGAACACATCCCCATAGGAACAGTTTTAAGGTGACTTTCAATCCTTTAGTCAGATCTGTGGCTGAGTCACTGACAAAACCTTCTGTAACAGAGAGCTGAGGCTGGAAGAGAGATTTTTATTTATGGATTCACATGGTTATGTGTCACAGCCCTGTTGAATGTGCTGCCCACACTTGCAGCAACTGTTCTTGCTTCACCTCCTCCTTCCCTATGTGGCAGCAGACAAGCTAGCAGAAGAGCCTGGCATGGAGGAGTAGGGGCGCCAGGAATGTCGCTGCAGGGTGTGATAGCTGCAGCGCTCTTGGCTCAGCCACCTCTGTGCCAAAAGGCAGGAGCTGAACTGCCACAGATGACACAATGGCCTGGTTATGACCATCTGTCTGTCCCTCTGCTGTTTCCTGCTCCTGTCACCCAGTCATGTCTTGGTGACGTGGATGACAGGATTCATGAAAGGGAGCAGTGTCCACTTCAAAACATGTTACAACCGAGCTGTAGGTGATAAAAGCTGGCCATACTTGCTTACATCATGATGACATCACTGCTCATATTTCCCCTTGAAGCAGAAGGGTATAGACATGACGTAGGCCTGTCCTGGTGCTGTAGAGGTCTGGTGTGCAGCCGTGACTATCTGTGGGGCTTTTAAACGAGTGGTAGCCTCATTTAAAAGCCAAATTAACAGGCTCTGTGTCATTTCCTTTTACTAGGTACCAGCCAGAGCAGCCTAATCTGGCATACCAGATGGCTAGGTCAACAGAGGAGACAGATAACAACGAATCTGTAAGCACCAGTGAGTCACAGGCTGGGTTTCTACCAGAGGAAGAGGAGAAGTTTTCCCTCAAAGCCATACTGTGTTCCACAGATACAGATCCTTCCAAGTTCTCTGGTTCGGTGGTGAACATCTCAACTTTTATCATTGGTAAGTACTGGGCAGTGTGTCTCTGGGGCAATGAGTCAGCTGGTAGGGCTTTGTACTCACCATGGTGGGAAAAGTCACCTCCTTGATGTGATTTTGATGAGCTCCTGTAATGGCCAAAGTAACTGAAGATCTGCAGATTAAATTTCTGGCTTAAAAAGAAATCCACAGATGGAGTGTGGGAGGGGTGTAGAGTGGGAAAGACCTATCTGTTATGGTTAGGGTTTTTGTAAGTTGCTGTTTTGTTTGCTGAGCTTTCAGATTCTGCTTTGCCTGCTTATAATTTGTTCTTAGGTTTTCCCTGTATCTAAAAAAAAAATAAATCAGTAATCTTTGGTGTCTGTTCACAGGTTTCCTTATTGTGGGTATCTGTATCCTGACTTCCCTTGAGCCAAACATTCTGATACACTCTGTACAGATTATTGCCGCCATCCTTGTTGTCACTATCATCTTCATTATACGGAAACAGCCTGAAAGCAAAACCAAACTCTCCTTTAAGGTGAATGTCCTGGGACATGTAGCTAGAAAAGAGGTGCTTGGGAGGTGGTTGGAGGAGGAAGTGTGTGTTGGCCTATATCAGAAGGAGGGCACTGGCTAAATGGACATGCACAGAATATAGGCGTGATGTGAACCTTTCTATCCAGGAGAAGCTGAAAGGGCAGTGCCTGCTGCAGAGGTGTGGCTGGAAGGGAAGGGCAGGACCCTGCTTTTGAAAGCAGATGGTTAGAGGATAGGGAAGAGACAGAGACTGGAGGAAAGCGGATGATTGTGAAGGGCCACATCTGATCATGGATACAGAAGGAGAAAGAACCCAAGAAGTAAACTTGTGTGTGAAGATCCAAGGCTCTAAGGCTTTCATGAAAAGTGCACTTTCATGTCCTCCTTAGTCCCCATGGCGGCTAAGGGATGACCATTCTCTCTTAAACAGCCTTAAGTACGAGGAACTCTTGTTTTCCTCTCCAAGCACACCATCCTTTCTGTATTAAAAAAACATGTCATATTGATTTCAGGTAGTTCCCCAATTTATTAAATTAATTTTGGATTATAATTCCATCCTCTAAACCGCTTTCATTTTGATTGCTCTTCAATTAAAGTTCTGCAGTAAATTCACAGATTTTAATAACATCATACAACCAGAGTTTTCCAAGGTAGTGCTTGCAGCTAATTTTGAGGTTATGGTCCCAAAGGTGGAAACAGATATGTCCAGGAGCAGAAAACTGAGGAATTCTCATCTAGACCATATTTTCTGAACTTGCTTCTGAGGAGGTCTGTTCACCTTTCACTCAGGATATTTTACCTCCTTTTTTTCTCCTCAGCCACTACCCTGTCCGAGAAAAAAGAAAATTATATCTGACACAGCTAAATCTGTAATCATAAAATCACAGAATCATTTAGGTTGGAAAAGATCTTTAAGATCATCAAGTCCAGCCATTAGCCCAGCACTGCCAATTCCACTGCTAAGCCATGTCCCTCAGTGCCACATTTATGTGTCTTTTAAACACCTCCAGGGATGGTGACTACACCACTTCCCTGGGTAGCCTGGTCCCATGCTTGACAACCTTGTTTCTTATCTCTTTGCTGTTCTTTAGACATCTACAACCTGACTGTGATTTTTCTCCAAAATAAAGAAATCCTGGGCTGATCTGTTTGTTTCCCAGTTATTTTTCTGTATTTTTTAATAGGTAATTTTTCTCCCTACTCCAGTCTTTAGAGACTGTACCAGTCTACCAAGAGTTCTCAGTTGCATATTTAATAGTTCAGAGATCACTTCTGCAATCTCTGGGTACATAGCTCACCCACCCAGGGAAATTTTGTCTCGACTGACTTGACAAAGCCAAATTTATAAATACATTCTTCTTTTCTTTTCTAATTTGTGTGCCTGTCCCCTTTCTCTAATGATGTGAGCAGCTACTTAGCATAAATATTTTTTTGGCAAAATTTAAATCAAGGAAGGCCCACATTTCAGCCTGTTTTGTAAATCTCCTTTTCCCTTAGGAGTGAAGTTCACTTTCCACTTAGTTTCACCACATTCAAAGATCTTTCTATTGTTACAATTTACCTTGTTTGATTTTATCTTTGCATACCAGTGCTGGTTTTTATATTTTTATTTTTGCAGTTTGGCTTTACTGTCTCATTCTTCTTTGATTCTCAGACCACTAAGGCATTCTTGGTACAGCTGTAGTAATCTCTTGTGGTATTTGCTGATTTTCTTTGCCTTGGGATAATTTGCTCTCTATTGCTTCATTGCCTTGGTACCTGCTGGATGAAGTTCCTCAGGTCCCTCCTCTGACATTCCCTTTACGTTCACCTCTTGGTGTTGAATAGGTACCTATCATGATATAGTCCTTGGTTTTCACTCTTCTTTCCTTTGCCCCACAAGTATTTAGTATTGCCACTAAAATTTGCCTCTTGCCTCCCTCTAGACCACAAAAGAAGCTTTTAAAACAGGTGAACAGCATCGTTCACATCCCCCTGCTATGGTGGGCTGATGTCCTTCTTTTGGGTTTAACCTTGTCTTTTCTCAGATCTGGCAGCTGAAGAGTTGGTAACAGCCATCACTTCCCATTTGCAAGGGATGTGCTGTTCTTTCTTGCCTGTTAATCGTGCCCATGGATGTAACATATCTGTTGTTCTTTTTCAGGTACCTTTTTTGCCCTTTCTTCCTGTTGGGAGTATTTTTGTGAATGTTTACCTCATGATGCAGCTAGACGCAGGCACATGGATCCGGTTTGCAATCTGGATGCTCCTAGGTGAGTTAGAATGAGAAATGTTCTAAGTTATTAGATTTTGTTAACCATAAATTCATTGTAGCATTCCAGGGAGGGATTCTGCTCTCTGATCATCCTTGGGCAAGCCTGGTGACTTGACTGAAGCCATTTAGGCAGCGTGTAACAAGCTTTGTTTCAAATTCAAGGGTCTTGAAGCCTTTGTGTGGGCAAAAAAACAACCCATGAACCACCTTATGGGTCTTGTTGCCCACGAGAAACCATAGAGCATTTCTTGTTGGCTGGCCTTGAGCTGCTGTCCAGGTGGTGGTGCTTGTGCTTTTGGAGCTGAAGAAGCTGAGCTGCATCCCAAGATGCTCCCAGCAGCCATGCAGATAAGGCTGAATTGCCTGAAATGCTCAAATCAGGATCCCGTTTGGGGCTGGGATAGATTGACTTTTAAAGGCTGGTGCCTGTGTTAATGAATTTTTTTTCCTAAGGAAAGTAGTGACTGTCTGCTAGAAGCTGACCATGAGGATGGCTGGGCTTACACTGGTGTGACTTGTGTCAGTGGGTGTGCGTAGCAGTTTCTGTTTCCTTACAGTGCTAATGGTGCCCTCTCCCTTGGTTTCCACAGGCTTTATCATCTACTTTACCTATGGAATATGGCACAGTGTGGAAGCCAGCTATGCAGCCTCAGCAGAAGTGGAGAGAAACACAGACAATGGCTCAGACAGCTGTAAATGACTGCGTTTGGCTTACGGCTGCAGTGGAAGAAACTTTGTGGTGGGGATCCTGAACCAGATTTTACACCTGTAATCAGCGATGCAGGAAAGGAAGCAGAATGCAGGCCTCCCCAGCTCTGTTACTGCAGCTTGCAGTTTGTTTAGCAGCACAGTTAAAAGGGACCCCAAGATGAAAAGACACAACTCTGGCATACTCCCAGCAGCACCGGCAGCTCATCTGGGGCGCTTCCCTCTCTCCCTCTCCTGTTTTGGTTTTTTTTTTTTTCCCCAGTGTGTAGAAAGAGAACTGCTTCTGTGTGCAAATGCTGCTATGGAACCAGGCCTCACAAATGTCCTTCTTTCAGTAGCGCAGGAAATTACCTCCCCACAGATATTCTACCTGATTATACATGGAGCAGATTTTGCAGTGCTACTGTCAGGCATAGACCAGATCCATCCTTCACTCTATGTGAGCTGTACCCTCTGTGTACGCACAAAAGAAAAAAAAAAAGGCTCTCAGCAAACACTAGACTTCACCAGGTTAAGAAAACACCTGCAAGATTTGCATTTTTTGAAGTATCAGGTCTTACATTTTTTGTTTTATTTAACTGGTTTTTTTAGCTATGTGCTCACGTGCTATAAAGCACGTCACTGCTGTGAAATGTTGGGAAGGTTTGTGGCTGCTGATTGCCAGGTGATCGTTCGCCAGCACACAGGTAATGCCAGCAGGTGTTTCTCCTGACTGTACACTCCACAGAGCAATTGCCAGCTTTAGTCAGGAAACTTTGCAGTGTGAGTACTGCAAAGGCTTGAAAACAATGGGTGTCTCCAAAGAGCCATCCTGCCTCTCTGCCTCAGAAATCACCAGCGGTGTGGCTGCAGTGGTGGGGTGGCCAGCAGGACTGAGCCAGCTCTGACAGCAAGTGGAGCCCTATTTTCATTCCTGCACATCAGTTTTGTGTGCTGCGTGCCTGGCATTAGTGAAGGATTTGGTTGTGATGCTTTGGTTGGCATTAGCAGGTGGAGCACATTCCTGCCCTGTGAAGGGAAGCTCAGGAGGATCCTCAGAGGCATGAAAATTCATACATGAGCAGTGCCTGGTGTCTGCCCCCTGCCCAGGGGAGGCTGTGGGGGTATGCAGGGGCTTCTCAGTCCCAGCAGAGCATGCAGCCCAGAAAACACCGCTAAGCTCTAGGGTCCGACTTGTTGAGCAGAGCTTTCCCTTTGGGGCTGGAGATCACCTCCAGAGCCTGCCTGTAGCGAAAGGCAGGAAATTTGGAGTTGAGACCAGGGTTCGTGTTTGGTTGGCAATGCCTTGGTTTTGGCTGTAAGATGATTTTTTGTTTTAATTCTCTCTAATAGCTTTCCCTAGCCACATTAATCCACTACCCTAAAAAGGCTTATTAAAGCACCATGAAGGTGAGCCATGCCCAAGTAATGCCACTGATTTAAATTCATGCTTCAGCTTGTACTGAAAAACAAATCATAGAATTGTGGATGGTTCAGGTTGGAAGAGACCTTTGAAGATGATCTGGTCCAGCTTACCTGACATCAGCAGGGACGTCTTTCACTAGGTCAGGTTGCTCAAAACCCTGTCCAGCCTGGCCTCAAACAGTTCTGGGGTTGGAGCATCCCAAATAGATACTGCAGAAATCCCCTTTCCCGATGTGAATGGATGCTTTCCTAGGTGTCCTTTGTACTACTGCCTCTGAACACTGGACAATCTTTAATATGTTTGTCAGCATGGCTCTTGCTGATGAAGCAACAGGCTCTTGTAACTGTCACTGAGTTGGAGAACCAAACAGACGCCTGCATGACTTGCCTAGGGTTTCACCAGGCATCTGATGCAGCAGGAAGGGGAATCAGACGATCTCCTGGATTACGTGGTCAGATTATGGACCATTTCTCACGTTTCCAAGAGAGACTTTATAGCCTTTTTGCCCACTGAAGGGTTTTAATCTTGGCTTGGTTCTAGTACAGGAGGCTTTTCTTGGCAGGGTTGGAATTTGAGGAAGTAAAGGCAACGTGTTCATTGCCTCCCAGGTGCATTTCAGGGTGTGTTTTGAATGCAGCTTCCCCACAAAATGAAGTTGGGAGTCTGCTCCAGTCACTGGGTCTTTGACTCCAGTCATCCACCAAGCCTTTGCTCCTTGTGCATATACAAACTCTTACTCAAGCAGGAAGAGATGAATATAGATATTAAAAGCCACTAAGTTGATGTGTATTTTGTTTAAACAAAGATAAGGTCAACACACTTCACAGCCTCTGAAAAAGCACTGAAAATGTGGTGGGAGGGCAACAAGACGAAAACTCAGACAGGATCAAAGTTTCCTATTGTACTAAAAATATAAGGCTGTTCTTCCCTACCTGGTTGCCAGCTTCTGTTCAATGAAAACATGATGCTTGTGTCCTTGCCACAGCTCCATCTGCGTTGAGTGAGCCAGGGACCTGGTGGCTCTCAGCAGGAGGGCAGGGTGAAGGGGACAGGGGCTGGGGTGTTGAAACTGAGTGAACTGGAACACTGGGGAGTTCAGGTGTTTGCTGAGGGGCCTGAACCACTGGCAAAAATGTTCCTGTTGCCACATGACACCTTAATGGAAACACTGCACACCCCAGTTGCTGTTCTGGGAGCCCCAGTCATACTGGAAGCATGCTAAAAAATGAGTCCATGGAAACTCATAGCATGTGAGCCAGTGTCAGGTAACCCAGCTGACCAGCCCTGCTGCTGGGAAGGTAATGACTCTGTAGCTTCAGTCTTTACCTTAATGGGGTAACCCTCTTATGGGGTTTTGTTCTGTTTCCCATTCATCCCAGTTTCTGTGTGCACAGAAAACACAGCAGGACGTGCTGATCTGTATTGCGTCAGCCCACAGGTGCACTGGCGCGCGGATTTATTATCAGGAATATATTACACTTATCTGTACATCATAATTGAAATAATACAAAGTCTTCCTGTAATCATTAGCCACATAATAATCGGGACCACAGAACTCCTGCTGCATGGGAAACTGTACAGAGGCTCCTCAGAGTGTCCATGGGACACAACCACCATCAGTGCAAAGACATAAAATACCGGATTTTGCACTTGATAGTTTCTCCTTTCCTCCCCCCGCCTGTCACCACCGTAAGCCTTTGCTGCTGTGCATCGACTGAGTCAACCCGTCTGTGCCGACAGTCCTGGAGGTGCCGTCCCAGCAGGGCCCAGTGGTACCTTCCCACAACAGAGAGGAGCTGTCCGTGCTCCCCGCTTGCTGCCGGCTCTCCTGCCATCCCATTGGTGATACGTGCTCCCAGTGCCCGTGTCTGGAACCCCCTGGGAGCAGCTGTAGGCTGGTTTTATTGCCGTCGCACCCTTCTGCTTTGAGTTAACATTAATGAAATCAAACAGCTTCCTTAAAGGCAGGTGATAAGACTCTCTGTGCTTAGGGCTGGCCACATTCCCTCTCCTGCCAAAGGCCATCCTGTTCCCAAAAGGGAAGGGTCCCCACAGCAGCCATGGTGTTGGAGAAGTCTCCGGCCCTGCGAAAGCAAAAACCACTTCCCCTTGCTTGTCTTTGAACAGGGATGGCAAAGGAGCCATGGATTAGAGCTACAGCCCCTGCCCCGTTGGGAATGCCAAGCTCACCTTGCCTGGTTGCAGCTCCCTGGCAAGAGCAGGGCTTAACAGCTTGACCATGTACCCAGGGGTCTTCATTCCCTGGGAATGGCTGCCCCATTCAGGGCTGCTCCCTTCCTCCCATTGTCCAAGTGAGCTGGGCTTTTCTTTGCTCCTACTTCAGCATGCAGAGGCAAAGTGAGACAGGATAGAGGAAAAGTGTAAAAAAGGAATAACCTTTTATGGGGATAAAAGTCTGTAGTTCTGGGCTTGCACCAAAAGGAGCCACTCTTCACACCCCCAACAGGGACAGATTGCCGGGTCCCTCTGGTTAGGCAGAACTTCCTGCAGCTTTGCTAGTGATTGGGCAGGCCCCAGAGGGTGTGCCAAGGAAGAAACCAGTGAAAGGCAGGATTGGGAGGAAAAAACTGATGGGAAAGGGATTGGCAATGATACCAAGTAACGATGGATCTGGGTTCAGTCCCAGTTTTCCCACCATAAAAGCCCCACTCCCAATTCACTGCTGGAAGCATCTCTTGAATATGACTTTAAACCAACAAAGTGATAAGGAAAGCACCAGATATAACAGGGAAAGATGGGTAAATTATAACATGTTCAGCCAGCCTGTCCTGTGCCAACAATATGTTTTAGTGCATTTAAAGTTTAGAGTAGCATCATGGTAACAACTCCAGTTGTATCATCTCGACCATTTTTACAAAGGGTAAAAAGGAGGATCCTAGAAACTACCAACAAGCCACTCTGACTAATTTAATGGCCTTCTGCAATGGTGTGACTGTGTTGGTGAATGAGGGATGAGCAACTGATGTCACGTACCTGGACTCTGCAAGGTCTCTCACAGTCCCAGACAGCATCCTTGTCGCTAAACTGGAGAGATACAGCCTTGGTGGATGGAAGCTGGGTATGGAATTGGCTGGATGGCTGCATCCAGAACAGCTCAATGTCCAAATGGCAATCAGCACAAAGTGGTGTCCCTCAGGGGTCACTACTGGGACCAGTACTTTGTTATTCCTTAAATGACACAGACAGTGGGATCAGGTGTATCCACAACAAGTTTGTGGATGACACCAAGGTGAGTGGTTCAGCTGGTACACTGGAGGGAAGGGATGCCATCCAGAGGGATGTGGACAGGCTTGAGAGGTGGGTCCACGTGAACACCATGAGGTTCAACAAGACCAAGTGCAAGGTCCTGCATGTAGGTCAGGGCAACCCTTGGTATGGATACAGGCTGGGGGATTAAGAGGTTGAAAACAGCCCTGCTGAGAAGGACTTGGAAATATTGGTGGATGAGAGGCTGGACATGAACAAACAATGGGTACTCAAAGCCCAGAAAGTTAATTGTACCCTGGGCTGCATCCAAAGCAGTGTGGCCAGCAGGGCAAGGGACAGGATTTTGCCCTTCTACTCCACTCTTGTGAGACCCAGCCTGGAGTTCTGCATCCAGCTCTGGGGACCCTGACATAAGAAGGACATGTACATCTTGGAGTGGGTCTAGAGGAGAGCCACAAAGACCTTAGAGGTGTGGAGCACATCTTCTATAAAGACAGGCTGAGACAGTTGGAGTTGTTCAGCCTGGAGAAGAGAAGGCTCAGGGGAGACTTTTAAGCAGCCTTCAGAACCTCAAGGGGGCCTATAAGGAAAATGGAGAGAGACTTACCAGGGCCTGTAGTGACAAGGGACAACAGTTTTAAACTGAAAGGGGGTAGGTTTAGATTGAACATAAGGAAGAGAATTTTTACAATGAGAGTGGTAGGATACTGGAACAGGTTGCCTGGAGAAGTTGTGGATACCCTGTTCCTGAAGTGTTCAAGGCCAGGTTGGATGAAGCTCTGAGCAACCTGGTCTAGGGAAAGGTGTCCCTGCCTGTGGCAGTGGGGGCTGGACTAGATGGTCCTAAAGTTCCCTTCTAACCCAAATCACCCTATGAGTCTGTGATCTCACTGTATCAGAATTATATTGGTGGGATGAAAGATGACAGTGCTGTAGGTATTGCAAATAGCTGTGCAGTTAGCAAGTATCAAAGTGATTAAAGTCCTACTTGGCAAGAAGGGGCTTTGTGTGCATGTGTGTGCTAGGTATCTATCTTACTTTCAAGTTGTACTTGCTGGACACACTTAAATCTAGCAATGCATTTCAACACTAGTAGCTGCTGTGGCATGATCTATTCTAACAAGATGCTCAGTTTACTCAGTATCACAGTACCATGCAAAAGCTGCTACAAAAATAAATTTCTCTAGAAAGGAGAAAAAAAACCCATCATCTTTCTTTTTTACACTGCGGAACAGGCCACAGGTGTTTTGACGGTGGTTGAAGCTGTATCTAAGCTGCAGTCTGTGAATCCTGAGTACTTCTCAGGAAAGCTGAAGCACAGCTCCCACTTGAGCAGGATGGCAGTGCTGATGCCACCACACACCTGGGTGGGAAAGCCACCCTCCCTGCAGCACTCCTGCACGCCAGGGATTTCCTCCAGATACTGTCTCCCTGCTAACTTTGACCCCAGTGCACAGAGCAGGCCTGCATGCAGGCTTTTTGCTCTAAGCTGGGTAGAAGAGCATTGCACAGGTTTCTTTGTTTTTTAAATTGTGCTCAGGGATATTTTTATCTTGTTAGCAATGCCCATGAGGGCCCTGCAGGCGGTCTCACCCCAACTACTTCTCGGCCTCACCAACCCTCAGGTGGGAGGTCACCCCAAGCCTGGGTGAACATTTTTGCTTCTAGATGGGAAAGTTAAAGGTAGTTTAGCCACTCATTTCCATGAATCTTCAAGGTGCTCTGTAACTTTGGGTAAGCTGTAGCAATGTGAAATAATGCAGCTATGTGGAAGGAAAGAAATTCTGACCTCATTTGCACCTATGTAGTTGACTATGCTCTATTTGGCATTTGAGGTGGAAGGAAGCTACAGCCCTAGCAGGTGCCCAGTATCTCAGTACTGGAAACCTCTCATCCAGCAAAGGTCAAGGATGAACAACTTATTTTCTCCTTGCTTCTGGGACTTGAAATAAAACAAAATAGACAGAAACCTACAGCCAGAGATTTTGATTGCAGCCTAACCATGACAAGGTAAAACAAAGTAAGATCTGACTAGGACTTAAAGACACTAATATTGAACCATGTTGACCAGTAACCTCTACCAAATTTGCTAAAACCCTCAGTTTTCTCATCTCTAGCCTATCTCCACTTACAATACCAATGCTAAGAGTTAAAAAGCAGTGGATGGTATGCATATCTTTTCTGGTGTTCAATGCAAATGTGATGGTTTCAAAGGCAGTACTGTCTTAGAATTTCAAATTCGCTGGTGTTCATAGAGTACCACTTGGTGGTCACTTGGAAGGCGCTTCTACTTCTGTGTAACTTTCTTCTAGGTTGGGTATAAATATTCCTGGGAGGCTAAACAGAAATGCATTTTGTTTAGATACAAGTCTTAGGCACGAGTTAGAAAACTGCTGACTGTAATGAAAATATATCAGCACTTAGTAGTATCCAATAATATAAAAAATGCAATTCAGAACATCTGCAACTACATATATATGTGTGTGCGTCTATATATAGGTATAAAGGTACAATACGTACATGTATATAAACACAGACACATATACAGAAATATTCACAACTTGAATTATATTTGTAACTAACCTGAAATACTGCAGCAAAAGTTCATTCTGATGAACCATTAATAGAGCATTTCCCAACTTTTGGCTCTAACCATAGTTAAAATGTTCACACATCAAACTAAACCTTTTGCTACCCTAACTTTCTGCTGTTCTAGCTCTTGGCTATCTTTTTTGCTACCCTAATCGACATGTCAGAACCAAGAGTTTCTACAAGGGGACTGTAAGAGTACCCTGCCTAGTGTAAAGCTATGCAGCTACTGAACATGCTTGCAGCCATGAGCCCTGGGTGCCTGTTGATGGTAGTACTTCCTTGGATGGTAACAATTTGCAGATTGGAAACGCACAAAAGGCAGGGAACCTTTGGCACACAGCTGCCGATTCATCTCCGCAAGGTTCGGACTTTTGCTGGAGAGGAGTTCCCTGATGAGCAGCGGTAAAAAGGAGTGGATGGTGCGGGTGGGAGTTTGACAGGGCTCCCAGCATCTCCCTCCTGCAGCTTCCAGAGGAGCTCTTCATTAGTCCTGCTGAGCTTCTTCTTCTCCTCCACTTCTTTCTCAACGTATTCTTGAAGATTTGCATTCTCCTCTGACAATTGCCTGGAGAGAGAAGCAGGGCAACATGTAAAGCACTCCAGGGCAAGGATGGTGGCATTCATGCAGCCAGGACCAGGCAGGACACTGACCACCTCCTCCCATGCCATCTCATCCCATCCCATCCCATCCTATCCTATCCCATCCCATCCCGCTGCCTGCAGGGCTGCAGATGAGCTGCTGAAGCTGGGGTACAGCTGTCCCCAGATCTCTTCACTGCTGGGTGAGAAAGGCATCTCCGCAAGTCACAGCTTCCCCACAGTGTCTGCTTCCAGATGCACCTGTGTCTTTGCCAAAGCTCAGATGGGATGAGCCCCAGCCCTTCTCCCTGGCCTTGTGGCACTTGTGGAGTGTCAGAATAAGCACAAAGAGGGTTGACAGCAGCTGCATCCATGATTTTTTCAACTCACTGCTATGGCATGCGAAGGAAAAAGAGTCTGCCCTTTCCATGCTCCTAGTTTTAGCTTATGTCCTGATGTAGGACACAGCTCATCTTCAAGGCTTTCCCTCTGCGTTGTAGTAGGTCATGAGGGCTATGGGTCCTTCTCCACCTCCTTCCTCCTTGGTCCTCAGCTAGCCTCTATTCCTGACTGTAACACTAGGGAAACTTCACCAGTAATGACCAGAGAGGTGTTCTCCCCAGAATGCTCAGTTTTGGGAGCTGGTGCATGGAAATCTCCTCTGGGCACCACAGCCTTAGTGAGTCTGCACCCACCCGGTGACTGGTTTTGAAAACAATGGAGCAGGGCACATAGACTGTGGGAGCTGACTGACACATGTTTGGGCATGTGCTGACAACAGTGATGTCCCAAAGGATGCCTGCAGGAGCACCAGGCTTCTGCAGCCCCATTGTGCTTGGGCAAGAGCCAGTTCCTGACGTGATCAACCTGCAGCAGCTCTGGGCAAGCATCTCACCTGGTTTACTGGCAATTTAGGATTTTATAGAAATGAACAGGGAGGAACCTAACCTTCCCTTAGGTGTTTTCAGTGTTCAGCAGCAGCTGGGTGTGGCTTTTGGATGCATACAAAAAAAAGTCTGTACAATTCCTTTTCTGGGTGTAGCCTGAAGGCTGTAGCAGATGTCACGGACTGCTGCTCCACTCACCAAAAGCCTATCAGAGAGTGGGGTTGGCATTTCTGATTTTTTTTAAAAGACTTTTTAAAAAGAATTTCTGTTTTTTTAGCCTTGATTCCTACAAAAATGTAGCTCATGTAATCAAGAATGTGTTTCTTCTGCCAGTCCCTGAAAGTTCTCAGCTGTGGGCAGTGGCTAGCAGAGTCACCTTGATCTCTTGGGTATTGGAAACTGTCATTCTTCAGGCATCCTCAGTCCAAAGGACCAAAAGAATGCTGGTTGATTTGGAGGGAGGATCTGAAATGCTGCGAGATCAGATTATTTATTCAAGTGCCAGGGAAATCCCAGCATGGGCTCTGCGGAGCTCCCACATCCAAAACTGGGTCACGATCTACCTGCAAGGCTCTTTTGTCCTTCCCTTTGTAGCTGCCCTTGGCTGTGTCTGGAAGTATCTCTGTGGTGCACCCCTCGGTGCCTCTGGGCCCCCTCCTGACGCTGCTGCAGCTTTGCTCTGGCTCCCTGCCCTCCTCTCACTGCTGCTGGGCTGCCACAGCCGCTTGGGCACCCAAACTGCAAGCTGGCAGAAACAGCCCTAATCCAGGGCAGTTCCCCAGCTCACTCACTGTGCAGGCACTGCCAGTACATCAGAAATCAGCAGTCAGGATTACTGCTGCCAGGAAAATGCAGGCTTTAATAACTCCAACTTTAAAGCCCTGGCTGTCCCTATAGCTGCCCCACAGCTGTCCCCAGAGAGCTACTGTTGAATATTATTCTCCTCCAAGTTGACTTTCCAGGCTGACCTCGAATTCAGAGTTTCTCCTAAAAGGTGTTGTTGAAAGCAGTACCTACACAGTTGCAGGCAACAAGCAAAGTGCTGCAGCTGGATGCCAGCAGGGAGTGGAGGGAGGGTGCTGTTTGCCCAGGCAGAGACAGGGAGCTGCAATGCAGAGATGCCAAGCTCTGAACCAGGCACCCTGGCTGCTGTCAGGAGTGGAGAGAGACTGCCACTTCCAGGCCACAATTCATCCAGCCCAAAAGCAGGTGTCTCAAACTGGTCTGGTGAACCAGACCTTAAATATACCCAGTTTTCCTCCTCCAGCACAGAAATGCTGTAGACATCCACCTCAGACAGTGAGGTATGTGTTACAGGTATTTACAATCAGGTGAGAGAAAACATAATCCTCACCCTGATCCAAATGTTAGCACAAGCAATGCTGCCTTTTAAGAATATCTACATGCTGGAGACAATTTCAAAAGGCTGAGTCATTAAGAAACAAGGCATGAGAAACACGAAAACTAAAACCAGAGATGAGACACTTGGCAGTTTAAAAAATCAGCTAAAAATTAAATTTCATTTTTGGCCAGTGGCATCATTTCTGGATGCAATGACAGCTAGGTAGCTGCAGTGCTGGGACAAGACCAGCTCTAATTTCTCCCTCTGGCACCTCTTTTCCCTGGGTCTAACTCTGGTCTCCAACCCTACAGCATAATATAAACTCTCTGGGACAGGGACTCCCCTTCCCTTTATATGTCACCTAACACAAGGAGTTTTGCGTCACATTGTGACAAGGTTGCAAAAAGGCAGTGCTGATGAAAAAACCTGCCAAAGGTTCATCCCGCCTGGGTGACAGTGCCATTGTTAGGATGTGTTTCCCAAGACCTTCCCATTTCCCATCCACTGACTAACAGGTCTCAGGGCACTGATACTGAGATCAGAACCACTGGCAAGCCTGTTCTCAGCAGCATGTCAAAATCATGGAAATACATAGACAGATACACACCCTTCCTTGTGTTAAAGGAAGCAAACCCTAATATAAAAATATTTTTTAATAAAAAAAGCAGAGTAGAACACCAATACACTTTCAGGAGGAAATAAGTTTTTCCCCTTCTGAAGTAAGTGTCAGCCTTGGACAATTAAGACCTGGAGCCTCCTTTCAAGCTCAGAGAGATTGCAAATACCAGCACAAACCTTGTTATGACAGTATTTTGCTCAATCCTGGCTCTGAGTTCTTCGTTCTGCTGTTGCAGCATGGTGATTTTTTCTTCCAGTTTTAAATTTTTTTCAACCTGCAGCAAAAGAAGGTTTGTTAAGTCTGAAGAACACTCAGCACCTGATCCAAGATAATTTGTTCTATATTAACCTGTAGAGCAACTTCTAAAATTTGAGGATAGGTGGAGGTGGTTGTATTGACTGCAGCTGAGACTCAGAGATCTGACTCCCACCACCACATCATACTGGTGAAGTAAGTGGGGCCACCAGTAGAGCACTGAGTAGGGGCAGAGCTGAACCAGCCCCTACTTGTAACTGAGGAGGAGGAGGATCTCAGTTTTGTTCAGTGCAAATAGATGTTTTCCTCAGAGGTGCCCCCAAAACTTTTGTCCCCCAAGGAGCCAGTGTTACCAGACACTGGAGAAAGTGCTGGTGACAACTCAGGAGCACGAGGATGCCCAGCATGGAAAGCTGCCCAGCACTGTGGTATGAGTGGTCAGTCTAGTGATGAAGGAGAAGTGCAAGATGATGTGATGTACATCTTCCAGACATTAAAGACTGACATCCAGCCTCCAGGATTATGATTCCTCAGGTATGGAGAGGGTAGAGTCACCCACCAGGGCAGATGATGCCCAGCGGCAGCTGTAGGGTGCTGCTGCATTCTCGTGATATTGACTGGCCTCTGGAGACTCTTCTCACTACTGCTGACAGTTTTGGCTTAAATGACAGGGTTAAACCAGACATTTAACTTTAAGCTGTAATTAATTTGAATTAATCCTATCCCAAGCACAGGTAGCTTTTATTCAGCACAGTTCACAGGCAGAGTTTGGGGATAGCAGCAGCAGTGTAATCAAACATCAGTAAGATGTTTACAGGCATGCTCCACAGCCTCAGGTGCCCTGTTTTCCCCAAGCCTTGAATTTGACATACTTTGTCACCTTTGTTCTTGGTTTTCCAGCAGTTTAAATTTTGCTGAATTCAACAGTTTTGAAAGAAAACAAGATAGGACAGGGTAACCTTATCTCTGTGTGACCCTGGCTATTGTAATTCCCAACCTTTTATAAAGAACCAAAATATTGTGCACTGGGGATAGCAATAACTCACACTTAATGGTGGAGACATCAGTTTTAGGTTGTGTTTTCTGGTCTGTGCAGGTAATTGTAAAGGATACTCCTGTTTCTCAGATATTCTGGTCTGTTCCAGTTTATTTTGTTAGAGCAGAACACGGATTCTGGCCCTGTTTTGAAATGCTCTGAGAGAGGAATCACCATCACGGGCTCTCTCTCTGCTTCTTCAGTAGTTTTCAGAAGTAATAGCTGTGCCACCTTCATTTCCAGCCTCCCTTTCAGCTGCCAAGGCTGACCCTGAGTTTGAAATGCCCTCTTGCTCCCTTGTGAGGCACCCCAACTTTCAGAGCATTTGGAGATGTCCTGTAGGTGTACTGGCACTTACAAAGGTATATCTTGAAATGGAAAGCAGTTGTGCCTTTGGACCACAGCAGACTCAGTGTTTTACTGTGATAAAGGGCAGGAACAGGTCTGTGTGCTTGTAAGCAGTTAATGAGCAAAAGAAGCTAAATGACCAGGAATTATATAGGCTGTTGTTTGGGGTTTTTTTCCCAGTGTTTCCAAATGCTGGCTTAGCTCCAAGAGCAGCACGTTGGAAGGAGCACAGATAATAAGCCTCAGTTGCAAAGTGGCACTTTTCTCTACATCCACTTACTAAAGCATCTGTTCAGCAAAATTATCACCAGAGTTCTCAAATTTCCCTGTAAATGGAAACAAATCTTGCTGAATGCTGTGCTGAACCAGCTGCCACAGCTCCCAGCTGAGGTATTGCCTCATCCTGTCACCACACTGTATTTTACTGTCACTGCAGGTTATGCAGTACAAAATGTATCCCCTTTCCCACAAAAGATATAATTGATGGTGAACTGGGGAGTTCTTCATTAGGGAATCCCAGAAACAAAGGATGAGAAAACAGCATAGCCTGCAGAAAAGCATTACTGGAGGGCTGGAGAGACCTTTTCTGGAGTAAGCCTTGCTAGGAACTGCTTGCTGAGTATTGCCAATTCATACATGGCTCCCCTCCCTAAATGCCTGCAGGAGCAGCAGCAAGACACACCATGGCTCAACCTTCCCCCACTCATCCTCTCCAGCCCTAAAAGGCTCCCTGACTCCTGTAGGGGCATAAGGTGCAGGCTGGTATACCACAGACTACCACAGATTTCCCCTTCCTCCATTCTTCCTCCACCACTCACCTCGCTGTCTAACCCAGCATGCTGAGCAGGTGTTGCATGAAGAAGCAATCCAAAGGGATGGATGTGAACCTCTTTGGCTGAGTCTTGCCCCAGCCTCATGTGTTTACTCACCCCTCTTAAGTTCATGTGCTGTAACCAAACTTTTCCTTTATTAGCTCTGATGTCTCTGTAGGAGAAATGACAACTCACCTGTTTTTCTAGCTCCATAATCATCTTCTCCTGTTGGTGAATCTGGAGGTTCTTCATTTCCAGAACATGTTTTAAGCTCTTCAAATCTTTTTCTAAGTGCAGATAGGGAGCTCGCACAATCTAGGAAATACACCAGTGATTTGGGTATGTCAGCCATAAATACATCTTAAGCTGTAAGAGGGGGATTCCTTAATGGAACCCTGTGGTTTAGGAGAACCAGTGGTGTGAAAACTACCTGGACCTGGTCCTCTGCAGCCCATTTGACCCCTGATATTTTCTCCTTGACACCCCTTTGGCTGAGAGTTGTGACTCTTGAGAGCTCAGTATTTGGGGTCTCAGCTGGGACCTGTCCCCTGTCCCTGGAGTGAGGATCCCATTGCTCTTCACTGAGTCAGGTGATGTGTAATACTTAAAAAGATGTGTCTTGATGCCTGTATAGTTAAGAATTGTCATCTACCTTCAGCTGTTCCTCAGTGTTTTTCTTCAGAGCCTCTTCAAACCGGTCTGCTTTGGCCTTAAGAGATTGATTCTGGAAGGTTAGGGTGTCTATCTGGTCCTGGGGGGGGAAACACACCAATTAACACATCGACTGTGTTACCAACCCACTTACATTCATACTGGTCAGTCTGCACTGGGAAACTACTAGGCAAGCTAAACAAGGTGATATTTTTTTAATGCAAGGCTACTTGAACATAGAGTAGGGTATTTGATAAGCCATAGGGAATGACCAAGTCCCTAAAACACCTGTGGCTGATGATAAATCACCTCATCCCCTTGTGCTGGATGAGAATAGACAGGTCCTTATTGGAACAGCTGGCATTTATACCATATGCATGATTGTGTGGTCCTTAGAGTCTGAATGAGGCAGGAGATCCCTGCTTCCTTCCCCTTTCTAGGCTTCTAATAGGGTAACAAGAAATGATGAGTTAGTGGTGTGGACTTAAAATGATCATCATTTCATCTCAGAGCTATATGTGGGAACAACATGTTATTTTAAGCAATTGTATTTCTGTTACCATCAAAGGCATTTCTGCCTATACAACTCCTGTAAAATCCCCAGTTGCTGTGAAAATGATATTTTTATCTTTCACAGTTGTGATTTCTTGTCTGGAACATTACATCAGCCCTTATTGCAAAACTGCTGACATGCCTGGAGCTGTTGCAGCAGTGCAACACTATGTGCTAGTCAGGGCATTTAAAAATTGTAATTCATCTCTGCCTCAGAAATCAAACAGGGCTTGCATTATTTGCTGTGGCATCTTTACTTGTTCACACAACATTTCCAAACCTAGCTTGTGTCACAGGGGCACAGTTCTGCCCTCATCTCCTTGTGATTTCTTCATCTAGGCAGGGAGAACAGCATGGAGTTTTCACAAGGGTTAGACGATCCCGACCTTGGTGTTAAACAGTGGGATGTGGGAGCCGTGATGTGCAGGGCTGACCCTGGCTATCCACAGCCTGGCTGCACATCAGGGCCAGCCCCGGGGCAACCCACAGCAGGGACTGGAGATGTGTCTATAGCATGGGACCAGCTTTCCCACATTCAGGCAGCAGGGAGGAGTTTATAAATCACAGACACAGGCACAGGCACAGGCACAGGCACAGGCACAGGCAGGGAGATGTCACCATTTCTGAGCCCTGGGGGTGCCTGCTGGTGGGTACCATCTAGACAAGGTGATGCTCACAGCCGCTGCAGGTGCCAGAGTCCTCCCCACCATGCAAGGAAGAGCTCAAATTTGCCAGCAGGGTAAAAAAAAACGTTTCTTGCTTTATCCAGACGCCTTTTTGTCCCTTTAGGTTTTCTCTCTTTCGTGAAGCAGCCAAGGGGGAGGAAAAACCCTGAGGTTTGCTACTAGATCCCAGTTTGGACAGGCAGAGCACAAGAGGCAGCAGAGCTGGTAAGAGGCAGCAGCCTGGTGTCTGGGGCTGCCCCATGAGTTGCTCCACAGCACTTTTACAGGGTGGGAAACAAAGAAACTGCTAACCTGGAGTGACAGACGCAGCTTCTCAAAAGTCTCTTCTAGTTGGGCCTTCTCCAGTTGGTGAGCAGTGGTCAGTTCTGGAGAAGTTACACAGACATGACATTACAGAGTGAAGTTCAGCACACCAGGCTCTGGGAGCACACACTATAACCCAAGTGAAATTTGGGATGCATTTTTAGGACATGGAAATGGAGTAAGAAATTGGTAGCAATGTGCCCTGTGACCTTAGGTAAATTGTTCTGAAAATCAGAATTTCCTGATCTTTCACTGTTTGCAGATACCTCTGTGTGACCAGATTCTGATTTTTCAGAACCACTAAGAATTCTCAGCCCCCAGGCACTCTGATCTGAAAAGGGTCAGTCTGACAATGGGCCATTTGCCAGTTCAGAGTGAGTATCCCTAGATCAAAGAATTTAAAATTGGATGCATTTAAAAGCTTGGGTTGCAATTTCTTCGGAGAGAGAGAAAGGAGGGCTACCACCTCAGATGCAGAAATACAAATGACAGTGTTTCTCCCCAAGCTGTGATAGGTGAGTTAAGAGGTTTATCCCAGTAGTGAGACAGAGAAGACAAAAAACGTGATTAAAGGTTTTTCTGCTAGAATAACTCACCCTGGACATACTAATAACCAGAAGTTTAATAAACACAATGAAGTAAAGTTTAATCTCTAAAGCAATGGCATCAAACTGTCATTCAGTGCAGTAGCACCTGCCTTTTTAGTATAAGGGCACCATATTTTCCGTGTTTCCCCCCGCCCCAAAAGCCAAGGGTTGTGCCCTCTCCCCCTGCTCAGCAGCCACAGTCGCAGCATCGATGATTCCATCGCTCCAGAGCCGTGCTCGGCACATTCTCCCGCTGCGGCTGCTGCAGTGCCTTTTCCAGGCACAGGAGGGCATTTCAGACCTGCACCAGGAGCAGGGAGCACAAACCTTGGCCACCAGACCCTTGATGAGCCACAACTGAATTTTATCATCACAAAATACGAACAAAAATGGGGAGATAGGAATATCCTCAAGCAAGAAACAGCTTTTTAATTTTTTATTTTCAAAATCACATATGTTAATTTATGAATGCTATGCTAGATGCCTCCTCTGCCCATGAGAGAGGGGGATAGACTGTTCTCAGTTCATTTTATGCTCTGGGCCGTGTCTGTGACTGACACAATGCAGAGCTAAGCAGTGTGGCTTGGTTTGGGAAACGTGGGAAAACCTACTAGAGATATTTAAATCATAAAAACGAGGGAGATTGTACAGATAACTGTTAAATGTCAGCTAAAGCATGCACAAAGTCATGTGTTCAGACACTAAACTGGTAGGGAAGAAAGAGATCTGTCTGCATCATCAGACAGATGATCCCACGGCCAAACTGTAACACAAAATAGAAGTAAGAGTGCTGAGGTGCAGATTTGCACCACTGAGTGGCTTTGGTCTGCTCAGCATGGCCAGACATTTGCTACTGAAAATAATGAGTCTTGTTTTTAGAAGCAGTGTGGGCATTTAAGCACCTACATCCAGAGATATCCCAAGAGCTCTATCCTCCTGAGCACCCGAGGATTAAGCTGCTGAAAAAGTATGTGTGCCAAGTGATGTGGAATTTGGATTCTATTTTCAGCAACACATAGAGAGAAGCCTTATCTTTGACCCAGAGACCCCCCCCTTCAGATAATTTCAGGTCAAAGTTAGATGCTGTACAGACTGCAGACATCTGTCCCTCTGCCCTGGCATGAACCTGGTGGTCCACCCCACATGAAAGCACTAGAGCAACACAAATTTTCTATGTAACCTGCTCTGGAGGAAGAAACACAGTGTCACATTCCTGCTCTGGAGCAGCAGTGTAGCTGTTGGGTTGTCTTTGGCTTACCTTGAATCTTGCAGTCGTTCTCATCCTTCAGTACTGTAATGGCCACGATGTGGTTGTTTTCCAGCTGTGACATTGCAGCTTCATGTACAGCTGTGATATCTTCCACCTGTTCCAACAACAGTGAGCACAGGCATGGACACATGGTTAGACAGGCTGTGGCACACTGACAAGCCACTGCTGGAGAGCTCCAGTGAGCTGGAAACAGCACAGGGATCTGCTGAATGGGACACTTCCAGCACCTGAGCCAGTTTTGCCATGCTGATCCCTTGACTGTAGTCACTGCTGATGGTATTTTTGTTCTTTTAGCTTAATGGTGATGAAGCGGTCCATAAGGAAGCAAAAAGTCAAAAAGCCCTTAGGTGGAGATGCTGTTTATTAAATGTTCAGAAATCTTGACATCCCATTAATCTAAATTATAAAAATGACCACACAGCCCATGGCCATCATGGGAGTGAGGAGTGCAGCTGGAAGAGGGCTGCAGGCAGCCTGTGTTCCAGTGCACCCTGTGGGTTTGGGAATCCTTCAGTGTATTGTTTGTTACTAGACTTGGCTAAAGGCAAAGTGAGATCCCCAGTGATGGTCTTTTGATATGCATCATTAAAGGAACTACAATGAGAAGTGGTAATCAAGTTTAAGTCAGTGGTCCAGAGCACTTTCAGAATGCAATGCATCGATTTGCTTTTCTGGGGTTTGTAACCACACTGATCTTATTTGATACCTTTAACACAATATTATCTGTGATGTCTGGCAAGGCAGAGGATCAATCTATTTTACATTTACAGTGAAACAGCTCTTCATGGCTAAGTGACTTGGTTCTAAACAGCTTTATTTGCTCACAGTTATGTAAACAGTGGTAGAAAGTTACTGCAGCTGAGTTTGCTTTGACTGGAATAAATGTTATTTCACTGCTTTTAACTGTCAAACATATGTATGAGGTAACCCACCAGAAGCAAAATGTCCAATCATATTGGCGAAAACATGCTCTTAGAATGAAAGCTGGGCATTTAACAGGGAATTTAAAATTATCCAAACTAATTTTCATCGTAATGTGGGAGGTAACTCAGTGGCGAAGAACAGTTTCCAAAATAATGGGGACTCAGCCTGCTGATGTATTGCATGACAGAGCTGAGAAAGATGGGGGGCAGATGACTCAAAGGGCTACTGATGGGGCAAGGACTGTCACCTGACTTTTCCCAGAGCACAGTGTCCTCATGTATGATGTCTGTAAGCTGAAGCCTCATGAGCATTGCCATGTTCCTCACCTCACCCTTGCTGAAGCCTGTTTTCCTACCTCAATTTCTTCTCAGCTGAACAGCACCCCTAGGAATGATTATGCTCAACACCAACTCCCTCACAAGGTGAAGGGGTCTGCCACCATCCTTGGCAAGTTATTTATCCATAAAGCAAATTAAGTATGTCCCAAATGATCTACAGGGATTTTTTTGTCTCCTGTGTCTTTCACATCCTCATCCCAAACAATTCATTTTAATCTTCCAGTGTGACGTCCTGTCTGCAGTTTTTCATGGCAGATATTCAACTTGGCACTGGGAAGCAGCTGCCTTGGATGCTAATTCCAGCTTCACCTCTAATTTACTCTGTAGGCTGGATCACCTCACTTAACACAAGTCATGTTTATTTCTGGCTATGGAAAGTACCTCAGGTGGGATTTTTAAGGTTTAATACAGCAAAATCAAGAGGAGGCTCTGGTGGGAGAAGCTCAGCAAGCTGCTGCACAAAACAGCTTCAGCTGAGCACCTCAAGTGAGGAACACTGGCAAGACGGATCACAGCCTTCACTTTGCAATTCTGCCTTTGGCTGCAAGGAGATGTGAGAATGCACTGGCACACAGGATCAGTTTGGGAGGAGTTTGGCTCTCATGCTCTGCTACATCCTCACAGACAGCTGAACCTCCAACATCTGACGCAGGCACTGCATCTCCAAAGAAATAACAGCAGTGAACTAAGTGGTGACTGAAGCAACACAGCATGGAAGATTAGGTTGTGACTGGAAACCATGAGGGTGGGATGACTATCTTCCAAACTAGATATATGGATAGAGAAATACACGCAGATCCATGGTCAGAAGGATTTTGCTGCTGTTACAGCTTTCATGAATGCAAATTCAAGTCCCCCACAGGGATGGGCAGCTCAAGGACAAGGCTTTTCTCATGTACAGTGCAAGAGCTCCATTTCCTTGGCCAAGAAACACTGTTGGTGAGCAGCTTTCCAGCATGGCCTGTCAGCCTCCCCTGATCCAAGAGTGCTCAACACAGGATGGGAATACAGCAGAGTAGGAATTCAAAGGGAAAACCTGCTAAAACTCATCGTGCTAACTGAACTGTGAATTGAAAATGTGAGCTAAAACTCTGAGGTACTACAGTCACAGCAGAACTTTCAAAGCAATGGAGAGGAAAGTTTGTGTTACCTTCTTTAATCAGGGAACACAGAGCTCTGGAGCAAACCCAGAGCCATTTTCCCCACAGAGGGAAAGGTGTTTGCACTGTGGTGATGAATAGAGTCACAGCAGATGAAAACATGAGAAAAATAAGCATATTTCTGGTCAAGTCCTACAATGACCTGTATCACCCTTTCTTGCACTCATCAGCTTGAGAGGAGAAGAACCAACATCTCTTCTTGTGGTCCTGAGAGCTTGCAGAAATACTTCAAGGAGTAGCAGAGCTAAGCTATAAGCTATTTCAGCAAAAAATTAACAAATTCCTTCACAAATGCTGATGTCAGGTGATCCAGGACAGGCAAACCTTACAGCTAGAGCCAGCATCTTCTGCCAGGCAGACTGACACACTGACACAGTGAAAGGAAAAAAGTTGTCAAGGCTTTTGGGAACATGACCTCTCCTTCATAGCAGAAAGAAAAGCAGAAATTTTGAGGGGCATTGCAAGAAAACCAACTTGTATAAACTGAAATGAGAACCAAAAGTCATGGCTTGGCACAGGTTCTAAGCATTTACAGAGAAATATTTTGAAAAATCTCATTTAGAACATGAAAATCTATTTGATAGCACTTTCTAATACATCTTTGGAAATCAATTCATTAACAGAAATAGGTAGTTTGTCCAGGACAAAACAGCCCAGTTGCATAAAGCCTTTGTCTGGCGTGTTACAAGCCTGCAGATCAGTAACAACCATCAGACTCAGCAATTAAAACAGGTAAAATCCAGTGGGAGTCCTTCACATCGCTGCTCTGAAGAATCAAACCAAATTGCACAGAGGTGCCAGGGCAGCAGGCATTCTGAGGCACAGGCTGGGATGCCCTGTGTGTGTCTGACATGCCTGGCTGATGCACGTGCCAGCAAGGACAGATCCCAGCCCAGGAGGGTTTTGCTCCATCAGGAGCACCCCCGTGGCACCCCCAGGACAGTGGGGGCTGTGGTGTGACAAAGCCTAAAGGCACAGATTGCACAGCACACCTGAGGGCAGCAAGTTCACTTGTGAGAAAAGCCCTCATGACCTGGGGTGTTGGGTAGTGGGTAAGAGTTGCAGCTGGAAAAATCAGAACAGAATCCACTGAAGGCAAAATGGGAAAAGGCCAGGTAAAGGCATTACTGCAGTGCCTGATGTTCTGCCACCACACAAGAGGTGCCCAAAGGTGAGTTACAGTGTTTGTGCTGACAAAACCAGACACAAGTAGCTGCTTGTGAGGGTACTCCTAATCCAGCACAGAGAGCAAAGCAAGGAGAAACTCTTGGGATGTACAGTCCAAGAGATTAGACTGAATGGTGGGGCAGCAATCAGGGGACCCAGGGTGTATCATGTGCATGATGTTTAGGTACTATCCCTTCACCGTACTGCCCTTGAATTAGCTTTGCAAATAACCATGGGCATGGCTCTGCTGGCCTTACCAGTGTGGAACAGGTTCTTGTTAACCCTTTGTTTTAGCCATAAATTGACTAAAATAGGTGGGTTGAGGAGCAAGTATGTGTGGGCAGCAGAGATAATGTGAGTATTTTTATTGTAAAACATCAGGAAACATGTGAAGACAGAACATGGCAATGTAATGGACTACTGTGTAGAAAAAAACAGTAGAACTAACAGGGAGAAACAGCAGTAGAGATATTCAGGATTACATTTTTCTACTCATAACTCATTACCAGTGTCTTCACATTGGAGTGTTCAATATATTTGATTACCTGGACCCTATCAGTACTAGCATGGAGTATTCTTCAAAGGCAGCAGGTGGAGACTGACCTGATCCTGATGCTCCAGTTTGGCTTGTTCCAGCTGCAGCCTGTGTTGCTCCTGCAGGTTCTCCTTCTTGGTGTCGTACTCCTCCTGCAGCCGCTGCTCCAGCGCCTGCATCTCCTGCTGCTGCTGCCTGCGGAGCTGCTTCCCCTCCTCCTCGAAGCGCCTCTCCAGCTCCTCCTTCTCGCTCAGCAGCTTCTTCCATCTCGCTGTGTTGAGCTCTGTGGAGACAACACCCCACAGTCCTCACACTGCCCAGGACCCAGCAGAGGCATTGGCCCACTGGTTTGTAGAGCCGTTAGCCTGGCGGTTGTCACCCACTCCGCGGTACAAGGGGTATGACTGACCACTTGAGCAGAAGGATATGTATCTCACACATCCCATTTTCGAGCTGCTCAAAGCTGCTCATCCCATAAACCTGTCTCCAGCTCCAGCAAGGACCATTCAAATCCATTCATGCACACTTGCTGAAAATAATTTTGTATTCAAACCACTGCCTTGTGTTCTTCATGGTGTCAGAGAGCACAAATGAAAGGCTGATACTGAAGTCAGTCAGAACATGTTGAATTTTTACTTTAGTGAACTAACCCAGTGACTGTGTCTCAAAATTCACACTCCTGTTTTCCAGAAGTTCTATCAAGTCAAGGATAACCAGTCCATTTCCCCATTTGGTTCCTCACCTTTATTGTTCCCCAGGTCCCAGGAAAGCAATGTCACAAACATTGCATCCTCGGCCTTTTGCTTTGATCTAGAACAGTTGCAGTAAATCCAGATACTGAAGACTTGATGCAAGTTGGACAAGATTAGACAGACTACATTTAAAGAGCAAGTTTGTTCATTTGTAAAGATCTAACAGATCAGAAGTGATTAAAATCATCATGACCATAACATTCAGAATACTAGAGAAGGAGAGATGGATTTCTAATGGTACTGCTACGTCTTCTTTCTGATTTAGACCCCTAGCTGATTGAGAAAGATGATCAGGTTTTTGAACAAACTGACTGCACATTTATCCTTCCTTTGCCTTTCAAAATGCACAGGCCATGCCCAGACCTGTAAGGCTTTGTAAGTCAGAGGATTGGGAGTAGCTGTCTCCATGCTGAATGCTTCAAACCCATATTAATCCTGTGGCCACATATTTGTTCAATATCTGTATTTTGCTGCCTCCTTCTACTACAGTGTCAGACTGTACTCATTTTTCCCAGGGTAGCAACAATTTGTCCAAGTTACCAGTGCTGTCCCCACAGCTCATGTTAGGTGCACCCAAGTTTGGGCACCCAAGCTAACAATTCCCTTCCCAACCTAGTTATTTTTCACCCTGTTTAGAGCTCTGCTTCCACACTTACTGGACACCAATAACCAGACTGGCTCAGTATGTCCAGACAGATAAACACTGCTGGGCTCCTCCTGTGATCCTGATATTTTCTGGAGCACTGTGAGGGACTCTGTCCGTGTCAAGCTCTCTGCTCCTTACAGAAAGAGAGCAAACCAGTGAGTTTAGCACCTCAGTGGCAGCATACAGAAAGCTTTCCCCTTGCCTTACATCCAGAATGGAATTGGTACATTAGCTGGAATGTCTTGTCTCCTGGCAGTCTGGATTACAGCTCTAAACCCTCCCTATTGCTTTTTGCTTTGTTATTATCTTTGGCCTGTAAAGTGATCCCAGAGCAGGAGGGGTTATGCTTGCAGCTCTGCCTTCACTAGAATTCAAACTTACTCAAGCTTTAAATAGGAGCTGTAATGAACTCTATCTCTCTCCAGCCCCTCTAATGAGATTACCCAGATCACAGGGAGGGCTGGGCAATGAAACAACGTGCTCTAACAAAAGAGAGTCCATCTGCAGCACATCCTGTAACCTGAAATACAAGACTATTCACAAATCAGACCCTAATTCAGGTGCAAAATGGAGGGAAGAGGGAAACAGGGTAAGTGAACTTGCATGCCATGGTCCCCATATACCCAACAATTCTACTGGAGGCAGAAAATGAGGAAATTTGCCTTATACAGAATATAAAACACCTCTAATGAGAAGGAGTGATCCCTACTGTAAGTCTCAGACTAAGACAAACGAGGTTGAAGACTGACGTGTTGAGGAAAAACTGAATCTCTTCTTAGCAGGGAGATGGATCTTTGGGCCTGGCTCTCTGGGACAGGCGTAGCAGAAGGCAACACCCCTGGAGCCCAAGGGCCAGCGGCTCTCCTGCCTGGGGAGCAGGAACCAGTGTGGGAGAGCCTGCCCTGCTGGAGCTGTGGCTTCAGCCTGTGGTCCTGCTGAAGCAGATGCCTGAACAGCAGACCTGCTGATGCTGCTGGAAAACTGTGGATTGAGCTTCAGGAGTCAAGACAGGGATACTGTTAAAGTGGGCTACTCTTGGAGAAAAAAGAAAAAAATCACTCAGGAAAGTTACATGAATGTATTACTGACACGAAACAAGACAAGCAGAGCACAACTACTATTGGCCTGTTGTGAAGAGTTACACCCTGGTTTTCTTCATCCTTGCCTGTAGGTATTTTCATTGTTGCTTACAGACTGGAAATGACTGACACAACGTGGCATTTCCTGGGATGATCTCGTGCCGGGTTAAATGAGACTACCTACTGCAGCTTCTCTATTCTCTGAGCACTGAGTAGCACCACAGAGGAGCAAAACCCACTTCAGGCCGGGCTGGGAAAGGTAGAAGTCACCATTGGACTGATCTCCCCCCAGCACACACAGCCGGAGCCCCAGTGCAGCCTTCCAGCCCTGGCACTTTGCATTCAGGAGGGCACCTCCTGGGGGAGCTGGGGGTTGGTGTCTTGTGGCCTCACAGAGGGACTGCTTCCTTCTGACACAACAAACAGGCTCTTCTTCCTGACCCTTGGCCCCAAAATGACAGACAAATCACAGCCACTGCACTCAGGTTAAGTGTCCTCTGACTGGGTGGCATAGCCAGGAGGAGATGGCACACAGGCTTTGGCTTCCAAACTCTTGTGAACCCAGGCAATGAGATTTTTAAACTTGACATCTGATTGCCTTTCCTTCATCTAGTTTTTTTTGTGCATCTCCATACCTCCTCTCAACTCACTTCACATCATTGGTCTGACAGCAAAGAAGCAGGTAATTTTGACATTTAATTTCCATTAGTTTGAAGGGAAACAGCTGGTATTCAAAACCTCTTTATTTCAAGAGACTCAGTGTTGCAGCTGAAAAGTGCTTATATTTATAATTTATAAGGATTGATGTCTTGAGTGTAGAACGATTGCTTGTCATGTTTTCCTAGCCTTGCTATTTCTAGCAAAATACATGAGCAAATCTTATTGCTTAAAATAACAAGTCCCTCAGCATTTGTAGAGGCTAGGATTCCTCCCCAGACCTGGAAGGGAGAATCACTTCCCTGGTTCACCCATGCTGGTTTCAGATGTGGTGTGATACTTTCCCAGCAGTGCTGGGGCTAAAAGTGCACAGTGTTGTCTGAACCTCAATATTTTGCCTGGCTCCAGAAGGATGCAGGTCTCCCAAAGCTATTTTTACACATGGTCCATCACTGCTATTGCTTCAGCAAGGGTTTTATTTACCACAAGAATTTCCCTTCAACATAGATTCTTACTTTTCTGAACAGCAGGTTTTCTGTTGCAGTTTCATTGCTTTGCACAGCAGAATCCTGTAGTTTCTGCTGAAGCTAAAGACTGCATGCTATGAAAACCAACCACATTCAGCACCCAAATTGTAACTCTGAATTACAGCTATTGCCTAAACTACTTGGATTGGATGCACTGCCTGTATCAACCCTGGCTAGTCCAGCCTTGTTTTACTGATTCATTCAGGCGTTTGCATCAGTGAGCCTGACGTGGTGAATTTACCCATGAGAAACCAGGAATTTCTGACCAACATCCATGGTGTTTAACTGGATTGGTTATTTTTAAATCAATGGGAAACTAGTTTTTAAAGTGACAGAGGTAAGTCAGAACTACAGCTTGCTTGTAGTCAAAATAACACTCTAATTTTCCTTGTATTTCTTCATAGAATCACCCGAGATTGCTGTTGTCAAATAAAGGACTATTTCATTCTTCACTTGTTTAAATCTTGTACAATATTGGGCAACACACAGATTCATCTGATACTAAGACCAAAATAATCCTCCTATAGCACAGGTGGGCTGCATGTCTCCAGCAGCACCCTCATGTCTCCAGTAACAACCTCAGCTTGATGTGCTTTAGAGACTGCAAAGAACTGTGCTGATGAGAAATGCTCTCATGTACATGGAATTTACCATTTCCCCTTGTCCACAGTTTGGCTGTTTCCCAAAATTAAATTTTATAATTTTATTCCAAAGGAAAACAGACTGTCCAGTATTTTTTGACTTACATTAAAAAACGTAGACAATTACTTTCAATATGTAGGGATTTATACTATGATTTTTATTGCTGATGAATTATTTCACATTCTGCTGAAGTGCAATACCTGCACATGTTCATCTTTTTGTCCATCCCTACTGGGAGTCCTTCTAGCTGGCCATGTTGCATCTCAGGGTTGCACAGAGAGGATTACCTCCACCAAGCAGGTGACCAGCCACCTGTGCCACTCCTGAACAGCCTCTACTCAGCATCTCTGTGTCTCCCAGAGTGATGGGAGGAAGAGGTGGCCTGTAATGACTCCTCTCCATTACACATGCCCACAGGACCACTGTGGAAAGGACTGTCTCACATAATCTTTCCCCTTTCTGAGGAAGAAAGCCTGTACACCTCTACAGCTTCTCTCCCTTCTGAAGCAGTACGGCTCAGGCTGCTTTTCTGGGGTGTCTTAGCAAAACTGCCCCTACATGTGCCATGAGGACTCAGCTTTGTGCAGAGGAGGTGTCTGTTGCTGCATGTGCAAGGGCAATGGCAAGGGCAGGCAGTGCAGCGATCTCCTGTTACTGAACATGCTGCTCTGTGACCCCCAAAGAGACAGGCTGTTAGATCCTGGGCAAAGTTCTCTCCTCCAGCAAAACCACCAGGGATTTGTATTCACTTCAGCTGTACAGACATGGTGTAAATAGAAGCAGAGCTCTTTATCTCCAGCACTGAACCTCTGTTTCTTTTCCATGTCACTTAAAAAAGCACTCACGAAAATGAGCAAACCCAACCTGCAAGATTGAGGTGGGGCTTTCAAATGAGAAGTGGCTATTGAACCTAGAGCTTCAGATGTGCCCAGCCTAAAGAAAGCACCAGTGGCAACAACTCCTCTGTAAGACCTGTAGGGATGCAGAGGATGGGCAAGGCAGACACCAGGGAATAACTGGAAACCTGTTTTGCTCTCGCTGCAGTATACATTGGCCGTGGGGACAATGAAGCTCTCCATGAAATGACAATCAGCCAAAGAACTCCAGAGGGGCAAAGCAGGGAGCACAAGCTGGTAAGCATCTGAAAAGGGCTGTGCTCAGCTTTTCTGAAGTGGGCTGTCATGGGCAAGGTTAAGGCAAAGCACAGGGAGGATCTGAAGCTCTGCCTTTCCCACAGGGGTTTGGCCTGAGCCTCCCTTTGCTGGACACGTCACCCTCCGGCCACATGGCACGTTCTGTGCTTAATGGGTGACCCAGGAACTGGGCTCCCACATGCAGGGAAAGCTGAGAGTCCCCTGCTATTCACAGCTCCATTCATCTGTGGTTCCAACACCTTTTGGTACTCAGGGTGTCCCCTGATCCAGTGGGCCTCCTCTCCATTTGCCCTGGGGTAGATGAACCCAACATCACACTCATTCTAGGGAGATTCTTTAAGCCCAGAAGAACTCAGCTTGTTGACTGAAGCCAGAGCAAAAGCCCATCTTCTCTCTCAGGGGTGGCAATATCTTTACACTCTCTCTCCTGTCTAGTTCAGAAATCAAAAAGGAGAAGAGGGGCATGCAGATATGCAGGGAATACACAGAGAATTTGGATGCATTGCTCTTTCTGCCTTTCAACCAGGAAGAGACCTTAGGGATATTAACAAGCAAATTCTGAGCTTGGTGTCCTTGGGTTTGTAGCTGAGCTGCAAAACACAGCAAAGTTCCTAAGTTAGTGATGCATCCCCAGTCACTGTGCACTGCAATGGTCCCAGGTTCCCACCTCTCATCACACTGTGCCTTCTCCTCAGCAGTGCTGGTGTCTGAGGACAGAAGCCATGGATTTGTGAAGAACAATTTGTCCAGTGAAGATGATGCACAGCTGGCTTCAGCATGTGTGGTAATGGACCCATCTGCACAGCAAAGAGGTGAAATCAAGGTTCCCAGCAAAGTCACAAAACCCTTTGCCACTGGCCTTCAGGAGACACTTAGTCACATGTATGCAGGCTCCCTAGGAGCAGGTCACAGGGCATCATAATAACTGCTTTCATGTAGAGTGAGAAAATCACTTTGTTGTTAACTGTTCTTGTACTACTTACCAACTTCCTCCTTGATCTTTGCAAGCTCGACTCCTAACTCCTTTATTTTCACAAGGGCATTTTCATTCTGTTTGAGGAAAAAGAGAGAGAAATATGTATAGTATCCAAGTTTATAAGTTTATCCCAGATAAGCACTTTCACATGTTCACTTAGTAAAGCAGATTAGATTGATCCCTCATGCTACTTTTTTTGTTTCGGTTTGGTTTGGTTTGGTTTTTTTTTGTTTTGGTTTGGTTTTTTTTTTTTTTTTTTAGGGGAGGGGAGTGGGATTATAATGAGCTCATTTTCTTTTAAAATCAAGCTTAGGAGCCACAACTCACTGGCTACAAGTACCTTGCATGTCTGCTTGTACATGTGCACACACTCACGTGCACACGACAGCGCAGAATACTCTATTTACTCCTGTGTGTCTAAAAAAAATTTGTATATTTTTATGATTTCGTGGTCAATCTGCATGCCATTTATGGCTGGACTGCATATACAAGATGGATTTATTAATTCTGTTAAAATTCTTTCATCTATTTAAGCCTACATTTAACCACCTCCAACCAGATCAATATGCTCACAGAGTCAAGGAGCAGATTGCTGTACTCACACCATTCTAGGCATGGGGAGCTTTCCCATACAGACACCACAAATAACCTGATGTTCATGCCTATCTCCACATTTATTTCTGTGATTTTATTTATTAGGGCTCCTTTCCTTGTCTAGGCTCAGAAGAAATCTGAATGCTAAGGAAGTAAAACAGATGAGTTGGCTAAAGGAAAATTAAAACATATTTACATGAGGAATGCTAAGGTGTTATTGCCAGAATGCAAGCACTTTGACAGCAGATATTGATGAGTGCTGTGAAAACTGACAAACAAAATTCTTATCTCCATCCACTGGAGTTTGATTTAGTACAAAAATCCCAGCATAGCAGTTCAATCATATTTAAATATCCCACTTTAAATTGGGATTTATCATGAATCACATAAGAAAGAAGACAAACTTATGTATCCTGCTGGGATGATCACTAATGATTAATAAAACTAGATCAGGTTACTATAAATATGTCCCGGGTTAGAAAAGGTCAAGAATCCTTAAAGGACACTACAGAAAAATCATATTCAAGAAAAAATGCAGTACAACAGTAAATTGAATTAAAAGGAGTCCTAGAAACCAAATCTTTCTGTTAAGCAAGCAAGGCTAATAAAAATCTAGGGCACAGACAGGATTAGTTTGGCTGCAGGATACATAGCAGATAGGATAGCGAGTCAGTTCTATATTACAAAAATGAATGTGGAAAAAAACCATTTCAGAACTTTATGTTTCTGTATATTTTTCCTGCACCTAACTTTTAACTCTGTTAAGAGAAGTAACTTTATTTCTGGTAATGCCTTCTGGTAATAGAATCTGGAATTTGAATTATTCCTTTACATATTGCCCTTTTGGGATGATTTCCACCAGATGCAAAGGACACATTTTCCGGAAAGTTTGCTGTAAATGAAGTGATAAATGGAACTGATTTGAGAGCCTTGAAAGCTTGAGGAGACCCAGATGATGTGGGCATCTTTCTTAGTTATGGGAAGGAGCCAGGAATGCAAGGCCTGGCTCCTCCAGTCAGCTCCATACTCTGCTGAGTAATGCACAGGGGGCTGTGTGCCAAGACTGCAGTGTGTCCAGTTCTGACCAACTGCATTAGTCTCAGAATAAAATTATGTGACTTCTTATGGACTTCTTTTTCCTAATCAGTCAAAATGTTATGGGGAA
Source organism: Rhipidura dahli (assembly GCA_013399225.1). Classification (NCBI taxonomy): domain Eukaryota; kingdom Metazoa; phylum Chordata; class Aves; order Passeriformes; family Rhipiduridae; genus Rhipidura; species Rhipidura dahli. Next base: position 367,289 of record VXAC01001808.1, read on the forward strand.
AAAAAAAAAGGTCTAGATAAATACAGCCTGATATGTTAAAAAACCAGGTCCCTTCACCCAGATTTCCAAACCAGCAGCCTTACAGGGACAAGGTTTCCCCTTTTGGAGAATACCACTGCATCTGCCCAGACCATCTGTTTAACTCACTGGAGTAATTTTAAGAGGTGCTCTTGACAGACTGCCAGGCCTGGTGCCCTTCAAGGAGTGTGCACAGGGATGTACTGGATGCAGATGGGAAGCACCCACTCAAATTACCAGCTCTCACTGTTTGAGCTCTGCACAAATCACTACCAGCACCTACAGATAAGCAGAATTCAGTGGGATTGTTACTATTCTAGTGACACCAAGAAAATTAAAAGCAAGTTAAAAAATTATATTTTTTGGGGGGGAAAGTGTTTAAAATTTTGATGCCTCATAAGAAATATTACAGGTTCCACATTTTACATGATGTTTTATCTCAGATAAGGTTTTTCCTACCCTTGAGGACACTTCGTGGTGGGATCCTCTCCAAAAGCGTGGAGAACTGCCATGGGGCCAGCTTAAAAATGCTATCCCATAACTCCAGCTCCAGCATGGGCACCAACCCACCAGGGCAGTGGGGGTCACATCTGCCCCCACAATGCTGGGGCTGTGGTTTCCAGAGCAGAGCAGCCCCTGGGACTACCTTGAGCACAGCTCAGGTGCCTTCGCTGTCATTTGGCTGCCCTGCCAATACTTACTGTATTGTATTTTATTTGGTTAGAGCTTCCTATCTGCTCTTTGAGATCTCATATTTATGTTTCCTGGGAGGTCAGATGTGCAAGGGTTGCTCTCAGCACCAAGGCCTCAAGTAGTCCCTCTTTCTCAGAGAGTGCTTCTAGAGAGCAACAGCACGAGTGCTTCTCTTCCTCCTGTGCAAGGGAAGCGAGGTGCAGTTTCGGCTGATCATCACATCAGCCTCACAATTCCCTGCATGTGCAGTGAACTCACAAATCCCCAGCATCTTTGCAACCTGTTTTGTCAGTGTGACATGATAGGTTTGGACTGCATGTGTTCCTGTGACACTGTAAACACGACAGCAATGCAAAACAAAAAAGCCCCTGCTTGTTACCATCAGCGTGGCTCCACAGATAGCCAGCACCTCACTGTCAGTGCAGCCAGGGAGCTGGGAATGCCAGCACTGGGGAAACCAAACATTTCAGTAGAGCAAATCTGGATCTGACTTCAGAATGTAAAGCTGTCATGTTCAGTGCTGAGATTCCTGCACACCCACTGTCAAAACATCAAAGCAATTCAAAAATTCACAAGTCCACAAGGAAAACTTGCCCAAAACAAAGGGATAAGAAACCAGGTCAAGAGGATGTCCCATTGGGTTAATCAGTCTTCATTAACATTTATCTCAACAGAGTATTTGAAAGAGAAGGCAGGGTAAGCAGCTGCCCTCCCGAGAGTTTTGTGTCCACCAAGGCTCAGGATATCAAAGGAGCTTTGTAGGGAGTCTCTGTCAGGCCACCACTTGGAGCTGAGCCACTGAGGGTGAGCATCTAAGAGCCAACTCCAACTCGGGTTTATAAGGTTCGGTGACTGTACACACCTGTTTTCAGTAGGTGAAAAGATCAGAGACCCTGTAAGGAGACTGTGCAAATATCCACCATTTCCAGTGCAGCAGTTAAATGACAAGGAAGAAAGAAAATTGCTTTGATGTGATCTGGAATTCATTTCTTATGCCCAAAAATGTGAAACCAAACCAGTAGGTTTCGTACAAATTAAAATGTTGCATTTACTTTTCAAGTACTTTTAGTGAGTGATGGACTGCATTTCTTTTCAGAAAAATTATGACAAAGGATTTCTGTTGGCTGCATCCCAAGAAATTAATCTGATAGTGAAGTAATTTTCATAAAATAAGATTATGCTCATGAAGGAGATGAAGAAAAACTTCTTCCTCATTCCTGAACTCTGCAACATAACAATCAACTCTTGTGTCTGGAGTATGTCCCATCTCCTAAGAGAGAAAGGAAAGTAGAACAAAACAGGCAGAATGATATTGTTTGCCCTACTGCTCTGTTGAACAGAAGACCCAGTAGCAACTCTTTCTCCTATCATCAGCTTTATAGCACACAGGCCTTCCAGTATTTCTCCTGTGAAAGCCTTGATGTTGGGCTGCATTTCAGCAAGTGAAACAGGCACTGAAAATGGCACATGTGAGTTCTCCATTCAGCTCAAAGCACCCTGAGGATGGAGTAAGGTATGACTTACATTGGTGCAACAGCTCCAGAAAACAAGGCAGGTAGGCAGAGGTGTAGGAAGAAAACAGGAATTCTTGTAATTAAATAAGTGTCCAAATCTAGCACTGTAACTCAGAAAAAAAAAAAAAATCAGCTGAATTTAGATATAACTCCATGCAAAGACCTAGAAAAATAACTTGGTAGAAGATGTCATAATAGGCACCTGAGGATGGGCAAGATGCTGGTGTTGTCCAAACACATTAAGAAAGGAAGCAGTGATGAAAGCTTGTGAGCAGAGGCTGCATGGGGCACTGATCAACCTGATCTCATTGAAGATATCCCTGCTCATTGCAATGGTCTCAGACTTAATAAAGGTCCCTTCCAACCCAAACTGTTCTATGATTCTGTGATTCTATGAAAGGCTCTGCTGTAGTTGCATGCAGCTTCAGATGACATCCATGAGGTAGACATCCTCAAGGAGACATCATCAGGGAGACAAGTCAAGATTTTACCTTGGACCAGGAATAATGGTGGGATGGGGAGGCAGATTTCAGGTTTGTCTTAGAGTCTCTCTCCTCTGAGAACTACACCCTACCAAGAGATACTAATGAATTAGAAATACAAATTAATTAAACCTCCAGGTACTTTTTAACAATAGGTAAGTAATAGTAGAATTTCCATCATAGAAATGGAAATGGGTTAGATCAGGCAAGGAACATCAGAAAATTGCTCAGAGCCACATAGGAAGTCAGCAGCAGCTAGGAAGTCAACATGGGAGCCTGGAGTTACCTTCCCAAACTGATTCTCCACCCTGCCAACTTACATGTTTGCTTATGTTCTAAGATCCAAATGTATTTACAATGTCTCCACTGTACAAACACTTCTCAGTTCTCTGGAGTATCCCCTAAAAACTCCCTGCACACAGATGCTCTGTGTCACTTGTTATTAAAACTCTTCCTCCAGAACAGCTTTTCTGTATGCAGAGCTTTCAAAATATTAAAAAAACCCAAACCCCTGACCTGCAAATGGTGCTTAGTCACTGTGGTGCTGTATTCAGACTTCCCTGTGGCAAGGTGTTATATTATAATTGGGCAGACAGTCATACATATTGGGAATGCTCTTTTACCAATAAATATTTCAGATGACACTTGTAGAAGCAATAACTGGATCCCACTGCAGCTGATATTCAAAATTACCTGCAGTCTTCCTTCAAAAAGAGATGTTTTAACACTGCTGTTCAATCATGCTGGCTGTCAGGTAATCCTTCCTTGTCACACCCTCCAAGTTAAAGTTGTCAAGCACTTAGATATTCCACAGGGACTGCACTTTGATAAGTTTTATATTAACCCACACATTTTTTCTTAACCTGGTTAGTAGCATATCTAAAGCTGTATTAGAACTTATTATTAGGTAAATGGGAGACACTATCAGTTTCTCATTTAACAGAGTTACATGAATATATCACAGAGCTGAACTCTGAGAGAATACACTGCACAAACATGTTTCTGACAAGGCATTTTCTATTAAGCAAATTAAATGCACATATTCATTCTCTCACTCTCTTGTACATAAAATCCAGGTTAATTTCCAGAAGAATAATGGGAAAAGCTATGTGTTAAAAATGTCCCACAACTTCCCTTGCACTTGCCATTTTCCTGCTGCCTGTAGCTGTGTACTTACTCTTGCACTGACAGTTCTTACAAAACCCATTTTGGTACCTAGGAATGTGTTTGATTTCCATTCACACAAACATAAGAAAACAGGTATTTTTTTCTTGTTTCACTTCTCCTAGATTGGAAGATCAATCCTCTGCTGAACATGTAAAACTTTAGGACAGCTAGAGGCTGAATAATCTCTCTTCAAACTTTAAAACTCTCTGCAAGTTTCCTTTATAACTTGTACTCCACATGGCTATTAAAAATGCGCGAAAAGCAGAGCAAAATATCAAACCGACTGTTGCCACAGAAGATGCCAGCGGTCCCTCCTTGTTTCATGAGCATCCAACCCTTACATATAGACTGCAGGATAAACTTATGTAAGGCGCTGCAGAGCATGAGAAAGCGACACTTAGACTTGTCCCTTGTGAAGGGGAGATCAGCACACTGCAAACAAGCCGAGCATCGCTCCCCTCTCTGCCACCCGGGAAGCGCATCCGCCACCGACCCCAGCGAGAAGCAGCAGCACAGGTTCTCTACCACGGCTACCTTCCGTCTCTTTCCCTAAAGGATAAAAAGACACCAAAAACCGAAAAAAAAAAAAACCAAAAAAAACCCAAAACCAAAACAACCAAAAAAACCCAAAAAACCCCCAAACACCAGGCAGAAGTACCGTCTCGTCCTCGCACAGAAAGGGGGGAAAACACGTGGAGCAGCATTTGCCCATCCTGGCAGGACAGCCACCCACCGGACCGACACCGTCCGGACTGCAGCCAGCCTGGCCCGGAGCCGGAGGATGAGCCCCGGGCGGTGATACTGTCAGAAAGGGGTGTCACGTCCCCGCGCCAAGGGGACTTGTCAGCCTGATGCCTCCCGGGGCGCCGGGGCCGGGGAAGGGATGGTGCCGCGGGGTGGGCGGCAGCGGAGCCCGGCGGCTGCGGAGCGGCAGCGGGCTTGCCCCCCGCCAAGCGCTGCCCGCTCCCCGCCCTGCCGCTGCACCGCTGCTTGCCCGCTGGATCCGGCCTCTCCCGAAAAAGGTCGCTCCGGCTGGCACAGGCTTGCCCACAGCAGGGCACGTCCAGCAGCGCCATCGCAGGGAAGTGCCAGTGCGGGCGGCTGCCGGGACGGGGTTGGAAACTTCGCAGCGACAGCCCCAAACGCGCTGAAATCCGAGAGTGAGCCTGGGCTCTCAGCCGGGGGTGCCGCTGGGCTCTCATCTCCGTGCCGCATCCACAGCCCCTGATCACCGCAGTCCCCGTGCTCCGCAGCCGCTCGGCCGGTGCCTTTAAGCTGAGCGTGTCCCGGAGGCTGCCGCCGCGGCTGCTCTCCCGCAGCGCTCCCAGATCCACTCCCGGCGGGACTCGGGCTGCGCGCCTGCGGTGCCTCTGCACGCCGCCTCTGCCGCACCGGCCCCCCCCGGCTGCCGTGCGGGCTCTGCGGCTGGGCACGGCTGCCCCGCGGCNCGCTGCCGGCCGGCGGCTCGCTCCGGTCGCTCCATCTGCGACACCGGCCGCCAATTCGTCCGCTCCCGGGTGTCCCCCAGCCTCCCAAGACGCCCTGATCGCCCTGAAAGTATTTTCCCAGAAGTCGTTTATTTAAGTCGCGAGGACGATCAACACCCTGTGGGTCTCGGTGGCTCCTTTTAATGGCAAAATGGTCTCTGCAACGTACCCAGAGACTTTTGTAATCCTCGAGGCCTGACGTAATTATTTTGGCCATGTATATGTGTATTTACACCACATAACCTAACCCTAACCCTAACACGGGTGTATGCACGGTCTGCATCCACTTGCCCACTGGGAACACATTTCCTTGGCAGGACCCAGGATATGGAGCTGCAGCAGCCTCACTTCTCCTGGGCTGCCTTTGGCATGACATATTTTCCTCTAACAATTTACATTCAAGACAATGCTGGGAAAAAGCAAAATAGTTCAGTGACTCACACCCAATGTGGAATTTGTTCAAAACCTGAAAACCACTATTTTTCTGAAAGCCAAACCACTACCAAACATACAGAAAAGTGACATTGCCCTTAATGCTGAACAGTTCTGCCTTCTGCTGGGAAAGATGCTCAGGTCTCTGCTTCTCTGGACAGGTGCTTTTGTTTTTGTTTTAATGTATGTTCTATGGTGATTGGTGATGCATAAAATGATTTTGAAAATAGGAACCAACAAGAATGTCCATCCAAACTGTGTTAAATTACATTAAAATGTTCAGGTAACTCCACTTTGTGTCAACTTCTTATTCTCTGCTCTTCCTCAGCCCTGCCAGGACTTCAACTAAAGCTTTAGAATATCACAGTCAAGTAATTAAAAAAAAAAAACAACCAAACAAACCAAACAACATAGAAACTCCACTTAACAAACCAAACCCAAGTACCAACCCAAACTTAAAATTTCACCCCAAATACTTCTCTTTTAACACTTGCGTTCAAGACCTAATTTTCTTTACAGCACCTGAAAATTAATTTGGTTGACTATTGAACAGCTACAGAGTAGAGGTAAAAAGAGACTTCCTTGTATGGTGAAATCATTTCATCCTCACTGCAGGAGCTTCTTGATTTTGCCATTACAACCTGAGGTCTGTAATTTGGATCTCTTACAGTCCAAATCCCGACTGGAAACTTTGTAACTGCCATATTAAAAAACCCACATGAGCACCTGTAGAAAAATCACCACAGCCATTTCTCAGAGCTGGCTATTAGAACTACAGTATTTAGATCCACAGGCCTGACTAACAGGCAGGGAATATAAAACCCAATCATTATGCTTTTTGTTACACTTTTAAAATGAAGCACTCATTCAATTACTTCACTAACAATGGGGGATTTGCTGTTTGCACATGATTGGAAATCTAAGGTAAGGATTAGCTAGCAAGGTCTATGCACCACTTCAGTACCACTTAAGCACTAAACTGGGAGAGAAAATATTTAAGTGAAACTTAAACTAAACAGAAATCACATGTTGTCCTTCTGGCAAGGGTCAGTTGAGGCCCCAGAGGCCGATTTAGGATTGATAAGGATAAGGATGTGCTTGGGAGAGCTGCTGGGCTCTTTGGTCAGCTTAGATCCTTTGGAGAAAGTGAGACCAAGCTCAGTTTGAATTAAACCTCATCTTTGAGGTCAAGGTATATAGTCTTAAGGTGAGAAAAGATCCAAGTTGAGAAAGCAAATGAAAAATAAAAAGTATTTTAAAGAGTGATTCCTCAGTCAAACACACAAACAAGGAGCATGGACAAAGAATTTAGGAGGGGTCTCTGTGGTGGCAGCAGGCTGACAGGTAGGTTACCATGTGGAGGACTTGGAACACACACCTGAAGGCCGCAGTGCCTCAGGAATTAAGGATATAGAAAGGGAAATGAACATCACTGGGACAGGAGCAAAACACTCAGCAAAGCAGGCACGTGAGCGGAGAGGACAGCCCCTACACCCAGATTCTATGAGAACTGGCACTTTAAACAGCAGGTCCAAAACAAGGTTTTTAAACTATTGATTCTTACTTTTAAAATGCTAGTCATCTGCCTGATTTCAGTGGCCATGTGGCACTTGGATCAAATACTGAGAGGAATAATACTTTAAAAAAACCTCGTTAAGCACAACAGAGAACCAAAGGCAAATAGATCCACACCAGTGCAGACTGCTGCCTCTGCACACCAAAAGAATTGATACTTTTAGATAAGAGTAGTGTGCTACTCCCACCTATTGGGGACCAAGAGACCATGTGGTGCCAACCACAACATTGATCATCAGGCCAGGAAAGATTGGGACTTGCTGAAAAAGTGTTAAGCAGGGAGGACTCCTTTGGGGGAGAGGAGAAGGAGTTGCAGTAAATGGAACCACTGGGCTAAGAGGAGATAATGAATAGAGCTGTTCAAAGATCAATCCTTGGGGCGAGTCATGTTCACTTTTGACCCTGGCCAAATATTAGTGAGTGCTAATGAGATGCTGCATTCACTCTCCATCAAGGGGCGAGTCAAAACACCATGTTTGTCAAGCTGGATGCTATTTGGGGCTATAGGAGTGGTCATAGTAAAAAACATAGAATACTGAGCAGTCCAAGGTTCTAATCACAGGGACAAATAACAGGAAATTCAAGTAGAAGATGGAAACTTAACAGCTGGAAATAAGAGCAAAAAAAAAAAATTGCTGCTTATCCAGTTATGGGATGATGAAGAACTGTGTCTATGGTACAGCTCTGAGTAAAGCAAATACAGCTTTAGGCTCTAGGAAAGACCAAGAGGGAAGTTTAAATGCTTTAAGAAAAGCCACAGAGAGATCTAAGCTGAAATCTCAGTTCTGGTCCCCTGTGTTTCGGGGATAGCAGCTCTGAGGCAAGGAGTGTATAGCCCACACCACTGGAGGGGTGCTGTGTAAATACACATCTGCTTCTTCTAAGAAAAAAACAGTAAAGTTGGCAATGACAGCTTCCTATAAATGCAGGCAGGACAACACTAAGAGAGGCAGAAGTTCAAGGACAAAAAAGGTATTTACATAAGAGTAAAAGGGTTCGAACTTGGGCATACCTAAGTCAAGAGAGATTCTGAAACAGTCCTCTGGTAGAAACAGAGCAAAATATAACGACTTTCAAGCTGAAATTTGATCACTTTGGGGAAGAAGTTATGGGATTTGGCAACAGGGAGGGACTGGATTTGGTGACCCAGAAAGACCTTTACTAGCCTTTCCTATCCATGCAATACTGCTTGTTCGTGCGTTGTCACCCGTACATTGCCACGCACTCTGCTGATGGTCCACACCCAGAATGTGAATGTGCCTCTGCAAAATGCTTTACATGGAGCTCTGTCCCAACAGATCTGGATCACATTGCCCTTCAAGGCAGAATGAAGAAGTCTGTGGATAAGACAGAGATCAAAGTGGGCTGGGAAAAACTGCACTGTTAATTTAAAACCACTTTTCATAGAATTTGTAGTTTTGTTTCATTACTGGGAAGAGAAAATACACATAAGTTCCACAAGGAAAGCTGTTCCTTATGTAGAGGATTAGCTACAAATATAAAAAGAAGTCCGATAAAATTAGATTTTAAAACATAAAAGTAAGTGCACAAAAGAAGCGACTTAACAGGGTATATTTTACAATATTTATTGACTTCAGTGGAAACACAATGTAGTTAGCACCTCACAGGGTAAGGCTCCTAGGTAATTAAAGACCAAGGAGGATATCTACACATTCCTAAATATCCCAGGGGAGTTGCTTAGTCTATGAACAATCTATTCTAATGGTAAAGAGGCAGCATGGGCAGCAAGTTTTCCATACAGTGACAGAATCAATGCTTTCCTCCATGATGCACATAATACATTTCCTATTTACTGTCCGGGCAATTTTAATATTTTACATCTATCTGAACTAAACTGGGAGAGGTAGGGATAAATTAGCCATATTTTATCATTTACTACTGTCCCCAAATGGGGCATATTATTCTCTTTAGCTCCATAATGGTCTTTATGTATCAATAGTATATATATCAGTATCACTCTGCTCTGTAGAGAATAAAGAATAAATCATTTCATCAGGGTTCTTTGCTTATGTTCTAACATATATAAGAAGATTTGCATTCCTAACCACCTGTATCTGATGTTTCCCTATTTTATGGAGGCTGGCTAACTGTCCTGGGAGAGTGATAGTACTTTGCCTGGATTTTCACAGTGCACAGACACAGCAAAGTGTGAAGATGGGGATCCATGGAGAGGGAAAACCAGAACCGAAGTCTTGGGAAAGCCCTGGGAGATAAAGGTAGTAACAGTGCTGTGTGTGTCACTGGGCAGGAGAATCCTCAAGTGAACTGCACGTTATTCATCCTTTATGAAACACTGGAAAGGCTTGCTGAGGGGCATAGCATGCGAAGTATGTCAAACAAATCTTTAATTTGATTTGAATAGATAACCCTCTGAGGGCATGAGCAGCTGCAGACAGTGCAGGAAACATGAAGGGATGCAAATTTGTTTGCAAGAGGACTGCCAGCTCTAGGAATAAGTTGGTGGGGCAGTATCCAGTGTTTATGGAAATAAACACAGGGAACAAGGAGAAAGCTGAAGGAGACAGTGGTTAGAGGTGAGTGAAGGCAGCACTGTGGGGATACAGAGAGAGATAATGGGGAGAGGAGGCTGAGGTGGGGCATACCAGAAGATCAAAAACTGCTTCACCTGGTAAAGAAACCAAAGAACAGATTCAAAAAAAGGCGATGAAACTAAGGAGAAAGGAAAGATTATTCTGCAGATGGCATTTCAGAGGACAAAGGGCTCTGCAGTGGTGAAGGGAGACAAGGAACAGGAGACTGCAGGAATGAGGAGGGACGTGACGGTCAGATTCAGCTGGTCTGGTGCATAACCGGGACACTGCAACTGCTGCCATGTCTCAGCTCTGGAGAGGGATGGATAAGCCGGGCTATCGGCAGCCGCCGCCTCCTGGCATTCTCTGCAGTCAGCAGCGGGAGGCGGCCGTGACACCGACATGAAGCACCTCCGAGGGATGGCGTGCGGAGAAGCCCGGCTGGCGGCATTCAGCGGGGACAGCGTTTTGCCTAAGGCAGCGCAGAGGTAGGGTAGGACAATGCTATGCCAGCTATGCATTTTGAACAGGAGGCTCCGGAACGATGGCATGGCATGCCAAAGGCGGGAGAGCAAGGCAGGGAGAAGGGACATCCCGCACAGTTTATGCGATTATCACAACCTGTTTCTCTGCAGGTACTCTCTTCAAACACTCTTACAGTGGCAGAACACACGGGTGGACTTTGTCAGAATTTTGGTAGCTACAAGAGAGAAGATGAGTATACTGATGGAGCTGCAGACAAGTGGGGAGACTGAATTTGTTTTTCAATAAGCCAAACACTGGCCTCAAAGACTGAAATTGATTTATTGCCAGTATTGTTAATTTTTCGATTCTGCAAACAGTGTAATTTGGAAACAGTCTCAACTAGTCTTAAATCCTCTTTCCAATTTCACTTATTGAAACTTCCAGTCACACTGTATTTCTGTGAGTGCTTGAAACCAATGAAGATGCCGTCAAAGGAAGTGTTTTAATCTTCCCCTCTTCTGGTCACTTGTTTTGTCCCAGCTACCTTCCTTATAGCCACACAAGTGTTTGGGCATTGAATCAGACAGGGGTTAAATTAAAGCAGGGACAAAGTGGTGAATTTGGGGAGAGTCAACCTTCCTAGTTCAGGGCCAGGTTCCCCAGGACAAGGACTGGAATCCACACTCTGTTGTGAGCCAGGAAGAGAATCCTGTCACAAGCCCTGAACCCTACTCTTGTCAGACTGAAAACAGCAGTGGCCCAAGGAAATAAGAAAAGCAAATACATTTGCTATTACATTTCACTTTCCTTGCTGGAGGTGCATTACAAGTTTTCTCTGACACAGCCCTCTCGTTAGCAACACAGTTCTCCACGCTGCTCTTCAGACACACACACGTTGTTCATCATTTTCCAGGCTGGGGCTGTTATTTTTTTTCTTGCCTAACTTAAAAAAATATAATTCAGAAAATGTAATACAGTGATTTGGGGATTTCTGAAGACATGAGCAGTGAGTAATGAGTTTCAGTGAGATGATTCAGCTAGAGCTGAAAGTCATGCCAGATGGCCCCAGAATGGCAATTCCTCTTGGATTTACAGTGAGGTTTCACATTTTGTGCATTACTCAGTACCATGAGCTTTTAATGATCCTCAGGCAACCTATATGGAAGCAAATATTTTTTAATATAGTTTTTCAACTGTACAATTATGCTATTTGGCGGAATAGAATGTTTACTCTAGAATTTAACAAATTAACACGGACTACATGCCCTCTGTTTCTCAAGTGAGAGAGCCCAGCCAGATGACTCCTTTTTAAATTCAGTTCTCATATAAAAAGAATGTGAGGATGTAAACAGAATTCCTTCAGACTTTTGTTATTTCTGCTGGTGTAGCCTTACATTTATTTTACTGGTAGTAGTTTGCAAGGCCGTGGATAAAAAATTCATAAGAGAACAATGCTTTACTGCTATGTTTTCTAGTTCTTGATGTCTGGAACAGTACAAAGTAAGCATTCCAAATGCACTAGCTCTTGCTGTCAGGGAATTCACGTTTTCTCATATAAAATATCATTTATGCACCAAGATCACAAGGAAAAATGCATGGTTTCACAGAACTCCTCACCTGCCCTCCACCCAGGGAGGGGAGGGGACATCCCCTGCAAGGCTATATCTAAATTCCAAACCTCTGAGTAGCTGGAAGCAGATGGCCATTTTCTTAAACCAACTTTGCAGAGCAATGTTCCCTTCTCCCAACAAACAGGTAATCTGCTCTCTTCCCCTCCCGAGTTACTCTGGGCCAATGCCAATGACAGCTTCAAGCTGCTGTATTTTGAAGCCAAGCAGAGCAAGGGACAAGTGTTGACATCCTGTGACAGCAATTTCAGCGGCAAAAAATTCCAGTGGCTTTACACAGACCAAATTTCTCCTATAGGAAGGATTCTCAGTGCTCTGCTTAGAAGAACAGTACTTACTACCATTAATGAGAATTCAGACTATCAGTTGTGGGCTTGGGAGTTTTTATACAAAGAATACCTAGCTCAGATGATTTTTAGAACTCATTTTAGAAATGCCTCATTTATACTAACTCCTCTGTATTTAGAGCTGGCTTTAAGAAGGAACCATAATAAACAGTTCTCAAATCCTTATAACAACCACACCACCACCTTCCGAAGTTATGACGTGTGAGAAGGGACTGTAGGAAGCAGCATGTGAACCAGATCTCAGGGGTGAGAGCAAGGCCCAGGAGTTTTGGGAGAATTGCAGCTGAAACCTTTTAGAGTTAATTTCTGGAACCAGATAGCTCAGACCTGAAAGCAAGGGTTAATTGAGAGGCAGGTTGTGCTTTGGGTATGTGACTCAAAAGTGCAGCTACATACTCTTGGGTGGCTGTGAGGACATAGAGTATCAAGGAAGTATACTTTCCACTTGAAGGATAGCACAAATGTCCTTGGAACACAAAAATTACCATTTATATATATCTTTGAGTCATGGTCCATCTAATTTTGATCCTGCATCTAGCTGTGATTATTGCCAGAAAATTCAGAAGAAGGTGCAAGCAACCCTGCATTAGAGAGTGTGATGAAAAGCTGTTCTGCATGGAAAACTCATCCTGATATCTATCTGAAAAAGCCTTCCAACCTTAAAATAGGCATCTCCCCTCTAACATGCATTGCACCACCAAATATTAAATGTCCAGATATTCTTGCTACCTACAGATCTTAGTAGACTTTAAGGGCAAAGGACAAAGGGATGGTTCAATCAAATGACACGATTTTTAATATCACAGGATGTGATATTTTACACAGTTGCTGTTCTATAACTACATTTGATGCAAATATCCCCTCTACAAACTGCTGACATGAAGGTGTGGATGTGCTTTCTCTTCTCACAGTGGTTTCTTCTAATAACTGATCATCTATAGTCCTTAAAGTCTGTGCTTCCTTCACATAGAAGCTGCAAAGCTTCTGCTTCTAGACAGTGGTTTCTGCTAAACTCTCCCCTGCTTGAGGGAAGTGCTTTCTCATACACAGCACTACCTTCTTAGGAGGATTCTTCTGCTCTGGACTCAAGCCACTTTGCCCTTTTTCACAAAGGAAATCAATTGTTTTCTACTGTCTCTCACAAAAAGGCATTTTCCCAGATCTCAGAGTTGCTTACTGCTCTTCTCTGTTTCCTCTCTATTGTATCATTGTTTTCTGAAGATGTCTGAGCACCAGTGCTAAATGTCATATACTCCCTGTCAGTCTCCCCAGTGCTGAATGTGCAGGTGTTATCACCCTCTTATTTCTTGCTGCATCTCTGCTTACTCACCTAAAGATCTTGACAGTTTCTCATGACACATATTCACAGTGGGAGCTCACGTTGATTTGTGCTGACACCAGAAACTCTGATTGCCCCCGGGGTTACTCCCTTCCAGCTGATGGCCAGACCACAGTTCCAGGCAGAGCTGGTTCCAGCCTGGCTTTGCTGCATCCACCACACATAACCAGTGCAGGGGGACTGTGAGTGTGTTAGTTGGATATGCTCAAAAGTGCAGGCAGCTTGCAGTCCACTCATCAAATATGTGTCTCTCCAGCTGCTGAAATCTGTAACCACAACCCACATGGACTGCAATGGGGATATGAAGTTGTACCTGAGAAACTGAAGCTCAGATCAGACCTTCACTTACAAAGGAAGTGCTGTGTTTCTGTCAGCATGTCTATACAAGAGGTTTTTGCAGATGTGGCTCACAGTCTTGAAACACAGGAGGTGAAATAGTAGTCACAGTCTATCTGTATTTTCAAGCCTTGCTTTGCACTGGAACAACCTCACATCTGCCAGGAATTTTGATCAACAGGGAAAGTTCCACTACATTGCTGCACAATCCCTCTTGTGCATCAGCTCAGAATGCATCTGCTGATGGATGTGCATGAGAGGCCTTGTGATATTTACACTGCCACCCCCTGGGATTGCGACAGTAATTTTGGAGAGACAGGGAATTGCATCAGCAGACTGTTCTACCTTAGGAGTATGCAGTGGTGAGGGGACACAGTAAATAATCTGAAGTCTTTCTATAAATGGCATTTAAAAATGCCTTTGGGGCTGGGGAAAGAAGACAGAACATTTATTTAAGGGCATCTCACACTCAGTAACTTCTAGTACTTCATTTTAACTAAAGATTGGTGAAATTGGCAACAGAAGATACTCCAAGGCTGTGGGAAAGAAGTTCAAGCATATGTATGGTACCTACACAAATACATGGCATATATCCAACTGTTCCATGTTTATTTCTAAATTAATCCTTTCCATGTATTTAGCCATTGCTTTGAGTGTGTTATGCTCCTTTGTAATGTGTTTGTTTTTAAGAATACCAGTTAGCAAGAGGTGAAAGCAAAAAAATCAGGCCAAATATCTGAAAACTTCTACCAAATCAGAAGGTGATCTCTGTTTTTTACGGTCAGAGCAGAAGGAAATCCCAAAACCTTTTTCTTTTGCAACACGGATCCCACTGGAAGTGCAGAGCTATCTGGACAACATCCAGTCCCTCCTAGACATTTTTCTCCTACTTTCCAGGGAAGAACAACTCTGCAGACACTTGCACTTACCACACATATCTTTCCCTAACCTGCAAGTTATCTGTTGGTTGTCATTGCCTCTCCAGAGGGCTGGGGAGCTTTGCCTATCAGAGACCTGCCATGGTGCTCACCTCCTGCCTGGCAGGAGGTGTGAGGCAGCTTAAAGCAGACAGCTCATCATTACACAAGCTTTTCCAAGAAGCTTCAAAAGCCATTTCTAGAAATGCAGCCAACTTCAGCAGCTGAAGGGATCACTATTACTTAACCATCTTGTGGTGAGACCAATGTCCCAGGCTCAGGTTCAGCCTGAGCAAGGTGCCTATGCCAGGCACAGGAAGAATGCCCCATGTGCCAGGTCATGCAGTACTCCAGATGAAGAGGAAAACAACTTTCTCTGCTCTTGGGGAAGCCAAGACCCTGCACTGAATTAAAGAGTGATGGGACCAAAAGGGTCCTCTTGAAGCATGCAGCCAACTGCCTGGGGTACCAAAGCTCAGATGTGTAAAGGCATCTCCAGTCCCAAATAAGGTTCAAATTCAGGCACCTCTCTGGTAAGTGGTGGTGAACCCCAGCACTCTCACCAGCCAGCACACCAAAGGTACCAGGGCTTCCTGTACAATCCATGGGCAGACACACTCAATGCATTCCCTGAGGAAAAGCATCCCTCTCAATCTATTTATTGATGTAGTGTACCAAGAAATAAAAAAAACCAACCAAACAAAAAAACCCAACAAAACAAAGCAAGGAAGAAACACAGCTAATTTTCCCTCACAGATGAAACCAGAGTGTGCTAAGAATAGCTGTGGAGCCTGTGTGCCTCAGAGGCAGCCATCAGCCCAGCAGTGCTGCTGAGGACATGTCCTGCTGCTCATTTGTGCAGCTGCCTGGAGAAATGTGCTGCACCACGGGAAACACCGACAAGGGCAGATGGGACGAACCTGCGTGGGATGTAAAATATTCATCACACCCACTTGGTGTAAATAAATATGAACAGTGGGAGTATCCCTGTCTACAGAAGGGAAACTACTCACTGGGCTCTCTTCTACAGCTCACAGAGCCACATACACAGAGCCATTGCTGCCTCTGCACCTCCTGGTGTACGTGGGTTTGCTCTGACTGCTTGGCTGCCCTCACTGTTGCACTTGGGTGAGGCACTGGCAGGACATGTCACTGTCCAGTCCTTCTCCAGTGGTGCCTGTTGCTGTGGCCCTGTCAGCAATCCCAGGCCCTCTGGTGCTCCAGCCCTGTCCCTTGTACAGCCACTGGAAGCACAGAGCCTCTTCCCAGGGGACAGCTGAAAGCAGAACACGTGGCACGGTGTGTTCACATGCGTGCAGGTCTGTGCATCCATGCACACACACACACACACACACACACACACACACACACACCTGCCTATCTTCCCACATAAATCCCCTAAGAAACTAAATATATGGTAACCTCCACACTCAGTCCCTTTGACTCCCCAGTTTTAACCAGGCTTTTGCCTATTTAGATGCTAAGTGCTGCAGGACTGGGACATCATTTTTATGTCATCCTCAAAATGTCTAGCACTTGTTGGGATAATTGAGGAATAACAAAAATTTTACTGCCTTAATTTCTATTGAGAATACTATGTGGAGCTCAAATATTAACAAAGAGGAATACATTAAGTCAGCCAAGTGCTTTCTGTTTTCAACCAACCCAGTTCAATCCCATCATCTTTTTGTTCCTTGTTCTGTGTAATTTGATTAAACACAAGCTAATGTTAACTTAAACAGATTGTATTCCACTGGCAAATAAGAAGATAAAAATTGATTTTTTAAAGCGAGGCTAGCCTTTATGTTTTGTGATGGCTAAAACCATAGTATTCCCACAATTAAAAATCTTGCACATAGTTGGTTTGATGGACATTTAGCACTGCCAGACCTTTGTTATGGATAATAAATTGCTCCTCTTTTTAGACTGTAGAAGCACTAAGATCACTTGAAAAAAACTCAAGTTCTACTGCACTGATCATCGTTGCCAATATTATTCCAATGCCTACGCAGGTCATTATTAGACATGTCTGTATCAATGGAGCCATGCCACTTTGCCTAGGGGGGAATGTAAAACCACCACACGAAAGTATTGCTGCCAGAGGTGGGAAAATCCAAGCAGGGAGAAGGTAGGGAAGGCCATGGGTGTGTATCTGAGGGCAGGAGAGCTCCTGGGATACCATGATGGGCACCTCCAGGTGAGGCTTCAGCCACAGAATGAGCGATCGTGTGATGCCTGAGGCTGGCCACGTGGGAGACAGGGACATGGATCTGCCAGAGGGACAGCTCACTGTAAAGTGACCACCAGCATGGAAATACATGTCAAATTACTCAGTGGTCACTGCTTCTTCTGGGAGGGGGACTCAGTATTTGACCTGTCTCTAGGCTGATTCCAACCTTCCTTAGACTTCTGTTCAAAAGTTTCATTTTGAAATGACCTTTGAAGATTATCTGTGAATTGAGGCATGGCCTCCCCCTTTGCAGCAACTTTTAAGAGTGGCATTTGGTCTTGTCATAAATATTTTATGCACTTAATTGTGTGCATAAAACAAGAGATGTGCTGAAAGGTTTGCCTCTGAAGGGAGGCTCTGCTCTTTGACTCCCAAAGACAGGATGGGATCCCTCTGACTTGGACAGGCTAGGTCTTGTCCACCCCACTTCTAATGAGAGTTATGGTTTCCTTAATTACTTCCTGAAAGGTATCTATAAATTTTCTTTTGTTAAATATTTCTGTTCTGTCATGGAAACAGAAAAATTCTTCAGTTTCTAGTGTGATTAATACTTTCATATATGAACCTTGCACCTACTGATCTACAATGAATTGTAAAGCCTTTGTTCTGTTACATTCTTACTGGAAATCTTGGTACAGTGTCTCTGGGGAGTAATCAATGAATCAATCAAAGAAAAAAACCCAAACCACCAGAAAACAAACAATGATTGATCTGAGGATATTGCCTCTTTGCTGTAAGAGAGGAATTTAAAATGCATGGAATTTAGAAGAGATGCACATTCCCATTGACTCCTTTACTGAACTTAAAGAGCAGCATGAAAACACTGTGATTTGGGTTTTCCCTGTCCTCTGCATGACGAGAGGCCACAATAGCACCGGACACTATTACTCACCACTGCTTTTCACACCACTTCCCATGTGTTGCCAAATCCCTCAAGCCCAGACATGTACCCAGCTTGGAGGCTGCTAACATCACAAGAACCACTTCTGATTCTTACATGTTTTTTCCTCTGAATGCAGTATAACATCAAGGCTATCAAAGTCAGCTGCTTACAGAGAGATCAATAATACAAACAAAAGGAGAAAATAAATTCACTTTTACCTGATGCTTGGCACACATCCTAAATATATTTCTCTTCAAGGACAACATGTAAATAAAGAGGTCTTTAATTTTTAATGGCCATTTAAAACCTCTTCAAGAGGAGCATTAGAATGCCTGGGGCTATTTATTTTTTTATTTCAAAATTTAAAATATTTATGTGTAACTAACAAAATCCTTCTCCAGACAAGGATACAAACATAGTCTAATTTGGGGTTTTTTTTCAAAACAAGTCCATGTAACTGTACCAGTGCTTCCCAGGGAAGCATATTATTCTACCTCCCAGAACTAAAATTTGTACTTCTTGTCACAGCACTGTCTCTAAGAAGGCCACTGAGGACACAGGGAGAAGCCAAGAGATTCCCTGCATTTTTTTCCTTCTGTTCTGCAGGGCCTGAAGCAGAGCTGGCCATGCTGTCTGGAAGCAGTGTAACATCCAAAGGTACCCAAAGGATGAGCAGGGGAAAGATATTAAGCTGCTTTAAAGTTTCTATTCCTAGAGCACATTACCTATTCACTGCCTGACTTTTAGCATAGACAGCAAATAAGCAGGGGGCCTGCAGAAGGTGATTTTCTTCATTTCACAAACCCCAATCCATTCCTTGGGCACACTGACCACGTGTGAGTGGCCTGCAGGATCTGCACTATAGAGCCTTCATTGTAATGCTTGTGAGTAAAGGAGTACACCTCTGGATTCTTACTGCTCTGTTTTACCATAACTAATAGCCCCACACACCAAATCTTGTGCATTTCTCCTTAAAAAGCAGTTTAGAAAGCTCTAAATGATGACAGGGCTTCTTTCTATTTTTTTTTCCTCCCAAGTAAACAAAGTGTTTTGTTTTCCTTGCAATAAAATGTTTTTGATTCATAACCCCAAACTGTCAGTGTTTGATGAGTCCAAAGTGCAATTTTTTTTCAGGGTACAGAATGGAAATATTGAGCTGCTCTGACTGCTCTGGTCTCCATCAGTAGCAATGAAAAGAATGAACTTGCTCAATACAGGACATATAGCCAAACTGTAATTGTGAGGAGGGAGGAATGGCACTCTTCTAAGGACTCCTCTTGGGCCAGATTAAAACATATTTTGCAGATGCTGGGAAAGCATTACTCCTGAAAGCCAGAAGGTCAGTCTTTCTGATGAGTGCTGGCTTCTTACCACTCTGCCAGCACCAGGCATGAGCAATAGATATATTTCTCCTGAACTTATTCCCTGAGACAGTTGTGAAAATAAACCGTGTTCAGCTTAGCCAGAGATAATCCCCTGAAATGTTAGCCCAAATTAATGTTTTGGAGGCAATGGTGGGAAGTGCCAAGCAACTTATAAACAGCATGACCAATTTTGCCTCCAGCACAAGCAGTCATTAGCATCTGGCCCAGGATGTTACATGGCACTGGGTGGCATGTTGTCCATTCACAGGGCAGGAACATTGCTCTCAAAAAGGCACACAAGCACACACTTATTTGTTATTTGAATGGGGGAAGGGTTTTCCTTGCCCACCCTAGATTTTGCAGGATATTGCTGTGTGTGTTTACTTCTCTGGATTGTAAACCCACGGGGAGATGTGCAGGCAAACACGCTCTGGTTGCTGGTGACATGCCTTTCCCAGTCTTGGCAGACACAAAGTTCTGGGATGCCTGCAAATACTGCAGTGCTGTCCCAGCTCTTGTTCAGGACATCTGTGTGGTTCCTCCATTCCCAGCTGATCCAGCTGCACTCCTGCTCGGACCTGTCCTGAGGAGTTTTTCCCCCACGATGAAGACCACACCAAGAGGCCGTGCTGCAGGTCTGGAAACTCCTCCAGGTCCAGGCAGAGTAGGGGACACACTCCCCCAGCATAACCCTTTCCCTTGGAAAGCCCAGAAAGGATCCCTTCTCCTCACATGTAACTCCAGAGTCCTCCTCTGAAATTTCAGAGACACAACCAAACTTCAAAGAGCCATTAGCTCAGTTTCCAGCACCTCGGTGCAGTTTGGCCACAGCAGCCCCCAACACAAACACTTCTATGAGTGGACTAGGCACATGAAAGTGGATTTTTTGGTTTTCTACCTATTTATGTCTGAATAGATTTTCTCTCCAGAATTTGTCACTTTGGGTTACTCTCCTTTAGATGGCACTGTTACCACTTCCAAGAGGGATCACTGCTGGCCACTTGGCTGAACAGGGCTGAAACTGCGCCAGGACTGTCACTATCACTGGGCTAACAAGCCAGAGCAGTTCAGGAGCCATCCAGATCAGGGGTCTAGAGATACTTGCTCTAAAAACTCTTCCTGGTGTCACTGCAGCTCCTGTCAGTCAGTTGTTCACTTTGGAGTAGCAGCACAGCACAAGGGCTGTATCAGCAAGATGAACATATGACAACATTAAGGACAAACTTAATCTCCTCTTCAGAATTAATGTGAAGCAGTTCCAAAAGTCAACAAGAGTCATGTGCACATATGAGGATCTTAAGCTAATACATCTGCTAATTAAATAATATTAAAAGCCATGCTCTGCACAGGCACTGCAATCATTACTTTTCCTGTTTATGTCAGATCCACTGCTTTAATATTTTTTATGTCTACTGCCTCAGTTATCACCTGCTTCGATTGCCTAGGCTTTTCCCAAGGATAGAAGTTTGGTTTAGCTGACATTTAATGGGTCTGTAATAAATACTGTGACATGCTGTGCACTTCTAGATGCCAATTAAAAGAATCATGCCAATTAAGTGCATTTTCAACTGAGAAAGAGAGATGATTCCAGGATACCATTCAGCAGTGGTCTGAAACAGTCAGAAAACAAATCCAAGAAACTGTAAGAAAATGGTCACGTAACCTTAAAGCACTCAAAGAGACTGCTGGTGTGGTCCAACACTCTTTATTACGTACAGCACTCTCTTTCTACAGCTAAATATGTCTGTTGGAGCACTTGCATTGGTGCTTTCCCCAGCTATGGAGAGAGAACAGAAACTGTGTGAGCAAGACAAGAGAGCCATGGGCATGGGCAGACTCCTACCTGCATGCCAAACACTGGTCCTTGGGCTGTCTTTAGGATTCATTCCTGTCCTCACTGCATAGGAGCATGTTTTCCAACAGAATTTAGGTCCAAATCTGAGAAAAATCTATGTTTTGAATGTTATTTTGTTGTGATTTAAGGAGAGAGAGACATTGGACCCAAGTGATAATCAGCCCAAAAGAGGCTCCCAACTACCAAAATAGGGTTGGGCCCTCTGCTAAAGAAAGTGGAACTTCCAGCTGGGCAAAACAACCCCAAATTTCTCTGGAATAAGGCCACACCTTTTCTTGACTGTGTGTTTTTCCTTTGCCAAACTGCAGTTCCACTCAGATCTCAACCATTTTGCCTGCAGGGTTCTCAGAAACAAACACACACAACTCTTAATATTTTTATAATGTGAAAAGTATTTTTTTCCCCGTACTGCCCTAACTCAAAGCCAGCCAACTCAATTTTGCTCAAGCTTTCAGACAATAAAGCCATCTCAGAAGATGTCTACAGACTGTATTTTCGAATGACACTCAAAAACTTGTCTGTGTTGCAAGACAACTGACTCCCCAGTTACACAACAACTGCTTGAGTAGTCCCAGATTATCCCACTCTGTGAAGGCTCTTAAGCATTGAGCTTAGGAGTGCAGCAGCCTTAGGAAGTCAGCAGCTCCCTGGAAGTCTCAGATGAGACAGGAAAGTAACTCAAGCAGAAATTCAGGACTTTGGTGCTTTAAATGGTCTTCATGAAGTGCTCACCTGCCTGCATGCACTAAAAATGCAGCCTAAAGCAACCTAAAGGAGGTACCACACCTGGGTGGGTCTGAAAAAAATCTACACCTAATCCTGCCCAAACCTGAAGGTGCCTAAATTCTACAGGTGTATTATTTTTCACCTTCAGGCACTCAGAGGGGCATTACTGCAATCTCCAGCTGGCCTGACAATACAGAGGAGCTGGGAACATGAGGTGCAGCTATGCTTGGCCAGGACTTGGTGAGGATGCTATTAAATAAAGACACCTGAGTTGTTCAGTTTAGGAGGCATTTTCAGGACAGATCCAACATGCAGAATGACAGCCATCTCAAAGCTCAGTTGCAGCAGCTGTTCTCATTTAAAACATATCCAGAGGAGATGAAGGAGATAAGCCCAAGCTTCCAGGGTTCCTTCAGCTAACTGTGAATGAGGCATGTGATGAAAAATCTCTCCCCAGTGGAAAATGTGTAGACAAAGCTGAGCTGACAGTGCTCTGCCTTTTTTTGTTTCCCTCTGATTTAAACAAGGATACTCCACAGTCAGCTCAAAAAACCTCCAAACCAACCAGCCAACCAATCAAACAAAAAAACCCCAACAAAAAACCTAAAAAAACCCCCAAAAAACCACCACCACCACCAAAACAACAACAATCCCCCCACTAGAACTCACCCAAAAGTGTTTAGAAATGCCCAACAAGTCCTGAAATACAGAAATGTCAAGTCTAAAGAAAAATAGAGGGGGACAATCTCCTGGGAAGGTATTTAAAATATTTAGGACATTTAAAAAACTCCCTGTTTTTTTAGTTCAGTGAATCTCCTCTGGCAAGGTCAACTCCTACTTAGGGAACAGTGTGAACTGTGGTTATCTATTCAAAAGTAACCTTTCACACTAATATAAAATACTCCAAAACTAAATAATGTATTTCAGAATTTTTAAGATTGATTGAATTTAGGTGTCATTTTCTTGGTTTTTTTTTCTCTCATTTAACACAGAAAATTTATTCTTTTCTCTTCCAAAAGCAGACAAGGAGGCAATCAAGGGTATTATCCGAACCTTAGGTCCTACAGCTGGTGATTGTCTGCCTGTTTTACAAAGTCACTGGGACACCAGCTTAACCTGGGATGTTATAAAATATGTGGGATCATGTGAACCAGGCCTGGACCCCAGTGCCCAGCTACATTTCCTAGATCACTAAAAAGCTTTTGAAACAAGCAATACTTTCAAGTCTTTCATGGTTATTTTGGCTGTCTTAAAAATTATTCATTTTGACTTGAGTGAATAAACAAGGTTCTCTAATTACCAGCAACATTTTCTTTATGCTCCCTATACCTGCTGTGCGTAATCTTCTACATGCTGAGATGATGTTACCCTAACATCTTCAGGAGCTGGCAACCCTGTAACAGGGACACTGCCTGATTCATGCTGAACAGGAAGAGTAGATTATTATTGAGGGAAATCAAATAGTTCCCTTCATCTAAAAATTTTGGCTGCTCACAAGTATTAATATCTCAATTACCCTTTCCATATCAGCGCTAGCAATCAGAGACTGGGACTTCTAAGTCTCTGCGTCTCCTTTACCCCTAAAAACCCCTGCTTATGACAAATATCTCACTCAAAATTCTTCTTTTTCCAACTTCCTGAACTTTTATTTTCAAATATATGGTATCAAATTATTCGACTTATCAGACTGGATGGCATCTACACTTTACACATAGTTCTTTGGCCACCCAAACCCCAAGCCTGGTGACTTGACAGAGGTGCCAGATTTCCTTTGTCATTGCAGATTTCCTTTCTATGATTCCATGAAATTAAAATTCCTTTCTCATAATAATCATTGTAAAGAAATTGCATGCTTTGGTGCCAAGAGCAAATTTTCAGTGACTATGGAACAAATATCGGCAAGTGACAGGTGTAAAGGCAACGAATCTTTTGAACTGATGCCTTGAAAGGCCTCCTAGAAACAGAGACTAGTCAAGAATAAGGGAATAAAGGTAGGTATTTATTTGAAAGGCCTTCAAAGGTACACCCTGGGCAGGCCAGAGGCTGCTTTTAAAAGGGACCCCAAGATGGACAACAGGTCATGAGTTCTTCACACTTTTATAGGTTTGGTTCATTTGCATATCAGGGTTAATTCTCCAATTAAAGCTTCAGTTAATGATGTCATTTTCCTGAGCTTGCCCCTCTTTAGAAGGTTTTGGTTTATACATTTTGGGCCCAGGACGGTCTGGGTGTCCTTGGAGAGCAGGACTGGAGAAGCTTTGTTATGTCTGCCCAGCACGCGGGAGCAGAAATGAACAGGATACAAGAAATTTCAGAGTTACACACCAGGCAGTACATGATTTGAAAAATATGGAAGTTAAAACCAAGGGCATCACAATGGTAAGAAGCACTCATTGCACTTACCTGCCTGAAAAAGTACTGTGTTGTTATAGCAAAGACATCAAAGCCACAGCTGGCCCTCTTAAGCTCATCTTGGATATTGATTAATTGCCTGGACTGCTCCTCACACTTTTCCTTCAGTCTCTGAATGAGCTGCTTTTCAGTGTCTCGACCCTCTCCTGGTTTGGGGGAGAATCCATTCCTTGGGGTGGTTGGCCTTTGCTTGGAATGTCCTATAAAGGAGAGAAGAAAAGACCATTCAGGTGACTCACTTTATATGTACGGACATGACTTTCATGTGTTTCTATGGCCTTTGGGACTCATCCCTACAAAAGAAAAAATGGTCTGTAGCACTCACAAAAAAAAAAAAAAAAAAAGCAAGAGCCCAGCAAAATATGTTTTTTTAGGGGACAAAGCTCAAAGCTTTTTATCAGTCATGTCACCTCAGGCTCTGAGCCTGAAAATCTTCTACAAGTTGAGGAGAGCTGTCCTAAGAGTTTATCACTGAGAACTGAGGTTGTTGGAGGAAGGAATCACCTCGCTTCTGCTACACGTCTAGAAGAACAGAGGTCTGCATCTTGATGTGTGATGCTGGATTCTCTTGAATGGCCCTTGAATTTCTTGTGAGAGAAATGGGCACTTCAGGTCAGGATTCACCTTTTCTTACTGTGGATGTGGAAAACATCTAGGTGACATTTATACTCTATGCAGTTTCTTTGTCCACATGAACCCCCAGCTTGGTGACTCGACGGAGGTGCCAGTTTTCCTTTGCCTTTGCAGATTTCATTTGGCCTCTAAACAGGACAATGTGGGGCTGGAGTTGTCCCTCTCTGAATGCAAACACAGCAAGGATTGCTTGATGTCAGGATATCACTATTACTTTTTACCTACAATATTGCAGTCTGCCTTGAGAGCTCCCCTTGCTCTCACCTTTACAACGTGTCTAAAGTTGCAGCACTTAGCAGGTATGTGCTGAAGTGCCAGCAAGTGCCACGCAATGCCCAGGAGTTACATCAGTGGCTCTGCATGGCTGCTCTCTCAGCATCATTGATCCCACCACAATCACTACATGGTTTGCTTGCAGAAACAGGCCCAGACAGACTCTGGCTCCTCTGATGTGCTCCAAGTAGGCTTGAAGCCAGCCTGATGCTGTACAAAGATGTGAAAGCACTAGTGTAGCCTGATTTAGGGTATCAGTGCAAATACTGTGTCATATTCATATCAATGGCACAAGAACTAAAGCTTACTTATGATAAGCCACTTCAGGGCAGAGAGGGATTTTCCTCAGTTCACATCCTGCTTGAGTCAGCCATCCAGTTCTGTGGATATACCCATTTATGAGGATGAAGCCAGAAGGGCCAGTGTCCTGGTAGCATTGGGCTGCTCAAGCTACTGCTCAGAAAATCTGTTTTGTCTTTACCTTCTCTGCTTCCTGAGAACTCTCCTCTGCAAACATTTATGCCCAGCTGGGCATCACCTTTGCACAGCTTACTGATATTTTTGCTATCCTCAGTCTTTTTTGCCACCCTTTTGCTACCCCTCGCCTGATGCTCTTTAGCTCATTCCTGAATACTGGCCAGGGACCTCTGGTCTTCCATAGATCCTCCCATTATTCTCCAGCTTTTAGCCTAGAAGCCAAAGTCAGTAAAAAGAGAGAGAAAATATGAGTCAGACACCTTTGTCCCACATGTTACTAGAGATGGTGGACGTGGGTCTGGAACATTTCTGTGTTAGTAGGAAAGGTTGTGTGTGCAATAATTTTTTAAAAAAGGACAGTTTGTAGTTTTATAGACTTGTAGTATACAGTCCCTGAAAAACAACACAAAAACCATGTCTACAACCAGTCTCCAGCAATAAATGTAACAGGGGACAGTCTTCTGCAGTGAATACTACCTGTCCCTTCCCTAAAAAGCCAAAGAATCCTTCCACAGAGATGCCTCTGAAGGTATGAATCTGAGCCAATTTGTAAAGTAGAGCATTACAAATTCCAGAGGTAATTTTGTCAGACATGCTTAAGATCTTTTAGATCTTTAAGACTGTGGCCTGGGTGTGCAAATAGATCCTTAGGGCAATTTTACTAGATCAGGCAAGGGAACAGTGTGGCTTCCCCAGAGCAATACCCCAGGAGAGTATTCCTACTTTTTCAGATCCCCAGCTTGTGTGCAGCCATTGGGAGCATATCGTCTATCTTGCTCAGCCACATCCTGGCTCCAGGCTAAGCTTACAGGGAGCCAGCTCCAGCAGAGATGCTCCCTCATGTCTCCAGGCATCTCATGGTGCAACTGCAAAGAGCCACGAGTGCAAAAAAACCCTTTGAAACTCTTTGTGTCCATGACTGGCATTTGTGAAAAAGAACATCATGTTCTGCAGCATCAAAACTAATGCCATGCTGCTGTTGGAAGACCAAAATAATAACAACACAACAGGAGTTTTTGTCATTAGCAGAGTTCAACCGGCATAGCTATTGCCCTTTATCCAGTTTTATGTCACTTAAAGTCTGGCCACCTCTTTTGTGCAGTAATGATATTTTCTTACAGATTCTCCCATTCATGTCAAGGGGCTCTTAACTGTACAGTAGGTAATACCACAAAATAAGAAATTCATAAAAGCAACAGCCACAAATATCTATCTTTTTAGTATAAAAAGATCTTGGGTTGTTTAAGCAGGACAGTGATGTTACAACAGAAGGCTTAGGGGGAAGTGTAGGGGAAAGCCCGTGAAATCAGTTCAGTTTTAATTAAAACAGAAACCCATCAGGTTGCTTATATCTTTCTAGCCTTCCTGTTCACTGGAAGATTTGAAGTGCACATCTCTGTGTTGCCCTTGTCAATATTATAAGCTGTCCTTGTAAATTAAACGGTGCTATTCTCCTCAGGGATAAATCTGAATTTCTCGGTTCATTTGGGTCTGAAAGGCAGCTTACTAAGCTTATTCTGCCATTGATGTCTCTCTTCTGTTGCTCTGCACAAAACAGGGTATATATTAATGATGCTGGCCCTGATCCTCAATGTCCTTTTTGCTGGTGATGGGACCAGAGGGGCAGACCCAGTGTGTGCTGAAATCACTGAACCCCTTTGATCCGCTTCAAAACTCCCAAGTCTTTTTTATCTACGTGAGTGTTTGAACTAAGGAGACATAACAAGTATATACTCATAATTAACACTGTCCATGAGGATTTAGATAGGGAATGCAATTTATTCGCCTTTTAACTGTCCAATTTCCAACATTTTGGTAAGGAAAGTGAGCAAATTACTTGGAGACAATTGATATCAAGTGTTCTGTAGAGTGACAGATGCCAGAAACTGTTGGCACCATTCTAAAATGAAGTGGAAGGAGAGCACTTGCATTTGTGGACAGCTGCTCCTATACACAGACCTCAGGAATAGTACTGCATCAAAGGATAAAATTGAGATCCCTGCAAAACTCTGCATCTTAAAACTCCATTGCAAGTCTTCACATTCAAGGCTCAAAAAATTTGTGTACAACAGTCAAAAAACAGCACTGATTAAAAGAAACTGAATGTGAGAAGGCCAGTAACAGAGGAAAATACAATCTAATAAGAGCACTCAGAAATTTTAGAACTTGTTTCATGGCCAGATGTAGCTGTGGTGGAGTTACCTGTGAGACACATTCTCTCCCACTGAGAAGTGTAAATGATGCAGGAGTTTGTGATTCCAATGGAGGAAAGGCTGTTACTGCCCTTTAGCACCAGCTACACTCCATGTCCTCTTCAAAGGCTGCTTTGACTATTTTTTTGAATAGTTAAGTTGGTGAAAAATTTGTCATTATTGCACTGTTACTGCTGTAGTTATTTCAAAGAATGCCAAAGGCTACTCTAGAAAAAATAAATGAAGATGAGATTTGTTTTCCTACTTGATCCTTACAGTGATAAATTTAGATTGCCTTAATTGCAGACAACCAAGCTGAACAAATTCTAAATCAGTCTGATGGATGGAGGTCAGTTACTCAACCTCTCACAAGAATGAAGAAACCTCTGAGGCCTCATGGACTGGATATGCCAAAACGTTAAACCTTGAAAATTATTAAGTCACCCGTGGAAATGCAGACCTCCTTTAGACAATACAAATACACTGTACAAATATTCCTGTGCTGCATTTTGCTTTGTAACCCTGGTGGAAGCAAATCAGCTGTGCTGTAACATGCTGCTACAGCCACAATCAGTGCTGATGCTTAAAACTGGACTCCCACTGTTATAAACACTGGTGAGCTTCTGGTCTGGCAGTCTCTGCAACAAATTCTTTGGACCTCTCTGTGATCTCACCAGGTGCAAAATAGCCTGCAAATTACATGACTCAGAGGACAGTGTTAAGTTCATCTTTTTACTCTAGTATCTTTGTAAGGAGAACAGTTTTGTGTCCTGTTGATGCCTGGGAAGATTAAATTCAACCTTCCATCCTCTTGATTTTGTTGGTTGAGAAGGAGAAGAATAGGGATCGAGTTTAGTAATAATGGAGAGAGACTCTTGGTGCAAGTTACAGGAGCTGGAGAGCTGTCCTGCATGCTTTCTATTTTGCCAACAAATGAAGCAACATGGGGTTCTATCCCCCACAGTTGTAACTCAAGTATCATACAGCTGTGGAGATGTTTTAGGTATTGAAGCAGCATCTGAAAAATGAGGCAAGAGAAGATAAACTGCAAGCACAATGAAATCGGTGGGACCATGCCTGCTCATTTCAGAGGCAGTTAGATCAATCAAAGGCCAGCCTCACAAAAGCCTTTAGGCACCTTATCCATTCCCTAATGTACATTTAGTAAGCATAAATAGATGCAAATTCTCTTCATTTTAGTAAATAAAAAAGGGTTATCTTCAGAAATGTTAAAACCATGTGTTTGTGCCCAATGTTGAGGGATAAGTTGACAATGTCCCAATAGCACTTTGAAGGCTTTTTCTATAGACAATCCCTTTTCCAGTTATGCATAGAAATAGCCCAGGAAATTTAGTGCCCCTGCATAAAAAAGTAAGAGTAGATTCTGAGCAACACCCTATCACTCCAGGCAACTGTCTGAGGTGTATTTTATTTTGCTATATCTATCTGTTCTCTTTTCATGTAATAAAATTGGAATGATAAAAAAAAATGTTCCTGTGCCCTTAAACACATACAGCAACAACTCTGTTTTGAAGGAGAAATGATTGCATGGTTATAACAAAGAGAACAAAAGTCTGTTCAGCTCATGCATTGGTATGATAAAGCCTGCTGTAGCCAGCTTAATGAACCTTGGACACAATCAATCCTCACTTAACAATAGTAGGTCTCAGATGTGAGTGTGTTAACAAGAGATGCAAAGTCAACAAGTTTAAATCTTTCCTGAGGCAGTGCTTTCAGGTTCATAAATACCTGGTGAGTGGAGTTTGGTGGCTGTTACTGCTGATTTCTTAGGGGATGAGACAGCTGGTCTGCTAGCATCCTGATCTTTTTGTGCTTCTTTCTTCACACCTGTTTTAGAAAAAAAATCAAAGGTAGAAAGACACGTGGTTTATAATTCTGTTGGTAAGTGTGCAGAACTATGTCACTAAGATACATACCAAAAAGGCAAAATGTAAGTATTTCACCAATGCACATCCTGGGCTCTGCACAGAAGGATGCTATACAGCACTTCTGGGTCGGATGCCAGCGTGCCATGTCTGCAGCCACAGCAGTGTACACGTGGCTGAGCTGACATGCACAGCACTAAAGAAGGACAAAAGAAGGCCTTACACACTATCTTGGCTTTCCAGTCATCTGCCCCATGACAAATGCCATTAAGGCACGAATAGCTACACAGGTAACCCATCCTATCTGTTCTGAGTGCTGAGTTCTGTCTCCTTACCTTGCTGTGCAGCCTCATCCTGGGCTGCAGGAAAAGTGGAATAGGTGCAAAGCTGACTGAAGTTTCCTGCAAGTCCCTGCCTTGTCACCTTTTCCCCAGGTAAGGAAGCTGCCTTTTCTGGAGACCAGCTTTCCCAAGATGGTCTCATGTAGGCAAGAGAGAGGCTTGGTCCAGAAGCAGGCAGGATGTGTTGGAGCTGTGCTGGCTGTGGCTGCCCAGACACGAGTGTGGGTGTCTGCCTGTGCAGTGAGTCAGGCAGGGACAGAGGGGGGCAAGCACGTTCAGTGCACAAACCTGCAAGGCATTCTGCCAGCGTGGGATGGAACAGGGCATGGAATATTTCAGAGAGACCTAACTCAGTGTCTGTTATTATTCATCCCACCCCTGGAGCTCTCTGGTCAGGGCCTCAGCATGGTCTGCCAGCTGTCAAAGTCCTGCAGTCAGCGACTGCCTCTTGTACCAGGGAGTCACAACTTCCCCAGAAAGCCAGAGTGGCCACCCAAGCTCAGCTCCTCCTGCCCACCCACAGCTCCCATCAAAATAGCTGTGGGGACCATGCTGAGTGCAGTAACACGAGGTCCTGCCCTGCTTGTTTGACCATGGTGTGACAGTAACAGACACAGGATTTCAAGCACAAAACATTCATCAAAGAAGTAAGGAGAAACAGCAATAAAAAGCAAAACACTGTGACAATAATGTGTTTGCCTGCTTGCTTTCCTTTTTTTTAACCATTAGTGTTTGTTGAGGGTTGCATTTTAGCCTGAAGAACAGTGTCACAGCCCCTGTGATACACAGGAAAAACAGAGATTCAGGGCAAATGACTTGTTCTAGAGGGAAAACAAAGTTTGCCTCATTAATTTTCCTCTCTCTCATGAGTATGTTCACAGACATCTTATAGGAAAATGTCCCACAGAATCTGAAGTATCTGAAGCAGAAAAACAAAATCAGATTTTCTTGGTGGTGCTAATGACTGGTAGTCCAAAAGCTAACACTATCTTCCATTTTGCTTAATGCAAATGTGACCTGGCTTTTTCAACAGCATGGAAAAATGATAGTTTTATAAGGGGATCATAATCTTCAGGGACACTTACTGATTTACTACTTTTCTGCTCCCTCCAAAGCCACACCTGGTCACAGTTGCAGTATTAGGTTTATTTGTGATGCCTCATTCACCCTTCCACTTCTTTCTGCATCAGGACTTGCATGCAAAGAGCTGCAGATGCAGCATTTGCCACGCACCAGGAGCTGAGCTGCATAATTTTTAGCACCATCTCTCAGCATTTGCTTGCAGAGTGCTTCTGGAAAGAGCACGTGCACCTGTATGTCCAACTGTTTGTGGGAGGAAAGCACAGGACAAGTTCTAAAACCCTCTTTGACTCTCTTGTTCATAGGCAAATCACACCATCAGCTGCCAGGGGCTGGTAAGGACTGAACACTTCCTCATGCCTTTACTTTTGTTCATCTCCATTTTCTCTGCTATTCAACAAATACAACATGTTGACACTACGATTCTCATTTGTGTTTAATACTTTTCACAGTGGAGTGACTGAAGATAGGAATTGCCTGTGCCTGCCCCCTATTACACTGTACTTTACTACAGAGTAGGACATAAAATAAGTTCATGGTGCCTTTTCTGTACTAAGGACCAACCTGAGATGGCAGCTAGGAGACAAAACCAGAGCTTGTTATAAAACAAGAGGTGGGAGACCAGCAGAAAGAAGGTGCAAAGAGATATCTGGGCTAGGAAAGATAAGTAGGACTAAAAGCAAGGAAGATTAGTGCCCTTGTTCAGTTTACAAGACCAGGAGAGCTCCTAAGGTCTGGTGCAGTGGCAGCGCAGCAAGCAGGGGGAGAAGGGGCTGTGCCACAAGGGAAGAGCCAGTGCCCAGCACAGCCTTGCTGGGAAGGAGCCAGAGACAGGGACACAGGGAGCTAGCAATTATTCTACTTCTCCTTCATAAGTAGGAAGGCCCTGGTGGCCTCTCCGTGGCCCTCCTTAGAGGGGAGGGATTTAGAAAGCACACAGCAGGCAAAAGGAAGGACGGTCTGCGGGAACAAACTGTTATCGTTTTGCTAAGCTCATCACCCACAGGGAAATTTTAGGGGAAGAGCCATCCCTGGCATCAGACCTCATGTAAGAGCTTGAGCTGAATGCTTTTCTAAAAATGGGGCTTGTTCTTGTCTTTTGAAACAACAGCTGTTACTTGGTTAGGAAAACATGTTGATTTCCTGCAGGGAAAATAAATTTTTAGATTACAAGTGTTTGGGCTTGGAATTTGTCATTTCACAGAAATACAGAATTTCAGGTTTAAAAAAATCTGAGGGAGAGCACTGGTGTAGCAATTTGCATAATATGCTGTACCACAGGGTATGGTGCAGCAGGAGGTTACACAGTTTGATCTTTTCTAGCTTGAAGTGCACCAGAAGTAACTCAAAGACCAAAATGCACATAAAAAATCTGATGCTCCAGGGTAACTCAGGAAAAAAGACAAACATTTTCCAGTTGTTATTACAGGCCTGAGCACATGTGAAACCACAAATCGTGCTCTGTCATATATATTTTGAAATGTCAAACGGTGTTATGCATGCAATCATGAAATAATAAAAAATACACAAAATTAAACAGTGTCCTCAACTTGCATACTGTTTTAATTTTCTTCTAAAATCGTCTTTTATAATGTATGTTAAATCTGACCTGGAACAAAATTTACTTCAAATTCTTAGTGTCATTGCTCACAGACTGGAAATACAGAATTCCAGTTAGGTCTGTGGTAAATGCCTGTACACTAGCTTTATTCCTGCTGGCTGCATAATCAGGGCTCTGAGCACTGAGCTTCCCAGCAAAAAGCTCTTGGCATAGAAGAAACCGCCCTGAACTTCCAGGCTTCCTGGAACAGTTTCCAAGGCTTTGCCAACTCCAGCCACTGGCAGCACTCATGGAATAAGAAGTTGTCTTTCTGGTAGCCAGTAATCAAAGCCACAAACTGCTAATTTTTATGTGAATCTACATCCCATTTAAGGTTAGAAATCTCCCAGTGTTTCCCCTCTTTTAAAAGCTATACTTGCATAAAGAAATGGATATTTCAGGCCATAAGATAACAATGAGCATAAATACTTGTTTGTCTTTTCTATTAGTGTGCTTACAACACTTGCTTTTGAAAAAGGCCTCTAAACACACAGTTCTGTAAAGGTATTTACATTTTCCTAATTAACATACACTGCCTGCTCCAAATGAAACAGAAGGAGCAAATGCAAAATAATTAGAGACACAAGGCAAAACATTCCAGAAATCACCTAGAAAAACAGCAGACAAACAAAGCCACTGCTCCATTCCCCCAGCAGAGCTGAATGCTAGCCTGGGAACCAGAGCAAAAGACACCGTATCCAAGACATCTTCTCAAGCACTGCAGAATCAGCACTTGTGTTTGCCTGCACCTTTTTGAGTCTTCAAAAGCCAGTGCAGTGGGATATGCTTCAATTTGCTTTCATACTTCAGCCTGAAAGCACGCTAACAAATTGTACATAGAGTATTTATTCCAAAACAAATCCTGACATGCTGTAGACATCATTAACAATTCAATGGGATTGACTGCATTCAGATGGATTCCAGCTGTTCTCAGGAGTATTTTATAAGTTAACTAATGCATCTGCAAGTTAAAAAAAAAAAAAAAAACAAAACCCAAAAAACCCAAGGAAATATATTCAGTCACTCACAGACACAGAGAGCCCCTTTGAGCTTTCTTCTGCCTTTCCCCCTGATACCCATGACTAGACATGTCCCTGGTGAGTAATGACGCATCCCTGCATGCATTGTTTGAGACAAAATGAGCAAAGCTGAAAATATGATGGATTCTGTAGAATGAGAGCAGTCTAATTCTCTCTAGAGACTCTACTTCCTGTGATCTATGAGACACTGAAAGACTGAATAAATAAGTAGATGTGGAAGAAAGACTATGTATTTGTTGAAGTAGAAACTGCTAATGCTTGTGCTTTTCCCTTTGTGTTTGCTTCAAATCTAAAGTCAATCTGCTAAGAAAAAAAGGACAATGATTATTTCAGTGTCTTGTCTGAAAGTGATTGCCTTGTTGTTGTTTTGAAAAAGAAGAGTCTCTTTAGCTGGTGTTTAGAAAAATAAAGGAAAAAATAAACCTGATAAAACTAATCATTCTTTGGACTGAATAGAAAATCTCAGGGTAATTCAGAACATCCAATGCTAGTTGAAGAGTTAAAACAACTACTCCTTCTCTTTCTGCCATTTTGCAAGAATCCTATGGCATTTTACTGTCTCTTCCTCACAGGGCTGTGCTATGGCATGTTTTAGAGTGGTTCCCAGAGGAGAAGTAGGAAAACTTGCAGCTGAACATCCCACTTCCACCTGCAAGGCAGTGCTGCAAATCCCTGTGTTCATGCAGGAACAGCACAAGTGTAACCCACTGCTATTCAGCTTTGAAGGGAAAGTGTCTGCCAGGGGGAACAAAGCAGCAGCTGACCCTTCTCCCTTCATCCCTGCAAGAGCTCTGGTGCTCACTCTTCCTCCCCTCAGCTGCCCTCAGCTCATCCCTCTCCCTCCTGCTGACGTTGGGCTGCCTGGATTTTGCAGAATCTGATCTAAAGAAGAGCATTTTACACTGTGAGGTTGCTGGTGAGAGCTGAGAGAACACTGACATCCTATTTTTCATCCTGACTGACTACATTTAACAGCCTGTCCTGTTACATATGATTTACTGGTACTTGTAAAAGCATAGGAATTGACCCAGTGAGCTTTTTGAGCAATGCTTTTGATTGTCTTTAATTCAGTGGGCCAAGTAGAAACAAGCTGCTCAAATTAATTCCTTGTTGCCACTGTCACTACACTCAAATTAGGATATTTCTTATGGGTGATAACAGTCTCCTGTCTGTGGGATAAATATTAAATAGTAAACAAGTATAAATAGGAATCCCATAACGTACACACCCCAAAATCTGTAACAGGCCATAGAAAAAAAATCCCTCAGCTCTCTGATTTCATAGACTGTTGGACGGCAGGTCCAGCCTGCTGGACAGAACTGAGCCTCTGAACATTACCTTCTCCAGATGTTTCCCCATTTCAAGGGAAATTTAGGCCAGAAAATTCATTCATGTATGCTTCAAGTACTATATATTTTTATCAACATCTGTGGAAAGAGGAGGCTTATATGAATTTCAGAGCTAGTTTACAGTTGCAAAGTTCCTGATGGAGACCTGGTTTCACCCATTATTAAACAAAATATGAAGCAATATAGCAATGGTACATTTTTGTAAGGTTATCACTGTACTTCCCAAAGTAGCTAATATATTTAAGTGAAATTAAAAGGCTTTTTTTTTCTAGTCAAGTATGTGCTTTCATTTCCCTTTTCTATAAATGGACAGGCATGTAGGTACAAAAAGGGCTGTGCAATACACTGAAACTTAATTAAGTGCACTCTTTCCATAGACCAGTCGAAAGGCCTTCAGTTCATGCCTGCAAAACAATTTGCATGACAACAATCTTCCACTGCTATTGTCCCATGCCAGAATTCCTTTTTTATCATTCGAAGCACAGCATCATCTGCTGCACAGCAGCAGCTAAAGGAGTCAATTTTCGTTAATTAAATATTTTTTTTATTCTCTGCAGTCCAATTTATTTCACAAGCACTTTTAGTGAAATATCAGGAGTATAATCTCTCTTGAGCAGTTGTGTCTTTTTTTTTTTTCCAAGTGAAAGTTTACAGTTCAGGTGGTCTTCTCAAGTAAGATCTAATACATAAAAGCTTTCATGTGATTTTTGATGGTTATTTTTGATTAATTAATATAGGTAGATATTTTCCTTTGTGAATTAATTTACTATTCATACATAGATAAAATTATGTATGTCTCTGAAATATAATTGTAATTTTTACATTACCTGATATTGCACTCTTTCAGAAATATTATTTGTATTTAAATTACTGCCATCCTCTTTGTGAAAATACTTTCCTTCTTCCTTTCATAAAATATGCTGTGTGCAATACACACAGTGCCTGTGCTCCTCCCCTGTAACTGTGGAGTGCTCTGAGCACTTCAGTTTAGTAACTCCAATGTCTGGCACAGGAGGCTGGACAAATGCTAAATATGTATGCAACATCAAGCCTACAGAAATTACTGTCCAAAGGATACCTAAACAGAAATATTTACATTCTGTAGGTGTCTCTATCACATTGGGATCTACACCCAGTGTTCATTTACTATTGCAAGAGAGGCAAGATTAGAATTGCTAAAAAACCCTTGTCTCCATCATTTCTTTGATTTATTTCAACCTTTCCTCCTAACATATACTTAGCATTGTGAGGAACCATGACACTGCTATAATAAAAAAGGAAAAAAAAAAAAAGTCACGAATTGGCCACAGATACATGCTGCTAACTTGGCTCATAAAAAATTAAACCAGAGCAGTGGACTAACATTGTTTCTTTTGTTTCTGTCTGTTGCGTGCAATAACAACTGCCTACACTTGTCAGCTGCTCCTGTTCAGGAGCTGTGTCTGACTGTTTGCATACCAGACAGGTAACCCTACTTCCATGTTTAGCTTCCTTCCAGAATAAACCAGGCAAGTTTATGACATGATAATTGCTGAGTTATCTCTTCATCCTTATCTTGACCCATG
This sequence comes from Rhipidura dahli, assembly GCA_013399225.1. Classification (NCBI taxonomy): domain Eukaryota; kingdom Metazoa; phylum Chordata; class Aves; order Passeriformes; family Rhipiduridae; genus Rhipidura; species Rhipidura dahli. Next base: position 404,147 of record VXAC01001808.1, read on the forward strand.
AGCCTTTTATTGTATTTATCTCCCTCTGTCCGGTTGGTTTGGTGGGTATCTGGTGGCCAGCCAAGGCCAAACCACTACAACAGGTTAATCTATCTTGAAGCCAGGTGACAAGAAGGAGCAATTCATGAAGCATTTGTCTCATATTTTGCACAGATTTTTCCTTCCCAGCTCCATTTGCAATGTGTTATCAAACCCAATGGAACTTACATAGAGATGAAACACTGCTGAGTAAGAGCCAGCCTGGATAAAATTATTTATTTTGTAATCTAAACTGTTGGATCTATTCTGAACTCGATGGAACTGGTCATTTGAGACATAACTGAATTGAACAGAAGGAGACTTTAGGCAAGGAAACAATTTGAAAACAAGACTAGGGTTGGGTTTTCTTGCTTCATTTTCTTGCCTCCTTCTGCCTCTCTGAGTGAAAAAAAATTGCTTAAACCTAGAGGCCAATATTCTCATCACTGCAAGCGTACCTAGCAATGAATTATCTGCTCAGTGGAATGCTTTGGTCTCTAAAGCAGTGCAGTGTTTTCAAAAAGCTGCTTGGTGAGAACCAACAATATATACACTAAATCTCTGATATGTGTAGTCAGGGACAGCAAATGCCTTCAAATCCACACATAGCTCACAAAATGAGATTTTAGCCGTCTTGTTCACAGTGTTTAAAAGAGATTTCAGTCAATGGAGTCCAAATCAGCACACTGGCAATGGGCCCAAGGATGGCATGAAAATTAATTAAAAGCAAGCAGTAAAACAGCATCACAACAAGACTTGTGCATTTTTTGGCTTAACGCAGGGGGTGTTCTCAGTTTGGAGCACTTACCGGCGGGTGCTGTGGCAGGTTTTGGGGCTGGCAGCAAGCTCCTGCGTGGAGTCGCCGTGCTGCTCGATCCCTGCGTCGTGCTCTTGCTGCTCCCCTTGGGAACGTCTTTGGAAGGTGCAGACAGCCTAGGGGTGCTCTGCTCTTCATTTCCGAGGCTGGAACCTGCAGGGGACCGGAATTGCACTAATTAAAAGTCCATAAAAAATGGATGTGAGCTGTGGCATACAGACTGAAGTTCTATCAGCAATTACGATCTCCAGTGACACGTTCTCACTGCAACTTGGGCTAAGTTACGTGGAATTTCTCCAGTACAAAACCTTAGGTAGAAATAAAGAGCTCCCAACAACTTACTTAAATGCTTGGCAGCTGTCAGAGTCTGATTCCAACAGAAACTTAAGACCTTCTCTTGGTCTAGCTCTATAAAAGTACGTGGGTACAATGCTCATGAAGAAACAAAGGAATTCCTCAGTATCTGGGTGGATGAGTTGTTTATGGTTTTGTAGCTGCTACAGGAGGCACACCACACATTCACCCTATCACGTGGAAGCTGCTGGTGTTTGAAATAAAGGGGAATACCAAGGCTTAGTGGTGCAAAGTTCCAAATTCTCCTACTTAGGTGGGATTTCCCACAAAGAGTCCCTCAGATCACACTCAGACATTTGAATAATAAGATAAAAAACAAAGGGAAAAATCTGCCTTAACTCTCACATCCACTACAATCATATTCTCATAAAAAATACTAGGTTGCCACATTTTCCTCCTTATATTGACCTCTTTCAAAACTTTTAATGGGTTTGGTTTCCTCCTGAACTTGCCACCTAGAGAATAATGACATCCTAGATTCCTTGTAGACATAAGGAAAACAGTAGTTTCTTAACATTTGAGAAAGGCAAAGTTGGAGTGTTGTTTCTACCTATCTGCCTACAAGGCCTAAGGGGAGCAAAAGATTACAACTGATCTGGACTTGGACATTTGCAAAAGAATGAACATTTTTTTTGAAAAAACGAGTGGAGATAGTGGCAAGAAATACAGAGGATGTCAGAAAAGGCCTACAATTTTTGTTTCAATTGTTTTATCAAGATACAATATAATATTGGTTAGGTACTGCCTGCAGGAAAATGACAGCATTATCTGTATAATTGGCATGTCCAAGTCGCCAGTATTTTTAAGACATAGGCTTCTTGAAAGTGTGCAAGTTAAAGGGGAGATTTCCTTTTTGCCTTTTTACTGAAAATCTACTAGGAAAAAAAGCAGGTTGGAAAATAAAATCCTCTTTTCCTGATACAGGAAGAATATACCTTTTGGCTATGAGAAAACAGCTTTAAGTTTTGCTGTGCCTGTGAGGCTGCTTGCACATAAATCTTAATTTAAAGTGTGTATCTGCAGTGCAAATGGACTTCTACAGACATACTCAACCTTTCTCAAGCCACATTAAAAATTCAGGCAAAACAGTGTAGTGTTCCTCTGTGCAGGCACAGAATGACCTGAAGCATTTGCCACCTTTACACAGCTGAACACACAACAACCCCTCAGCACAGCAATCGGTGTCGAATAGCCAAAACACACAGATTTGTCACCTGTGTAACAAACATTTATGTGCTGGATTATCTGCTGACATCTGTGAAGTCACAACAACAGACAACCTGCCCCAACCCAGCCCTGTCTCCTCTGCAGCTGTGCACGGGGACATCTCTTCTGGCAGGTGCTGGGGGGATGCTGCAGCAGGCAGTACCTCAAGCTGTCTGCATCACACTCCTGAAGCTGTTCCTGAAGCTATTCCAGTCAGTTTGGGTAGCACCACTTGTAGAAAGTTGGTTTTTTTTCTTTCTTCAGTTATTTTTTTATAAGTTTCAGTTGCAGAAGCACTAACCTTGAAGAGTGAATTATTATTATTTGCAGAGAAATGCTGTTCAAGTGTTCCTTAATGAAAACCTGTTATTCTCAATTGCAAAATATATCATATGGAGAACATTTCAACTCTCAAATCTGACCAAATGGAAGCAATTCCCGCACTGGAGTACAAGGTGCCCAGGGGAGTTACATAACTCTTATTAAAAAACAAATTAAAAGATTTTTTTAGGTATTGAAGATGAAGTGCTGCTGGCTACAAACACTTTTTCTGTCTAAAATACAGCATAAGAGAGCTCCTAATTTCCTTAATGAGTGGGTGAGAAAGCTGACAAACACGGCCTCATAGGACCCCTGGATCAGAAATGCCAGAGCCTGGAGAGAACACACCTTGTTCTGTGTCTGGACAAGCCCTTCCAATGAAAAATCTCAAGGAAAAAAAGCAATACAACTTTTGATCTTTTATTAAGAAATGGACTCAGGGAGCTGAGCTGCATCACTGAGCTGGATGTCTTGAGGCCCCAGGGGCAGCCTGCACCAGGGGGACCAGGGCTGCCCTGTATCAGGAGAGATGCTTCCCGAAATGGACCCACCACAGGGCATGGCCTGTCAGCCAAGAGGGAATGTGTTTAAGGAAGGGCAAAACAGAGCCCTACAGTGAGCAGTGAGGGGAAAAGTGTGAGGCTGAGAGGGAGCTGGTGTTCCCCAAGGAGCCTGGAGAAGACCATGGGGAAGCAGGTATTTCCCTGCAGCGTGTGGAGAGGACCATGGTGGAGCAGAGATTCACACTGCAGCCCATGGAGAGCTCCACAGTGGCACAGGTGGACATGGCCCAAAGGAAGCTGCCTCCATGGGGAGCCCTCACAGGGCTCTGGAAGAAGCTGTGGTCCCTGGACATAAGCACCATGCTGGAGCAGGTTTATCCTGAGGGACAGCAGCCCTGGGTAAAGACCCATGCAGGAGCAGGAAGATGTGTGGGATGGAAGACATGGCAGAGTGGAACTGTAATGGACTGACTGCAACCCCTATTCCCCTCCCACTGTGCTGCTCGATGGGGATATGGGATGGAGAAGGCAGAGGACTTGGGAAGGGAGAAGTGAAGTTGAGACTGTAGAAAAGGGGTGGGGGAAAGCTATTTTGGTTTTTTGCTTTCTCTTTGTTTCACACCTTTCAACTCTATTTTAATTGATAATATATTAAATAATTTTTTCCAAGTCAAGTTTGTTTTGCCTGTGACAGCAGTTGGTAAGTGATCTCCATGCCATTATCTCTACCTGTGGTCTTATTCACCTTGTTTTCTTTCTTGTCCTGTAGAGGAGGTGAGATACTGAGACAGCAGCAGGGTGGGTGCCTGGCAGCTAGCCAAGGCCAACTCACCAAAGCAGTATCCATACAACCAGGATTTGCTGAGATAAGGTCAATGTTTAACTTAAGAGGCATTATCTCTCACTTCCACGGATATCACTAGGACAGCATCTAGTTCCCCAGGAGCAGAGGTAGGTGAGTTTCACCTTGCTACACCTAGTGCTGGATTCCAGAGTTCAGATAGCATTCAAAGAAGAAATTAAATCAAAGATTAGGAGAATGCATATTCCTCCTGATATGGGATGAAAATAAAGGTTTTCATTTGCTCCAAGGAATCAACTTACAGGAGAATCAGAAAGATTATTCATCAGATGATACCTGTTAGTCCACCATGAAATAATGCCTCCCACTATTATTTGCAGCAGGTATCATCTGCCCTTCCATGATACCACCACTTATTTTTCAGTAAAAGCCTGTACAGAAACATCAGATGTGCAGTGGGTGAACAGTTCCCAGGTGACCACATCCTTTGTTGTGCTGTACCTCTTCCCTCCTACTCCTTTACTTCGGCATTCTGTCTAAACCAGGGGAGACTCTGCTTGCCTTTGAAGCACCTGGGAGTCATCTGGGGGCTGCCACATAAAAGGCCCTGTATTTTTGCAGACTCTGTGCTCTATGAGGAGCAGTGCTGCTGACTTTGCAGTAGGGTGTTTAACAGGCTATTAACGATGAGGCTGAAGGCCTTCAGCCTTTTTTTTATCACCTCCTCACACTGAGCCCCAAGGAATCCTACTCTTCTGCTTCTGAAAAAAAAATACAGAAAAGAAGAATATTCCTTTGAAGACTTGCACTTACTTTGGAGAGTCCCAGCTGCAGCCACACTTCCTCTGCACTTGTTTGCCAGTAGACATGGAGAAATTAGGGCTGGGAGCATATTGTAGGCTGTATGTTCTAAGAAAACCATGACCAAAATCCCACTGGCTCCTAGATGTCTTTGAACCACTCCCCCTCCATATCTGTACTGTTCTTTTCACCATCTGGCCCTGCCCTGCAGCAGCTCATTTCAGGGGCTCCTCTCCACAGAAAACAAAGTCTCTCTTGTATGTGTCACTAGGAGTTTGTGCCTCTTATAGGTGTTCTTCTTCTGAAATGATTTACGAATATTTTTTAAAAGGATGGAAATATTGTATGATCATACAGATAACTGTAAAACTAGCAGGAACATGAATGGGGAGAATTCTGCATTTGATGAGAAATAAATTAGGCTATGTTTTGTGGTAGGTCTGGCTCTGAGAGGAGACAATGATAGGAAGGGCTGTGTTCTAGAGCCCCACAGCTACAGATCTCCCTGTCTGCAACCAGGGGCAATAAAGTCTCCTTTTGTTGGAGAACTTGCATCCTCTCTAGAAAGCAGCTTGTTTGCCAATGCCTAGGGGTCTGTGTCTTGCTGACAAACAGACTGCAGAGGAGTGTTGCAGCACAAGTGCAGCTGTGTCTGCAGCTCCCTGTCCCGTGGGCTGCTGTGTGCAGCCTGGGACACGGGGTGAGTTTCCAGCTCCTCGCAGTGGGTCAAGCAGTCCCTGGCAGGAATGCTGGCAGGAGGCTTGGAGCTGACAGCTCCTGCCACACTCCAGACACTGGGAACATGCTGGCATCGTGCATGTTCACTGAAGGACAAACATTTAGCCAGGGTTATAGGAAGGCCTTTGCAGCATAAAGGTCCTTGGACACTACTTGATGCCAAGTTAGTGACAATGAAGTTACATCTAGTTGTTGCATCAGGGATGCCACTTAGCACTTCTAAATCACTTCCCAGTCACAGAACTGAAGAAGCTTTAAAGAAGGAGTTGAGCCACTTTCCAAATTCACACAGCAAGGGAACAGCAGAGACAGAGAAGTGAGCAGGAAAACCTGATGATGAATGAGGTTGCAAAGACTTTTTTTCGCCTGCAAAACACTGGGATGTATTATTCCTCTGGGTTTTACTAGGCTGCACTTTTGTGCCCCAGTTTTTAAGCACAAGTACAAGCACAAAGTGAAATTTAAAGTCACTGCCCTGGGGAATGATCTGATTAGAAAAATACCTATTTCCTATACTGGAAATAATCAGGTGATGTTTAAAACCAAAACCTGCAAGACACACTTTTCACTAACTTGGAACGATTGTCCACCCTTCAATTAATGCCCATTCTTTATTCCTGATTGTTACTTGTGAAATGGTAAGTAAATTTTATAGAATGATTGCCAGACATGCAGCCTGTCAGCCGAGATTTTTATTTCACTACTTTAAGGGTGGCTGTTTCGAAGTCCAGCATGGTACATTTCAAGATGAGGTTTCACAGTGTAATTTTCAAGAGACACAACTGAACATACAGCTGAAGCTCCAGCTGAAACAAAGCCATTGACCAAGAGGTACAGTGTGATCATTGTCCCTGAGGGCTAACCATGTTATTAAGATGTTATGATAGTAGATAAGACTACAAGATGACTAATTGGGTGTTTTGTCTTTCAGACAGCTAGTGCCTGGTATTTCCTGGCAGACCAGATACACAAGAGATCAGAGACCAGCTCATGACAGGTTTCTTTTCCATCCAGAACAAGAAGATGTCTAAGAACTGATGTCCACACAATGCTTAAGCTCAACTTACTTAGCTCAAAGTCTTTTTTCCCATTGCGTTTTTCTTTGGCTCAGACACAGATGTTTGAGCAATAACACCCTGTAAAATACCTGTTTTAGAGGAAGTTCGTGCCTGACCACATGCCTTTATAAAAGCTGATTTTTCTGAAGACTTTACATTCAAAAATGAAACCTAAGTTTTGAATTCAGGTTAATAATTCAGGTTGATCATTTCCACCAAAATAAGGAGCCAAACCTGCAGTGCCTGTCTGCACAGCTTTAGATAGCTTTGGGTCTCTGCACTGCCAGTGACCACCTCTGAGGCAGCCCCCTCACTGCTAAGGAGGGAGTTTGGTGCCATCATTGGTGATTATTGACAGCTGTGATCAGCCTTGGCTTTTGTACACTAACACATCACTAAGGGATTGCTGCATGTCCATTCTTCTGCCTGTGCCCTCCAGTCCTAAGGCCAAACACCTTTCTCCTGTGCCACTGCTGTCAGATGGTTTTGGGCCCCTGGATCTGGCTGTGCAGAAAGCTGCTGGGCACCTGAACCCTGCAAAGTTGACTACCACTGGAAGACCTGCAAAAGCAGCTCCAGGCAGATGCCCTGGGAGGCTCTTCCTTTGCCTCCAGCTGCCCTGAGACTGCTTCTGCAGGCAGAGGCTGTATCCTGCACTTGCAGCTGATCCAGGCAAGTAAAAGACAGAGGTGGTGTTTCTGGCAGGGCAGAGGGAAGCATCACCTCCTCAGGCTGTGCTTTCAGGTAGGAGTTGAGCTGCCAGGGCAGCACTGGCAACCCTACTTCCAGCAGGATGCCCTTGCACACATGGCCTTTGTTTGAGGCTTGGTCCATCAGACTGTATTTACACTGCTAAACAAAATCTGGCCAAGTGTTGTAGGCTGGCTCATCCTGACACCACCCAGGCTGACCATAGCAGCTTTTCCTGAGAGGGTTAGAGCAGACAAAACCACAGTCACAGTATGAAGAAGAGGGGTGAGGGACCAGGAGGCTGGGCTCAGCCTGGCTTCCAGGCTTTCCCTTGCTCCCCAGCACAGCTAGACTTGCAGCCAAGAAGCATCCACTGAGCTGGGCCATGTATGCTCCATGTCACTGCATGCATTCATTGAACTTAACCTCACTTACATCAAAGTGGGTTTAAGAAAAGTGGAGGTGTTTTGCCTCTGCCAAGTGGAATTGAAGCTCCTTCCTTTACATGACTTACTGTTTTTGATGACACCGAGTTTTTGAAATATAGATTAATTTTTGTGGCACAAACCCATCTTCAGTGTCCTTCATACATAATAGATAGCTGAAATACAGCCTCCTGCTGATACACCTCCTTGTATCAATGCTAACTAATTCATTTCACATCACCAAATAAAATATGTATTTTAGGATCTGGCTATATGCATTTCTTACTTGAGTGGAGCTATGTGCTTCTCCCTCCTAAAGTGTTACAAGCCTCACTGGGCAAGGTGAAAACTTCACCACAAAGTAAAATTTTTGTATGTGTTAACTGGGAGTTGCAGACAACTTGTTGACTGTGCCAGAGTTTGGAATCACATAACCCATTTTATTTGGGTTCTGGTGAAATGTTACATCTCTGTCAGGAAAGACGAACAGTTTATTATGTAATAAAGTGGCACCGTATGTTGGTGGTAGCTTTGCCTACCACTGGTGGTTTGTACAGCTGCCTGGCTAGCTGGGAGCTTTTGCACAGCTGGCTAATTAAAAACCCATAGGACATGGAGTGAAGACACGATAGTATTCTGCTGATCAATTGCAATGTTTGTCAGAAAGGATAATATAAGGTTTTTGGAATCCTTCCAAGGATACCTGGGCTGCACAGACATTTTAAAATGGGCTTCAGACATCACTGTGTATCTACCTTCTGAAAGGGGGATCTCCTGGCACTACCTGGGGCTGAATCATCAAAGGTCATTCATGACCAAATCTTCCCTGCAACCCCTCCTCATTCAGTGGGGATCACAGTGACAAGAAACATCCCATGTCACAAATCCTCCACTGAAGTGTCTCCTGTGGTACTCAGAGGAGCTGAAGCAGTAGAATTATATACTGGGGAAATGTTTGCTTCTCTAACTGAGAAGAGAGAAACACGCCTGCTGTAAGCTTCTCCTAGACATACGAATTAACATTCCTAATAGATCAGATCTGAGCAACCCAATCTTACTCTGTAATTGCTGAAACCTATCAATTAATTGTAGCAAGGGCTGGTTTTTAAAACTTGAGATACACTTAAAGGCAAGAATGTACTCATGGTGTTTTGGAAGCTCTTCTTGCTGACACAAGTTAAGGACGTACTACATATCAGTCAAACATTTAAATTCCTCTAAGGTTCATTTTGGGAGAGTAAATAAGTAGCTATATCCAAGCACCAGGTTTTCTGGGACCTTGGGTTCAGTAAATTTACTGAAATTAATTGCTATTGAAGGCTGAATTTGTAAGAAAAACAGTATTTGATCCCCGTGAGAGCAACTGAGGTGTCGTCTTCAGTGCAACAAAATTTTGACCCAGGCTGAATGCTTTAGGCAAAATGCTGCTCTCTATACCAAGCAAAAAGCACATGAAGTGAAACAGAAGCACAGATTTACTTCAGGTATTGTCTGGCACAGTCATGCCCTGTGTTACAGAGGATTTGGATGAATACAGGTTCAAGGGCCACTTCTCCCCCTTGTTGCCCAGCAGAGCAGTCCTCCACACTACAACACTTCCCAGGCACTGTAGAGCTCTCAAAGTGACAGCGAGCACTGACGGCATTTTTGCCAAGGACACATATATTATCCAATGCCCTCAGCTGCCAGAATGACCCCTGGGATCACCAGAGGCTGGCCAGAAGTTAAAATAACCAGAAAGAAGATACAGATAGCATCCATTTTCTGGTACCACTAAAGCACTGATGGCATGTATCAGCCTGCTTAGGGGGAATCTTCCTGTGCAGGAAGATTTTGATGTTCCTGGGTAGTCCTTTGGTCTCAGCACCCACACTTCTAGAAGCACCAGTTTTGTAGCATGGCTTGTGCTCATGACCATCTGCTTTCATGGCACTGAGCCTGCTTCTGAACTGGCAAACCAATTCCAACAGGGCACAGGCACCCACGAAAGACAGGATTAGAAGTGACATCTGCTCCGCAAGAGGTTCCTCCTGATGGCAAGAAGTGCCAAATTAGAGCCACATGCTTTATTATAAGGAATGACATCTGTTGGCCCTCACAGCATTTTATCATCAATAAATGCCTCTTCTCTGGAATTGATGCTTTTAATTTCCTTGAACACTGGCTTGGAGTATTTTGACATCTAAAGGTATAAATGTAATCCTTGGGAAAAACATTAATGATGTTCCAATAGTGACAATAAATTTCCACCAGCTCAGCAGTCCATGCTGCTTGCCACAGCTCAGCAGACTAGGAGAGGTTAAGCAGTGCTCTAACAATTGTCAGTGCTTAAGGCCTGGTAGCATTCAGTCCTGCTCCTTCCCTGCCCGACCCACAGCAACGCGTGCGCCAGGGTTTGCATGGAATTGTGCCAGATCAAAGAGTTTGTAAATGTGTCTGACTCCTTACGTGGCAAAATGATGACTTTAGAGCATGTGACATAGGCTAAGGAGGGGAGATGTCATACTGAAACCTCAAGGATGCAAGAGCCTTAGAGAGTCCCCAGTTAGTCACTAATTAATTGCATTTTATGAGCTCAGGCACAGATCCTCAAAGCTGCTTAGGAACTTAACTCTTATTTAATTTCACATTCAAATTTAACTCACTGTGCTTATTCTTAATCACCATCTCAGCCCTGAAGGAGTTTCAAACCCACAGATGTCTCCATTTCAGAGCATGAAGGATTCAAGCAGCTGAGCAGAACCTCCCATGAATGCTGAACAGTGCCTTGGTTGGAGGAGAAAGGTGGTGACAGGCACCAAAGCTGTGCTCTGTAAACTGGCAGGGAGTTTTCTAAGCTGTTCAGAGCAGCCATTTGCTGTGCTCACATCTTGTTCATCCTCTTGGACAACATGCTGTTCAAGAAAAAACAGGAGAACCTGCTTTCCCCAGTTAATTTTCACAAACTCCTGTGTTAGTAGTGCATAACATTTACAGTGCTGCTCTGGGATGACTCCTGTCTAGATCTGTGCTTTGTGGCTATTTTGGACGTCATACAGAAAAAAAAATCTATAGCAAAATAAAAACCTGGATTTTTTTTTTTGTGTAGTCCAGGGTTTCAATAGTCAGGAAACATTTTTCAGTGGAAAGCTTTATTTTTAACACGTGCACTGGCTACACTGTATATTTTAAGACTCCAAAAATAATTTTGACTTGTAGAATTCTGCTGATTAAATGTTTTCCTCAAAAAACATCTTAACCTGTTCAATCAAACTAAGGTGTTTTTTAATAAATATTGTCAGTTATGAGGCAATTCAAAACCACCGGGAGAGAGAAACACAAGCAAAACAGGCTTCTATTATAAATGGCATTTACCATGGAGAGAAAGCATGAATTTTTAATGACGTGACTGTTAAGATTTTTCCTTATCTCACATTTACTAAAACCAGTGCCTTTAGTAGATAATTTTGGGAAAATTCAATTATTTTACAATAAGCTAATCTTACAACTAGCAGTACTAAATGCTGTGACCTAGTGATCCAGCTAAATAAGTTTTGCAAAGTGTTATAGCTATGATTATATTTCTATTAACTGAAGTAATCTAAACCAGTTGACCCATAATATTTTGCAGGGAACAGATGTTTAATTGCATTCATCTTGCAAAATGAAAGCTCTTAGAAGTACATAAAATTAAAATTCCGTTGAAACTCACAAAGGTTAAATAGAGGAAGTAGTTTCTTTAAAAATGTCAGTGCCTTTATAGAACAAGTAATTTAACTTTTCTACTTGATAAAGAATCAAAACTTTTGCTGATTTGATCCTTTTACAGGTTTTTTTCCCCTTGATACTTGAATGTATCTGACTGGCAATGGCAGAATCAAGGTGTCTTCTCTCCATTACAGTAAATGCTGATGATAAACAAAATGTGAGACCATTTCACTGGAGCACGCACAAGTGATTTTCACAGGGTTATAATGGCACAGCCAGCGCACCCACCAGAGCAGTGTAGAATACTCCCCAAGTCTTTTCAAAGTCAAATACATGGTCTCTGCAACAAACAGGAGGAACTGGAACTCTGTGGCCACTCTGAGATTTATGGTGTGATAGGAATTACAGAAGCCTGGTGGGAAAATTCTCAGGACTAGAAAACCACAGTGGATGGCTACAAACATTTTCAGAATGATATGAAGGGAAGAAGAGGAAATGGAGTTGCATTTTCTGTAAAAGAAAAAGGGAGTCATGGAGTACTGTCTCCAGCTCTGGTCCCCTAGTTCAAAAACAAAAGGGACAGAATGGAGAAGTTTCACAGGAGGTCCATGAAGGTGATCAAAGGGCTCTAGAACCTGCCCTGTGAGTAAAGACTGAAGGAGCTAGCTCTTACCTGCTTTAGAAGGGAAGGCTCCGGGGAAACCCAAGCACAGCATTCCAGTACTTGAAAGCCTCCTACAGAGAGGACAGAGGCTCTCCCTTCACAAGGAGCCACATGCAGAAGACAAGAAGGTACAAGCTGTATGGGGAGAGGCTTCATCTCAGCATAAGGAGGAATTTTCTTACAGTAAGAACTGTCAGCCACTAGAACAAGCTCACCAGGGATGTGGTAGAGTCCCCATCACTAAAGTTTTTCAAGATATGATTGGACAGGGTGCTAGATAACCTAATCTAGGCTGCCTTTTCCACAGAATGTTGGACCAGATGATCTACAGATTTCCTTCCAACATGGGCTATCCTGTGATTCCATGAAAAGGAAATCAAAAAAGACCCCCAAATTCCAGTGCCAGGATTGAAGTAAGGACTATTAACCATTTGGTCAGACAGTTTAAATATAAATTATGGCATTATAATACCGTTTATGCTCTAGATATGTATTTCTCACTGAGTTTGTAGATGTGAAGGATACCAGTCTGATTAGTTAGAAAATCTGCTCTTCAGAGTGCAAACACAGCCTGGGCAAGCCAGGCATTAAATTCTCTGTCTGACTGCAGCACCCCAGTGGTCTTGCCACATGCTCTGGCATCAGGGAGCCTCCTCTGAGTGATTTTTGTTGGCACATGCTGTGTTATGTCGTGTCAGCACACTGCGTCATGGTACCATTGAAATTAAACAAGTTATTTAAAAAGTAGTGAATCTGTTCCTGGTATTCTGCATCAGTGGGCAAGATGCTGCCAGGCTGGACCTGTGACTGCAACATTCATTTTGGCATGATATGACACTGTGTGGATTGCACCTGGCCTGGCTGGGACACCTGATATTGCTGCTTTACTGGACAAGATCGTGCCTCTAAATCCGCTGCTTTAAAAAAGCAAGGTCCTGGTGTTATAAAGAGGCATAATTACCTGTGCCCTTGACATTGATCTTTTTCTTAAACAGGACCTTTGAAGATAAATTCACTTGCCCATCTCTGGCATGTGAAAATGGAACTGCAGGATTAATGAGAAATATCCTATTAACTTCACCTCTCTATGAATTGTTCTGTAGTTAAGACTTCTAAGGGACTACTTAACAACTTAAAAAAGCTTTTTAATCATACATGTAGTATAAGGGTTACTGAGTAAAGTACAGTCTCTCATTTTGTACCATTTTAAATCCATGTATTTTTTCAAGACACCTGGAATTATTAACAGGATTGAGAATGGGTTTGTGTACGTGGGGAGTGGGTAGGGGTGTGAATGAATGCAAATTATTTTAAAGAGGCACAAAGTACAGTTAGGAGTATGATCTGTAGCATCTCATACCAACCCAAATAATGTCCTTTTGTATATCAGGCACATGTAATTAACTGTGCTTGTATAGTACAAGTGCAGAAATATTAAACCCAAGTGTTGTCTATTGGAAGATTGTAATTCAAGTGATTTCCATAATACTCCAGTTTCAGGAAAAGGTGTCCAAAGCTCCTCTGGAGGAGGAGTTGGACAGCTCTTAGCCCTGCTAACAAATGGCAGAGGCCTCAGGAGAGTCTAAGTGGTAGATCTGCCTTTGAGTTGTTTTGCTGGTTCTGCAGGGTTTCCTTGGTGCTTCCCTTATATTCCTGAATCCTGAAGGCAAGTGGTAATGTAAAAGTCTCAGTTGCTATTAGTGTAAGAGAAACTTCTATTCTTTTTTTTTTTTTTTTTTAACATTACCTCCTTTTTCAGCACTTATATATAGCCTGAGAGCATCTCCAAGATCTTCCTTTTAAAGGAATATCCTGGCTTTTTTTGAAATGGCATGAGCAGTGATACCACACCACACTGCTGTGATAACACAGAGGTTAAAGGTGCATTTGCTCTAAGGAGAGCTTAAAAAGCTCCTCCTTCTCTCAGTCAAACATGAACACACATCTCAGGACACTTGAGCCCTAGTCCCTGACATTTAAACATATGGGTTGTAGTACAGCTTTACAGCACTGATACTGAAGACAAAGAAGGAGGATCTTAGAGGAGACAACACTTTTCCTGTTCTGCAGAAAGGCCCATTTTGGTTAAAGCTGCACATACATTATTTGTAAACTCCTTAGGATCTGGGAGCCAAGACCATGCAACAAGCCCATCTGACTCCTTCCAAATTTCCAAAGTCCCATGGATGAAGGGGGGAGTGACAGATACTGCTGAAGCTCTTTGCAAAAAGGGTATTATTATTTTCTACATCGGAATTAGAAAACAGGGCAAGAACTCATGGAGAACAGCCCTGAGGAGAAAAACTTTGGGGTTCTGGTGGACAAAAATTATTGTCTGAGAGCAAGAAACACTTCTAGCCCCACAAGACACACATGGAGATAATATTTTATATTATAGACCATACCCCTCCTAAGTGAAGCATAGCCATTATAAGAAATTAAGATCCACTCCACCAGAACTCCAACCTCAAAAATAGTCAGTGCCTTCTCAGTAGCTGGGAAAAAAGCAAACAGCTTCATCTTTTATGACTGGTAACAAATTTTTCTTCTGGTTTTACATGGAACAGTGTAATGAACTTTCTTTGGAGATTGTTTTGGTTTTGTTTTCTTGTTTATACAATGAAAAGACAATGGAAAGCCTGAAAAACATAAGGACTTTTTCTGGTTAATGAACACACCATATATCACTGGTTTCTCTGGAAGGTTTGTGTTTTTGTTCAAATTCATAATGAAATTTTAACTTCTACACCCCAGAGAGGGTTCTTATACTCTTTGTATTCTCTGAAATTTAGAAAAAAAAAGTTTAACAAAGGGTTCCTGTGAGTTTGGAAATGTAATATATTTTACTGAAAAACCTCTAAATTAGAAAAATTGGGGGTGGTGCTGGTGGTCCTTCAACAGTATTTCACCTTCTTGTTCTTGTTGGCAGAATGCAGAGAGTTGCAACAAATCAAAAGAGTCATTGCTTTTTGGGCGATCTGGAAGACCAACTCTATTTAACAACGCCAGTACCATGGCCAGCTTCTGCCCATCCATTTATTTTGTCAACAATCTGCTCTGTGAAGAGGAGGGCTAATGTAATCTGGTCTCCTTTGGGTTGGTGTGCTGGGTGCTTTACACACCTCCATGCACTGATGATGACGGCACACCCAAGTGCCAGTCATCCCCTGAACAACGCTCCCAGCTCCCATCAGATACAGCATGAGCCCCTAGCTGTGGATCCTCCTCATGTCTGCAGCTTCAGTGCATCCCTCCTGAAAAGGCCTCATAAATGACACAGAGAGCCCTCACTGCCCTGCCAAAGCCTTGAACTGCTATTCAGGCTCTGGTGTTGCAGTGGGTTTTGTTCCAGAATGCCAGACAGGCCCTGCACCACTGACACCACAGGATAGGAATTTTCTTAGTGGAAAGCACTAATTTGGATCTTTGGTCTTTATCAAGCTTCTAGTTCTACGAAACCTGTAGAATCTGGAGTGGCTCCCTCCCTCAGAGCAGTTCAAAATGCAGGAGAGATGGAGAATTAATACAGGACTAATCCCACTGAATTACACAGATTTAGTATACTTGGAAAATCCTGAAAAAAATAAATTGAGAGAGAAACTCCAAACATTTGAGTCATTACTCTCACATTTAAAAGTGAAACATTGCCTGGAACAACAAGGATGGCTTTTGGGACCCAAGGGAAGTAGGAAAAGCTCTTCATTGTGTCTGTCAAAATGACTGCACTGACACTGGAAGGGAAGCATGGATCTGGGCTTTCCAACTGCTAAGCTGTGGGAAGCCTCTCTAATGCTATACAGACTCTCCAATTTAAGCAGGACTACCATCCCAAATTAGAAGGCTCGACAATAAATTCAGCTGTCATACATTTACTACTAAAATAACTATTTTTAAGAAATTCATTATTAACTTAAATGCTACATGATTCCTTCAAAAGCTATGACTCTGAGTGGATTACTGAAGTGGGAGTGTTTTCAGGCTATGCTTAATACATGTCTTATTAATTTAAAGCCTTATGATTGCCTTCAATGTGATTATGACCCAAAGTCAACCTCCATTGTATCTGTCAAAGTTGTTGTAAGACTCTTTATGTGGTGGCACAATCACTTCTGAAAGACTGACTGTTTTTCAGAAGGTAAATAAAAGTCTCTCAGTCAGATTTACTTGAGCCTCAAGGCCTGGACTCCCTAGGGGCTCCCTTCACAAAACTGGGACCACCCAGCATCCCACATCACATATAAACAAACACACATTTGCATACAAGGAACCCGGTCAGGGTTGTGTTTTCCATTTGCTCCCCAGAAGCAGAAGAAAGTCCAGTAAGGGCTGAGGAAGACCTGCTGACAGATTCTCCCTCCTGGGCCTTTCCAAGGTGCCAAGTGGATGGAGGGCAGCTGGGTCCCTTGGTATTGGGAAATCACCACTGGGTTTGCAGTGGAGCAAGCCAATATCCCAGCTGCCTGCAGCCTGGATGGCTGTAGGGGGACACCTGCAGCACACAGGGTTTCTGAGCTGCCCAGGGATGGGTAACCCCAAAGGGACCCCTGTCAACAGGCCAGGGTTACGGCCACAAGCTGGTTACTGTGGGGTGCAGCGTGGCCATGGCTTAGACAGGCAGCCACACAGGCAGAGATTCATTCCCGGGTGCACAGCCACTGTCCTTCCCACCACCCAGATCAGATAAGACAGTTTGTCACCTATTAATTATATGAATAAGTACTACTAGATGAAATTTAATACAAACTCAGCATCTGACAACTGCTACTAACCTTCAAGATGAAAGTTCTCTTTATTTATTGCTTCCCTTGATATAAACATATAGACTGCTTACACTTCAAGTGGTTTTGCAAGTACAACAGTCTATATAAGCTCTTTTATGTACCTAGAAAGGGCCTCCCTAGCAGGGCTTGAAAATAATTCAGGTTGCCTCTAAACAATTCAGAGGCACAGCACGAAACAGAGATAGAAAAGAGTCACAATTACAGAGATATCTGATATCTAGCAACAACTATGACAACAACAATTCTTTGAAAACTGTGCGTAGGTGTATCTATGTCATAGTTTTAAATAGGAGTACTCAAAGGTAGCAAACACCTCAGTAACAAACAAAGCAGAACTGTGAGAGCTCTTGAATTTGTACAGCCCTCAGCACAATGAGGCTGAAACTGGCTGTGCTTCTTTTTCACCCCTGCAGTATGGGTGCAGAGCAACAATAGATAATTGAATCTCCTCAAAACAGCAAGCCCCGGCTTTGGGGAGGTCACTTAAGAACAAAACATCAGCCCTATTGGCAGACAACACACCCAGTTAACCCAGTTTTTTCTTTGCACTGGTGATCAGGGACCGAGAAAAAAAAGAAACAACACAGAAAGAGAGCAAAAGAGAGCAAAAGAGAGCAAAAGAGAGTGAAC
This sequence comes from Rhipidura dahli, assembly GCA_013399225.1. NCBI lineage: Eukaryota > Metazoa > Chordata > Aves > Passeriformes > Rhipiduridae > Rhipidura > Rhipidura dahli. The sequence goes on from VXAC01001808.1 coordinate 421,642, forward strand.
CTCCTCTCCTCCCGTGTCTTTTTCAGCCCCAAAAGTGCTTTCTGTGTGCAAAGAAGCCCTCTGTGGCTTTCACTTCTTTGGGCTTGTCCAGTCTTTGCTTGTGCCCACGGAACCTTTTAGCACTCACCACAGCAGTGCCACACTTTAGTCCCTCCTTTTTTTTGCTCTGTACCCACATTTTTGCATTTCTGAGCCTCTTGCCGTTTCAGTGTGCAATCAGCATGCCTCTGGTGGGGTAAGTTGTGTTCAACTGAGAATGGAGGCAGGCTGGCACCTGCACAAGCCCATCCATGAGGAGCATGCTGCTGTTCCACCTGCCACCCTGCCCACTGCTGCCCAGCCCCAGAGCTCTCCCTCCCTGGCCCCGCTGCCTTCCCAGCTTCGCTCTGCCCACCTTTCCGCAGGGGATGTGTTTTCCTGACACTGAACTCAGCACAAATGACTCGGTTTGGGGCACGTGCTGGCGCTGGTTCCTCAGAAAGTGGAAAGCCTCCTTTGGAAAACAAATCATTGAGGAAGATCCCAAAGGAGTAGCTAAATGGCATCTAGGCATTTCCTAAGATCTCTGCCAAAGTGTACGGTCACTTCACACATCATGCAGAAGTATTTGATTTATACAGTCAGCTTCTACTTGCATTTTGATCCCCACGCACTCTTTCTTCTCTGAGAAAGATGCTTGGCTCCCAGGCAGTTGGAGCAAGTCCAATACAAAGACCAAGCCTTAATGACCAGGAAAGCCTTTTGATAGAGAGAGAGAGTGGGTGGTCTCCCCTGACTTTCTTGTATCCCTTCTCCAGCTCTCTTGGTGTGAAGGCATATGTGTGTCGTGGAGGGGTGCTGAGTGTATGGGATGAGTCATTTGCTTTCCTCACTGAGCCCTGTTACATACAGACTTCAGTCACCGAGAAGGAAAACAGACCTCTGCATTGGAAATGGCCTGGGAACCAACCAGCCCAAGCAAAACCACACAAATCATCTGCACACACAGAGCCCAGTTGCAGAGAAACAAACGTGGTTCTTGAGGTCCCGAGTTCCTTACTGACTCACACACATCGATGCTCATCAGGAATTAACTCCGGGAGTTTTATTGCAAGCCTAAACCTCGGGGGGAAAGAAAAAAAAAAAAGTCTGCAAAGGCAGTTGAATTAAGGCTCAGCCTGGTATTCCTCTTGAATACATTTTGCCATCGATTTTCCCTTTCCTAGGCGCAGTGAGCGCTGGCAAACCGCGGGTGCCCGGGCTGCGGCCACGAGAGGGCAGCGCTGCCCCTGAGAGCCCAGCCCGAGCCAAGCCTGCTCCGCGTCCGCCTGCACCGCTGCTTCCCACACGCCGCACCAAGCACAAGGGAAGGCTGCACATCTTAGTTTACCTGAGGTCATGGAATAAACAAAGGACTACTTGTTTTTCCCCGCTGGGTACTCAAATTCTGGTTTTGCTACTTTCCTCTGCCTGTGTATTTGTAGTTTTGTGGAATTAGTTATTCGTAACATTGGGAAAATATTTAGATGAAAATTCTTCAGTCTGCTTACCTAGATAACGGAATAAGAAAATAATAAACACGGCAAAAATGCTAGAGGATAAACTGATTTCAGTGGAATTGAATCCAGCATTTGATGGAGAGGGAGAGTTCTACAAATACATTGAAAATGGTTCTTTAGTTACAAGGTACACTGTAAATTCATAATTTTGCAAAGAAAACAGGAGTCATTCATTGAACTGATATCAGCTGCCAGATATGAACAATGGGGCTAAAACAAAATAATTTCTCTGGAAGTAAACCAAAACACATTCATCTGTTCAATCTCTCTGATCCAGCGATCCAGGAAATAATCAGCCTGACTGTGCTGGTTTTGGCTGGGGTAAAGTTAATTTTCTTCATAACAGCCAGTGTGGGGCTGCGTTTTGGATTTGTGCTGGAAATGGTGTTGGTAGCACAGGGAAGCTTCAGTTGTTGCTGAGCAGCGCTTGCACAGCATCAAGGCTTTTTCTGCTTCTTGCACTGCCCTGCCCGTGGGTGGGCTGGGGGTGCACAAGGAGTTGGGAGGGGACACAGACAGGACAGGTGACCCCAACTGATCAAGGGGCTATGCCAGACCACATGACTTCATGCTCAGTGTATAAAGCCTCAGAAGGAGGAAGAGGGAGACACTGGAGAGATTAACTTCCTAAATCACTGTTATGTGTGATGGGACCCTGCTCTCCTGGAGATGCCTGGACACCTGCCGGCCCATGGGAAGTGGTGAATTAATTCCTTATTTTGCTTTGCTTGTGTGTGGGGCTTTTTCTTTCCCTATTAAACTCTCTTTATCTCAACCCATAAGTTCTCTCACTCTTACCCTTCTGATTCTCTCTACCATCCTGCTGGTGGGAGTGAGTGAGCAGCTGCATGGGGCTGAGTTTCTGACTAGGGTTCAACCATGTTGCAGCTTTGTTCATTAACTCAGAGCTACTTCTCTGTATTTCAGCATGAAATGGTCCTGCAAGAGCTGAGACCAAGGCCAAGTGCAGCACACTGCAGGAAGGAAAAAGCATGTTGCCACGGGTCAGTGACTGGCTTTTATTTTTGGAAATCAATACTGTCAAAAAGCTACATGTTTCATTCGGCTGCTGCACAACCATCAAAGCCTCAGACTGGAACAACAACATGTGTAGCAACACCATAAAATACAAATGTGACCTCTAATGTAGTTTGTGGGAAGGGCAGCAGTGCTTGGAGGGAGGTTGTGATGAGGATGATGGACTTTTCTTGCCCCACACATCTGTAACTGCTTCAGTGCTGCCTCTGTGCCTGCACAGGTCACTTGCCAGATGATGTTTCCCTTCACTTGTCCCACATCTCAGGAGGATCTGAGCCAAATTCATAACTGCCTGAAAGGAGGACGTAGTGAGGTGGGGTCAGTCACTTCTGATGGGTCTCAAGTGAAAGGATGAAAGGAAATGACCTTAAATTGTGCCAGGGGAGGTTCAGATTAGGTATTAGAAAAAAATTTTACACTGAAAGAGTAGTTAGGCATTGGGATAAGTTACTCAGGAGGCTGATGGAGTCACCGTCTATGGATTTGTTCAAGAAGCATTTGATGTGGCACTTGGGATTATGTTTTAGGGGTTTAGGGAATATGATACTGGGTTGGTGGTTGGACTAGATGGTCTTCAAGGTCAGGTCTCTTCCAATCTTGATGAGTCTGTGATTCCATGAAACTGCACAAAGACCTCCTTTGCTTTTAACATTGTATTACATCTAAAGGGAGCATTTCCCTCTGATCCTGGAAACAGGAGAGAGGAGAAGAAAAGGAGACAAAAGTGGTAACCTTAACTAATTTCTCCACCTTCAGCTCTTCCTGGACTAATGAAAAGTGCTGAAATAAAAAATGTGCCTGGAGAGGAGCCAGGAGTCAGGAGACACATCCAAGATTTTGGGAATGGCATCATGGGACTCCATACTAAGGCAAAAGTGTCTAGCTGTAAATATGACTCAAACTGTAGGGGTCAACTCTTTTAAACACTGCAAGTCATGATATAAAGGGTCCTTGGGGAGCAGTGGTTGGCTCCCAGTCCAGGAGGAGAAACCTCTGACCCCAAGTTCAGCTTCTGCAGAATCCCTTTGCCACAGAGGAAAAACCATTTTGGCAACTCCACCATGTCCTTCCCTAGGGATGGGGGAGGCAGTAGAAGATTGCTTCCTGGTTCTATACACCAGAAAAATGAAGCTTAACAAAGAAGAAACACACAAACAAGGGCAAAACAAAGCACCAGAGCACCAAGCCTCATCTCATACTAGTTTGCAGAATCGAGATTTGAGTAAGGATTACAAAACTCACAAATATTTGATACTGATAGATCCAACTGTAGTCATCTGGAGCACACATACACCAAGCAGCAGAAGATTCCCCAACAGTTTTTATGTTCAGGTATATCTAAAGCTGCAGACAGAAAAGTACTACTCACTGACACCTTGTAACAGTTTGTGGTCTTTTGTGGCATTGGACATTCATGTCCAATCTGAATTAGCAAAAAGGTATGAAATCTGGGTCCTGAAATGAAGTACCCTGAAACCCAGGAACCAGTGGGGGAACCAAAGCATAGACCAGAAGAAAGACAAACTTGAATTCAGTTTTCACATTTGCCAGTGACACTTTTGTGACCACGAGGAATTCAGCAAAAATGTTTCCCTAAAAGATTGACTACCTGAATATGAATGAGTGACTCCACAAGCTCTTCATGGTCAGCAGAGGAGACATCTGCAAAGCCTTTCTTCTAGGAAGACCTGAGTTACTTTCGAGAGGTGCTGCTCCTCTTTGCTGATTAGAAAAGAAGCCTGTGGTGAGTACTGCAGACTGAGGCAGTCTAACTTTGAGGTATCTAACTAGGATGGATGAATCTCCAACCTAATCTATTTGGGCCTTTAATATCTCATTTGCAAAATGATACAATGGACAATAATAATAAAAACAATGATAATGATGCTATTAATGCAGACATGACAAAACTCAGCTCTCTATTCATCTGTAAAATACCATTTGATCCAGCAATGCATGAAGGATTATAATATTCGATTTCATTGTTTTGCTAAGCAAGAAAGAAATTAGAAGGCAGCCAAATGCCAATAAAACAGAATTAATTTGTGATGCTGATACCATTATTTGAAGCTGAGCTGACTAGCACTAAGCACCATCTACCATCAGAAGGCCTTCCTCCAGCTCAGGACATACTCAGGTCTTTAGCAGATGCTTAGATAGAAATGCCCAGATAAGTTAATGGTTTAAATGGGACAATTAAGTGTTGCCTTACATGTTCTGCTGGGTCCTAACCTGAGACTGGACCTTCAGATTAGTACATTTCCAAAACAATACAGGATCTGTTGCAGTGGGTCAGACTGATGCTCCATCTGGGTTTGTATGCAACTATAACAATGCAACTGTAATAAGTGCATTTCAGGGTAAGGAAAATTAGGACAATTGTGCTGTGACAGTACGTAGAGAATGAATTCCACTCATTCTTGATGATTTTTGACAAGTTTAGCATTGCAGATTTATTAACTTTTATTCATACATGTGTACTATAGATTCAGAGAAAATGTCACATCTTCAGAGCGTATCATCATATTGTAACTTGATGTAAGAAATTTACAGGAATTTAATCTCTGTAAAAATAAAAATCTTTCATCACTTATTCTGTCTGACAAAACAAGGTCTGCTTGTTCCATGTCAGAAGGCTTCTGAAGCAGAAGTTTTATCAAGACTTCTAAGTCCCTGATGTTATCGAATGCAATTCACAAGAGTTGAGCTTTACCCTTAGGAGACACTCTTCCCTAAATCTAAGATATTTCATGGATTGATTCTTTTAAAGCTTGAAACCATTAGGTGAAATCACAGCAAGCAATTTCATTTAACAAGTCTGTTCTCTTAACAATAAATATTTAATAACCACAGTGAAGATATGAAAGAAGCTATGAATCAAAAACTATGAAAGTAGGCACAATGTACAGAAGAGGCCTCTTGTGACTGACCAGTCTGACTGGTATCTCAGCTGGGAGGTATAAAATTGTTGACCAACAGCATCAGATATTCTTTAGAACAAAAAAAGGGTAGAATGAAATGACTGGCTACTTATCTTCATGTTTTGGTAAAGCACAAATTACTTGCCACCCCTGAGGAAGATACATTGTATGATTAGATGCAAGAGATTAAACTTAGTTAATTGGATGTTATGGGATTAAAAAATAAACAAAAAAAAGCATGCATTTACAATCATCTGATTGACTGAAGGGATCTAATCTTGGAGAGATAAAATAAGCAATTTTCCCTCTTATAGTAGTCTTGATGAATATGTATTTTCTGCTCTGAAACCAAGAAATGCATAAAATAAGTATTAATAAAAAATAAAGCAGTTTATCAGAAGAAAGTTTCTATGTGCAAGGTGAAACTACAGCTATCACATCTGTGATTATAGTTACAACAGATGCTATTTCATGAGCAAAGGAGAGAATGACTGGGGTTTTTTTCTGCATCTCTATTTCTGCAGTGCTGGAGTAAAGCGCAACATTTTCTCACGGCTGGGGTATTTACTAAGGGCCCTGTCCCACGCAGATCCTCTGGTGCCTAACAGTATGTGAGCTCATACTTTTGCCTTTCTCTCTGTCCAAACACTTACAGGGTAGCTCTCCCTCTACACAGATGTTTACTTTCAGGAAATTTGCAGGGATTTAAAAGTTCTTAACCCTCTGTCAAATTCAGAGTTCAAAGGAACTACAACAACTCCTGACACACATGAAAAGTATTAATGTCAGTAGTGAAAACTGCCTGAGACACATTTCCATAGGAAACCAGGCCAAGGGGAATGTATGTGGCCTCAGGTATTCCTTCAGTCCCCAGCACCCTGCCATCTCAGGTGGATGTGTCCTTCCTACCCCCAGAAACAGTACCTGCCTCCTCTCTCTAGCTGCATGGTGAACTTACACAAATAAGAAAAACCCCAAACCATTAACAACATAAAAAGAACTATGGAATGAACTACAAACAGAGATGCTGTTAGCGGCACACAAAAACCTGAGCCAACAATGAACCAGTTTGCTTTATAGTTCATTGAGGTTGATGTACTCTAAAAAATTATGTATTATTCTTTAATGGAAGTAATTCAAGGTCATCTAAGATCTATGTACTCATGATCAAGCACTGATTAAGAATATGATATTAAAAATATAAATTGCTGGAAGGCTCAGGACATCTGGTATGACCCTTTGTGTGTGTCTGAGGGCATAAGCTTGTGCTTACATTGTACAAAATGTGCTGTTCAAGTAGCAATGTTGCAGTGAGGATGTGACATGGGAAAGAATATTTCAGGTCACTGTATGCTGAACTCATGGATTGTATAACATTTTCTGAAGCATAGGGACCTAAAGAAGTCTTTACAAACTTACAGTGAAAGGCATACCACTTGTGAAAAAGGAAAAAAAAATTCATTTCATAAACTGGGTCATTTAGTAAACAAAATAAGGTTTCCAAGAGGGAATCATTCTTTGCAAAGTGATAATATTAATGATGGTATTCTCACTAGCATGAATCTCAGGCTGCATAATTTACATTTAACCAAAAAATCATTAACCTCTCTGTTTTCAGCAAAAAAGGCTTCACGTTAGAAAACTGCAAGTAGAGTGTGGATGATTTTAAAATAAGGACCATTCGAAGACAACATGCAAACTATGATCTGAAAAGAGCTACTGTATTAGGAAACCCAATTTGATTTAAAAGGTTAGTTGGGGTAAATGATTGATTTTCACTTTTCATGCAATCAGAAATCAATTTTTCAAAAAAATTGCCATCATATGCTTTTGTGAAATAGAATTGAAGTAAGTAGAGACTTTTCCAAATTTGCAGTTAAATATAAGACCTTAAAATGTCTCTGATGAAGGCTGAGACTGACAACTCAACTCAAAACTCAGAGAGTCAAGCCAGACAAGCAATAGAAGTCCATGCCACCCAGTTTTAAAACCTAAAGATGACAGAACGACAAACAGAAGAAAAAGGAACAGGAGACGCTGCTTTGCAGTTCAGTTCTGTGGCCTTTAACACACCATTTTTCTTAAACCTGGTTTGCTGAGCAAATGTTTAAGGGCAGAAGGGACCTCTGGCCCATCTAATTCGATCCCAGCCATGTTAGAGATCCTATGCCACCCAGATACCTTAACACTGAGCCCCAACACCTGAGCCAGGCACCCACATTTTTCATTCAGCTGAAAGACTGCTTGCCATAACTGGAGAGCAGGAAACACTGTGGTGCCATCAAATGTCAGCAGCCATGACAAGGAGCTGCCTCTAGTTCCCAGTGGCTTTTCCAATTGAATCCAGAGGAAAATCCTCACAACTAATTATCAGTTGGACCTGGAGGACTAATCAGTCACCTATGGCAGGATTGTTGTGCCACTTCAGGCCACCATCCATGGTGAATTAAGGTGCACTGACACCTTTAACACTCCAGAGGGAGAAGGTTTGGGTACATGCCTGGAAAGCAAGCACACAGCCAGCTGTCCAGTGAAGGCAGTGATGGCTGGCAGGGTGCATGGGGGAGTCCTTGCTGACTGCTTGACTGCTGCAGGAAATGAGCTAAACCCTTGTGTCTCCTGGGCCTAATGCAGGATGGGGTTATTTGGGGCTTAATTAGTTAATTATTAAGTTATTGGAACTCCCTTTGACCTATGAATGCCATTCTATACCTATAGTATCATTTCCTCCTACGTGCCCTCACAGTCCCCTTGGCCTAACTGGTACGACTTTGTTTCTTCTTCACGCTCAGATGTGTGTGAGGTGGATATGCCTCATGCTTTCCTGTGGCTCCTGCCACAACTCATAAGCATTTAACTCCCTCATCCTCCTTTCCAAAACTAGCAAAGATTACACCTATGAAAAGATGGGAGATTAAATCCTATGCTAGAATATTCAACATCAACTTCTGCAGAAACAGGGGTTCACTCTGGCACAACATTTGGGTCCTTATGGACATAGTTACATGTGGTTTTCATTTGTATCTATCAGCTTAGCTTGATACCTATTATATCTTTACCAAATATTTTACTGCCTTCACTTTCCTCCATTGCCCCAAACAATTTTCAGAGGTTAAGACTTTCATTACCAGTCTTCCTCTTCTGGCATGTACAGTATCTAATTTGTTTGTTGGTTTGAATAATTCACACATCTGTGCAGCCCGGATCTAAGAGCGAGGTGCTTATGGGAGGTCATAGGCAGGAAAGGCGATGAGACATTCTTTTTGATCCAGCTACCTTTGTGTCTAGTGACTTGTTGCCATGACTCTTTCACTCCTCTTTGATTTTTTAAATTGTGTGCAAGGTTCAAAGAAGTGACAATCTTTCCAGAGCAGGGAGTCGGGAGTACAGACACTTGGAAATACCATAAATGTCTGTGTAGGCATCATCAATATTTAGTAACCTAAAACCTCGGAACAAGCAGGTTTCTGACAAAAGCTAATGTTGTGACAACAGAGAAACAAAGGAAGCAAATCTTCTCAGGAGTTTCTGCCAGCCCTCTTGAACCCAGCACCCATTCATTGCCTGCCACAGCACCTCAGCATCATTCAAACAGCAGGAGGGGAACATAAAACTAGCATCCATTTATTTTTCAAGGAAGCTGGAAATCTCATAGCAAATACAAGGTAAGAGCAAGACTTCCAAAAGGGTCTTAGGATGTAATCTCATCTCAGTCACCATCTGGCAGTGTAACCTTGTACTGACTCAGCCCCACAGTTCCCTCACAGCCCAGCAGGCTCTGGGGCTGTATGTATCTGGGGCACATGAACCACTAAAAAAAAAACATTCCTGCAAAAAATGCTGCATCAGCTGCTACAAACACCCTTAAACAAACATCCCTAAAATCCCACTTTCTCTCCTGACCCCTGAGGTTGAAGGGCAAGGTTGCAGGCTTCAATGCAGCCACTTTTTCCAGCAGCTGGTATGTCTTGCTGAAGCAGCAGGTGCCAGGTTAAGGAGGGCAGCCAAGGGCCCTGCTACAGTGCCCGGTGCCGTGCTGACCCGAGAGCACCAGCACTGCTGCTCTGACACACAGGCTGCCCTGGAGCTGCCAGTCCCTGCAGTCAGCTGCTTCTTGCAGGGCTGTTTGAGCTCCACAGCTGCTTGTGGGGAACAGGGAGAGTGCCTATGGAAGAGTCTACACCTCCTCTGCAGGCTAGCATGCTGGCGGCTGCTCGAGCTGGACTTGCAGCATTTCCCTGTCTGTTCCCCCTCCTGTCCTGGGTATACTCCAGGCAACCACCTCTGTGACAGCACTGCCTGACCTGCTGCTGCTGCCCATGATGCTAGTGGTGTGCTTCTCTTGGTCCCCCTGAGCTCTTGGCTGTGATTCCACTCTCACAGTGAGCAATGCCAGTGGAGTCAGTGGATGGGTAAGCGCTGGGAGGGAACCATGAACAAACAAATCTCTAGTTTGCTGTGGAATCTGTCAAAACGAGACTGCTGCCCTGTCAATATGTTAATAGCTTGGGTTGACCTTTGCAGTAGAATAATGCTTCTCCAGAAAGTGATTAAACCTTCAGATTTGATTCACACCAGCACTGTACTCCTCAGTGTGCCTGTTAAACATGTTTGTAATCAAAGCATGGGTGTTATTAGGAAGATGGGTCTGTCTGTAAAAAAGAATCGTATAAAGAGGCAGTAAAGAAGACACAGCCAAGTATATTTATTGATGAGCCAAGCTTTTGGAATTAAATGAGGATCAAGTCATAATCCTTCATCAAGTCAGGCACCTGTGCAATATGCACAGGGAAGGTGTGCGGTCCCAAACAAAGGTGGGACTTAATTTTCTCTTAAGGATAATTTTCTCTTAATTTAAATGATATAACATCAAAATTTTGACTGCACTCTAGTCCTAAAATTATAAGACAATGAGTCATTTTCTGCTGGGGAAGTAGTCTAAGGCTTAGAAAGTGTGTTTTCTGTTCAACTGGTCTAGAACAGGTAAAAAGCCATTGCTTTGATGACAGTGAGTGAACCGGAGCTGACTCTGAGCTGGCAGATACCCACACCTCAGAGCTGTAACTCCACCTTCCAGCAGTCTCCTTTCAGACACCATTTGTGCTCATTGAGGCCCGTGCAATGCAAAGCCTGTCTGTGGGAGCAGTGTGCTGGGGACAATAGGCAGCCACCAGGTCTGCACCACAGCTAGGGAGAGGGCACAAGCGATGCTGAGCAGGGCAGAAAGAGCTGCCTGTCCCTCCTGCTTCCCCCAGCCAGGTTCAGCAAGGCTCCTCCCTGACTCTGTGCCTAGCCTGGTCCACCTCCACTGCCTGTCTCTCCCTGCAGCAGGTCCTGGCCCTTGGGGCAACAAAACTCCCTTGCTGCTGCAGTACCTTGGGGTGGCTCTTCCCCCAGTTTTCCTGCCTGAGACAGGACAAACTGAACACTGCCCAAATTGTGCAGCCAGATGGCAAATAAAACCTCTCAGATGTGAGGTTAAATGCTCAAGCCTCACATCCTCCTAGGGCTTTCCTTCAAAGGCAGTGCTGCTCCAAGGCTGATGGGTACTGCTGTCCACCAGGACCAGGTTATTCCTGTTTACAGCTTGCAATGAAACCTGGCAGCAGCCTCCCTTCAATGGGCTCAGTCCTTGCTGTCTTCAGGAAACATTTGCAGCCACAGGTATGACACAGTCTACAATTGTATTAGCAAAACACAGAATTTAAATGTTCCAAAACACAGGGCATTATTTATCCTGACACTGCAGCTTTTATCTCCCCTTGGGCACTGCAATTATAACATGGAAATCCCCAAGGACTCTCATCCCAGGCTGCAGCACTTCTTCATCCTGCCTAGGACTAATCAAGTACACAAGCGCGAGGGAAACCTGTACTAGTGCCTGGTCTCATCTTTTTCTGTTTTAGGCTATACTGAGAATAAACAACTCTTTCACTTGACCACAACACATCCCTTGTTTAACCAATCCATTCCCTTCCCCCTGCATTACTACCAACAAAATACAGCCACTCTACAGTCTCAGAAAACATCAACATTTATCCACACCATGATTTTCTCCACAGTCACTCTCTTAGGAGAATGATTTCAACTCCTTTGGTAAACTGTGGAAGACCTCATAAAATTTATTTAAATTCACATGCTTCAGAAAAAATTATCACAACCCTTGCAGAGGTGGAAAGAAAAATTAAACCCAAGTTCATGGGCTGAACTGGACCCATATGAGCCACATGGATCTCATGTGGTTTTTGAACATATTTGTTAAAATAATAGATAGTGAACACTGCATCTACACAAAAACAGGTAATCCATGAGGTACAATAAGCTGGGTATAATGCAAAAGGGAGCATTTTACAGAATAAAACAAATGATTTGCAAAATATGTATGTACTTTAAATAGAGAATTTTTGGCACTATGACTGCTGTTAGTTCCTCTCATATTTATCATGCAATCTGTAAACAATAACACAGCTTTAGCCAGCAGCAATAATCCAGGGTGTGATTAGCTTCTCGATTTTTATTGTTCTTTCAATAATGTATAGTAAATCTGTAAGACTGAGTAGGTGAATTTAAAAAATGGTGAAAATATGGCCTATTACTGAAGCGGAACTGACACTGAATTTAAATTGCATCCAGAGTGTGTTATCAAATAAGAGGCAATTCATCATATCAAAATTCCTTCAACTGAAAATATTAATTAGACAAAGGCTGTTAGCCCACCACAGCAGAAAGGATATTGGTTTTATAAATACTGGCTCTGCTTACGCTAACAGTAATGCCAGTAGCTCTATTTAGTATTGCTGCTGACATGTATTTAAATTTCAGGGCATGCTTTAAAGGCAGAAGTTGGCTCATTTCAGTGAGCATGCCACAGGCCTACTGAGAGACCATCAACTGATACTTAAAGTAATATCAGGTCTTATTTTTCAGTTGTAACCTCTAGGTTTAAATGAATCATTGTTAGGAGAAATTTTGATTAGGAGACCACTGTTTTTGGGAAACCTCCACACAGAAGCAGGACCTGTGGTACCTCTTGTGAGCTGTTCATGGTTGGGGAAAGCAAGAAGCAAATGTCTTCCAAAAAAATACAGTGGAAATGTTTCTGGGAGAGCAGAAGCTGTGCTGCAACTAAGGGGGTAGGCACACATCGTGGGATGAATCACTGAAGAGCCATTGTAGTCTTTGATGGGACAGCACCAGTGGAAGGTCTGGTCCCATATGAGAGCAGATGAGAAATTGCTGAAATTCAGGGCACTCTCTTTCTCCAGCATTCATCCTTAAATGTGATTCTGACAAAACAGGTCCCTCAATTCCATCTTCAAACACTTTCAACTTCCATTTTTTATTCTTTGTAGAATCTTACAGGCAGAGCTGAAAGTTATAATCTGAAGTGACACCTACGTTGATCTCAACTTTATCCACTTCACTTCTGGTTTTCACTCAACCAAGGGATGCCTGGACAACACAGCTCCCATGGACTACAAAATTGTCCTCAAGATGAAAAAAAAAAAACCAAAAAAAAAAAAACCTGAACTATAAGGATGAGTTAAAAAATGAACATAGCTTTTTATAAAGGTGACCAAAATGTGTGGGACTTAAGAACTAAGGCTCTTTCCCAGCTTTTTCTCAGACTTTCTTACACTGTCATTTACAAATACTGTAGGTGAGGCAGCTATTCCAAATTCTCTTTCTGCTCCTTTCTACTCCAGCTATGGATATGGTTTTGCATCTGGGCCAGTTTTACTTCAACATCAAATGTTTAAACCTTTTCAGCCACCACAGAGTGCAGTCCAGCCTCCACAAATCCAACAGGCATTGCAAATACACCAAACCAGTCATGGTTATATGAAGCTTGATGTGCCCTGAGGAGACTGGCAACATGCACCTCATCAATCTCAATTTTGTGAAGAGAACTGCTCCTACCCTCAACGAGGACTTGTGTTTAGGGGCCTAGACAGTGTACATAAAGTAACAAAATACAAAATGTAAACCCCAATGGTTGGGTACTTCTATTCATCACACAACATCCTGGAAAGGAGGGAGGGGGAAAATCAACAAACAGTTGGGAAAATCATAAATTAAATTAACTTTTCCCATTACTGCCTTTCTTGGAAATCAGGCAACCCTCTCAACTTGTCAATCTTAACATCAGAAACAAATGCCTTGCAGGTCAAATGCACCACCACATAAGAGACCCCCTAAACCTCAAATCTGTCGATGTCATCAGCATCATGCAGACCCTTTCAGTAACTGCTTCTCACACCAGAAACCTAACAGTCTGGGCATCCTACAGCCCTGGATTTGCTTCCTTCTACCCAATGCACTGTATACACTCCCAAAAATGAACCAGTTCTAGACTAGAATGAGGATGCTCTAGATAATTGACAGAAGACAGAAATACCAAGTTGTCAGTGGGAAATCTGTTTTCACAGAATAGCCACTCCAACTCTGACTTCTCAGTCCTTGGCCCCACAGAAGTCTTTAAAAATATCTTCAAAAGCTGACTGGCAACTGAAATTTGTAACTCAAGTGGATACTTAAAACTATGGACTCAGAGAGGAAGGTGACTTTATAGCACATAACAATTTTGCTCACTCCCAGCTAGACCCGTGCTGTTTCACAGATGGTTATTACTTTTCCTTCTTTGTCCTAGACAAACTAATGCCTTTTTCAACTTTCACTTAGATAAGAGACACCTCTAGTCTACAAGTACCAAGGACTTTTTCCCTTTACAACATCTAACTATTAATGTAATCATCTTAAGCTCAAAGTAGTTTAAATAGAGTTCAAAGCTTATGGCACCTGAGGAAGCTCTAATGTGTCTGAAACCTTGCTTATTTCCCCCCACCCAGTTCTGTCATACATTCCAATAAATAATATTACTTTCCCCTATAAATATTTTGCCTTCTTATATCTTTGTACCACCCCTGCCCATAACAACACAACAATGCAAATCAGCTCATGAAACACCGAATCATGCATTTCCAAAGAAAATTTACCTGGATTTTAAGAAACACCAATGCTTTATAGCATCTGCATTTACAAAACATAGAATCAGGCAAATGAGAATGAGTTTAGATCTGCTCCCATGTGATAAAGCCTGGGGAATACATGCTATGGCTATTTAAATTTGAGAGCCTATAAAACCTCTGCACATGCTGGATTCAAAGACGGATTTGTTTTACAACAGTCTACTTATCTGTAGCAAAACACGTAATTCCCAGGTGGAGTTAAAAGTAAGAGCACTTTGTTTCCATGCAAACACTTGGGAAGTCTTACAGGTGACTGGACTAGAAGGTCTGAGACTTTCCAAGACTGTCCCTGCCTCCCCCATTCAAACTGTGACCTGTCACGTGTTGTTCCCCTTTCAGTTTCATCTTGGGGGGGCCTCTCATGCTCCTGACATGGGACCTGTGTTTGAGGGTGCTGTGTGACAGCTCAGACACTGGGCACACGTGGTATGTTTCAGAAAGCAATGTGTCTGGTGGCTTCTCAAATCCCCAAACCCCGGCAGTGTAACCTGTCCCGTGCAGGGAGTCCAACACGCCCTCCTAAGCCCTCTTTACCAGCAGCTTGGTGACCCGCATGGTTTCATGGGTCCTGGAACCCACACAGTTCTTCATCCTTCCCTGAAATCCCCAGGGATTATTTTTGCTTTTGAACAGCTGTAAGCACTGCTAGGGGCTCAGCACACCCTGCTCAGGAGCAGCTGTGTGGAGCAGGTACCAGCCACGGATGTCCCAAAAAACTTGCGCTCTTTCATGATGTAACTGGGCTTGTATAGCCAGGAGATATCTCCTGGATTTTTACTTTTGTCTTTAAATCACATTTCTTGCCTCAGCCTGCCAGACCTCTGACTAAATAGCATTTGATAGCTTTCAGGACACAATGTGAAAATTTGTCATTCCCAAGTTTCAAGAGCAGAGAAGGGGTGGGAGAGGAAGCTCTCCGCAGAGCCCTGAGGAGCACTGAGGACATGGGGAAGCTCTGGTAGTAGCTGAAAGCAGGTAACAACATTGGTAAAAAACCCAGTAATGTAACTAGGGTAGCAAATAAATAAAGAAGTAAAACAATAAATAAATAAATAACATAATTTTTGTTTCTGGGTTGAATCAGACAGATGCTTGAGATCAGACGGTGGGTTCTTATTCCATCATTTTTCATGCTGCATCATTTTGCACACCAAGTGAAAACAGATAATGGAGAATGAAAATGGTTTTACAAAACGATGTTGGCAGGGGCATGACAGCTTATGAGCTAATAATTAATTGTTGGTAGTTTTTTTAAAGATAATGTGATTTTTTCCTTAGCTTTGACAATTATTTTTCCTCATTTTAACACAATTCCTTCTATCTAATGTCTTTGCCACCTTGTTTGAGAAGACTCAATTTCCACCGCTTTTCCTGTATGTCTAAATATGCTAGTTATTTTTTTAAAAATTATTAAATCTCCCTTGAACAACCAGAGTAATTGAACAGATTTTTTTGATTTCCTGTGATACTGTGCACACTGACTGTCTTCAGCAGAGGTCCTTGCCAGTAGCTGCTTCAGGAGATTCTCTTAAGAACATATAATTTGAATTGAACATTCTTCTCATATAAGTAAAGCAATTAGAAAAAAATATACAATTAATTCTGATATTGGTATATTGCTGAGAAAACCTCATATAGTTTTCCGAATTTAATTCAATTCAAGAAAATACCACAATTTAACCACAGCAAATCCTTAGCTCTGACCCTTCAATATTTTAAGAGCAAATTCAGTCTTCTCAGTCTCTGTCAGGCTCTAAAAACTTTTTGAAAACTCACCATCCATGCCTAGGTGTTCTCTGGGCATAGATCTGGCACGCCACAGTATTATTCAGAAATCTTTCCACCTCCCACAGCCACCCTTGTACATTTGATGCATAGGAATGAAACCAACTGTGTGCCACATTGGACTGCTCTTCCAGTCATCCTTTCAAATTTTTACAGTTTTCCTAAAAAAAACCCCAAAACCAAACCAACACCGCAGAGATCTGTGGATGCCAGCAGTGAGGTCACCTACCCTCACCTGCATCAGTCATGGGCATCAAATTAATCTCATGGGGGTTTGGAAACCTAGGAAGTACAAGACAATTCAAGCTGCGTATATTGGCAATGCTTAATGTCCCAGGTACCAGTTGTCAGAGAGGTGCAGTCTGTCCCACCAGACAAGTCTACTCCTCCTTTAATTATTAATTCCAAATGAATCTCTTCTTGCATCTAAGTGGACATGCACTGGTGAATCCAAAGCCATGAACAAGAGAAGGAGTAATTTCTTAGATCAGATCGCCATTGATTCAAGAATTTGATTATTTTTTAGACAAATCCTGTGCTTACAGAGTGGAGGAAAAAGAATGTACACTAGGTTCAATAAAATTCTCTGAAATTTAAATACATTTCAGTCCTTCAGAAAGTGGTATTTAATTTGTTCAAGCTTTTGATCACTTACAGAAAAATTCAATGTAGGACACATTACACCACCATGCTTTTAAAAAATGTTACCTGCTTATCTAAACCAAAACAGCACAATCATTTTAAGTCTGTTTTACTAAAATTCCAGAAAGTAAAGAAAATTTGTTTTCGATATAAATAAATCCTATCAGCGATGTCCATAGCTCATATAAACTATTCAAGGTCCTTCTTTCCTAATCATCTTTCCTGAAATAATCTTTCATCTGGTGGCTCATGATATGATTCAGGGGCAATTTCATAAACACGATGACAGAGAGGAAGGTAAGACTGAAACATCACACCGTGGCAGAGAACTGTCATTATGTAAAAGTTAATAAAGCACATATGCCACTTAATATCAACAACAGTCTGTGGACATTATTAGGGATTTTGAGCCCTTACTTGTCAATAACTTCATATAACCCCTCTGATTTTCACAGCACTGTCTATAGTCCAGAACTGAATTTGGAGATTATATGTTGTCCTTATGGATTTTTGACATGGAAGTAACTGGTTTTGTGTTGACATGCAGTATTTGCTTCAAACTAGGTTAACAGGAGAAGCACTCAGGGAGAATTTGAAACACAGCAAACAACAGATGATGCACTCATGCATTCCCTGAGGATGCACACAGCCTGGCTGCAAGATGGGAGATGCACATAAAGCTGGTGAAGGCACACAAGACACGATGCCAGCTATGCAGATGGATGGATTACAGAAATACCCAACGCTGCAGGACATTCCCAGCCAGTGGCAAGTGGCACCAATGAGCATGTACACTGCACAGCTCTGAAATAAACTGTGGCCACTGGAACAAAAGGGAGATGTCAGGAGGCATCACAAAACTCTAGAAAAATTTGGAGTTCTGTGAATCTCTTTCAAACACAGTGACAGAGACTTTGGATGCTGATATCCCAGGCCACCTGCAGCAGCTCTTTCCAAAGGCATGCAGAAGTGGGTGAGGGGAGGCACGGTAAGACCAGAGTACAGGAATCCATCATACTTGCGCGTAGGTATCATCACTCTCATAGTGCTAGAGCAAAATGGTTATTATGGGCTGAAATGTCTCATTCTCAACTTGGTGAAATGGAGGAGGGGTTAATTTTTTGCACACCTCCAGTGAATGTACGTCTGACAGTGACACGGCCTTCCAGACCAGTGTGTTCAGTCAAACCCATGACAGAAGCTTGCAAAGCCACTTTGTGTTGACAAGGCTCATACCCTCCAATCATGCATTGAACAGGATGGGAGTGTCCATGCAGAATTAGACTTAAAAACACCTTTGTGATTCAGGTTTCTATTTCACACCTCTTAGCTGTGTTCCCCCTTTGCCCTGCAGCCATGATATCATCCCTCTAAGATTTTTCTGATTTCTGTTTTTTCTGTTTCTAAGGAAGGTGGGTACTGCTCTGTGGGTGGGTACCACCTAGACAAGTGGTATTTGAGATATGCATGGAACACCTTATAAATTACAAACTGCTGATATTTAAGAAGTCAGTCTTATTTTTACGGATGTTGAGGTTTTTTTTTTCTTTCCTCTCTCAAACTGAAGAGATAAAACTCAGTTTTCTTAAAAAATAGCCATGAGATCTAAAAGAAGTACCAGTTTTACTAGTTGTCCTTTGAATTTATATCAGGACTTTGTGTCACTTCAGGTCTGACTTTTGCATTTCCAAAATGCCACAGTAATTTTGTTTCTGTGACTATTAATGACTTGGACATGGCTCATGCTGCTACTAGAAAGAATTACATTGAGAAATTACCAGAAGTCACAATCTTGCATCCTTGGAACTGTGAGAAATGTTCCAGGTGAGCCTTGTTGTTGAGAAACTATAGACCTGCTTGATTTTCAAAACAGTTTCTGAAAACTGTAACAAATATAAAATAGACAACAGGCAAAATTCTCTAATTTTCATTGTTGACACCCCAACAGGTTACAAGTCATAATTTTCAAAGACAATATGCACATCCCTAAGGGATGGCATCAACCTGAAGGAAAATCCACGGGTGTCCACCTAGTTATGAAAACATATTGAGTAACCAACATGTAGCCCTTCAAAAAATCAAAGGTAAATAGGCATAGAGGTCACCTTCTGTAGTTTGTCTTCAACTGTTATCCCCAAATGCATGAAACCCTTACTCAGAATTAGATTCCTACAATGTCTACTGAACTGTTCAAACATTGCAAAAGAAATGTCTTTATATAAATAACCAACTACACTTTGAAAAATTAATGCAATTTTAAAGATGGAAATCTTAACCAGCAAACTATCCACTGAAGTCAAAATTCAGGTTTGCACAGGAATCTGAGCTACCTCTGCATTCCACACCACACCATTTCCAAGTATTTCTGGAAGAAGGATGCAGCAAAGCAGAGCCTGAAAGGCAAGACCAGAAGGACATGAGAGCTGTGTCCTATGCTTGAGCCCCCAACACACTGACATAGCTCACTTGTAAAGATTATAAACTTCACATAAATACTATGGCATACTAAATAATTAAAGATGAGGGATTTGACTGGTCATGGGGTTTTTGCCTATTCTTTTCCATTTTTTCAGTTCAGAGCATCAATTTTCCTGGTTAAAAGATTAACTGCTTTAGCTGTTTAATTAAAGCATAGACAGGTTTATAGTTTTAGCATTACATGAAGTCCGATAGGATCTCCATGTATTATACCACTGGGTCCACTTTCCTTTCTCTGTCTGAAACAGGAAAATATTCTTATTTATAAAGAGCAGGCAAACGTTTTGTGGGGTTTTGGTTTTTTTTCTTTTTTTTCCCCTTCTTTCTAATAGCAGGCTTTTTCTTCTTTCTCCTCACACTTTTTTTTAAAAGGGTATCATCAATAAAGTCTCAGTCCCTCTCTGGTTACCAGTAAAGGATCTGTGGAGTATCCCTTGATAAAAAGGGAAACACTCAAAGAGCAGAAGAGAAATATAAAAGGTCTGTAGGCAGTGAGAGTGACTGGATTCATCATTCCCAGTCTTTGGGATGAAATACTGGTTTCTGTTGTCCTTGACTTTTTCTTCTGAAATGCCTTACGGGATCACTATTGGAATGTAACACTCTGTTGTGTTGGAGATAGTGAGAATACAGTTCACAAAAATCTGAGATTCATTCTGCTTTCAGCAGTAGGCTAAAATGATTGCTGCTTTTTCAAAATGTATATTCTGCGTGCTCCAAACACAGCTAGATGAAAAATACGGTAGCGGGGACAAATCAGTTATTTATTATATAATCTTGAACAAATCTCTTAAAAAATTTTGAGCATGAAAATAACTCATGTGTGACAAAACCAAACCTCTAAGATGTACAGGTAGGGAATGTATGATGAGAGAAATCACACTTCCTGAATTGGGATTTCAAACTTGTCAATACTCACAGTTCAGGGACTACTAGGAGAAGGTGTTCTTTAAACAGATGTGCTTTTTTCAGCTTCCAGATGTTTCATTATGCTCTGAAAGCCCTCTTCTATCTTCCTTGTGATAGATAGAAAAACAGCCCAGTTCACCACATGGGTCTGTTGGTAGGGTGCCCACTGCACTGCGCTGGCACTGCAGCAGCTGGGCTTTAAAAGCCTGCTTGTCCCAGATGCCACATGCAAGCTGGACCCAGGAATCAAACCAGGCTCCCTGTGGGCCCTTCTTCTGAGCTTAACACCACAGAAACAGGAAAAGAGAAAAGCAATCAAGGTTGAATTTTGTGTGTTTTGTGAATCACAAAGCAATGTGCGTCTGCATTCTCAAGGCAGCAGATACAGGGGATTACAAAGCAGGCAGGCCCTCTCTGATCCCTGAAAGGAGAGAGGGAGACTGTCCTGTTCAAAGCCCAGCTCAGTCTGGGGAGAAAGCACATTTTCTCAGCAGTTATTTTCTTTTTACGACTGCAGTCATTTGCAGCTCTCCAGAGGATGTATTGCTAACTCCCGTGATTGATGGGCAAGAGGTTATGAGACACTGCCAGAGCCTAATTGTGTGTGTCTAGGCATGGCTACATCCATTCTGGGGAGAAGCCTCTCAGAGGGACAGGGGGACATCTCCACCCCAACTGCACCTCGACTAGAAGAGTGTATTTATAGGCCAAAATGGAACTGCTGCTGAGGGTGAGCAGATGCTTTGTATTGAAAATCCCATTTTCAAAAATCTATCACTTAAATACAATTTAATAACTTGGAATATTTTTCCCCCTCCACTTTATTAGATTTCTGTTTTCATTTTTCACTGACAGGGTTCAGTGGTTTTTTTTTACTTCAGCAGCACTACCTCCCTCTGCCCACAGGCTGGATTATGCTCAGGGAATAAATCCAGGCTGAGCAGTGAGAAACAACTCTCTGCAGCATATTGTTCTTGCACAGAACTCAAGGTTGGGCTGCAGGTGCTGGAAAACACATTTCTACTGGCACTCAGCTGGATGAGAGGGTTGACCAGTGCTACTGGGAGGTTGTCAGTCAGTGGAGCAGGAGATTAAAGGATGAGAAAGGACAATGATTTTAGGGTTAAGGCAACAGACTGCCACACTGGAGAGTGACCTGGGCTGCAAAATTGAATCCCTATGGGAGAGTGATACATCACCCAAACCAAATGTTTTACAGGTGGTGGCAGTTTGCACGTTCCTCCTCTTCTAAGCATCCCACTCAAGGCCTTCTGAAGGGATTTTTGGAAGGGGTCTCTCTGTGAAGGGGTGAGTGAGAAATGTCCTTCCAGCAAATAATGAAAAGATCAGTGATAAAGGGAAGTCCTTCTGCATTTGTGTTTGGAGCTGGCTACAGATATTTGTTACAAATTCATTACAGAAGTGAAAATACAGTTCACAAAAATCTGAGATTCAGATCAGTGATTCAGATCAGTGATTCATGATCTGCTCTCAGGAGAGCAGACAGTGGATAAGGATCAAGGCTACACTTTACACAAGGAAACTACCAAAAAGTGATGAAGAACTCTTGCCTTTGAAGCTTAAACCCATTTTCTCCTGATGGGTTGGGTTTTTTGCACAGCTACACGTATTCTTGTCTCTATAATTGGTGTGCTTATATAGAGTCACACATCTGAACAAGCAGGCATCTAGTCTGTGTAAAAACTGAGGAAGGATATGCATCTTTTAAAAATTGCCTCTACTCCAAACTGTTTTCATCCCTTGAAATGAGATTTTCATTAATATATGGTGGCTGGATTAAAAGCTATGCACTCAGCTTTTCTTCTAGGGTACCAAAGATGAAGAATATTTAATGTGACAAAAACCTCACATGTTTATCAATATTTTATTAGCAGTGGAATGTGTCTTCCTCAATGCCTTTTGGCAATATTAATTTACTGTACTCTTCACAGTTAAAAGAAATCACCTGCTGTTTCATATCAGTACAAAAAATGAAAACAGAAGTCCTCAAGTACTCATTATCAGCTTCTCTTCATAAAGGACATCTCATTTGTTTGATTCCCTTATTAGATTGCTCTTCTCTTTGTTATCCAGAAAAAAATCACACAGCAACAACAGCAATAAATCTAGTTTAATTATGTGAAAGGCTTTCATGTACTTTTTGTGTGTACAGGAACAGACAGATTTTGTACCTCTCAGTGTTTTTCTCATTTAAGTACATTAATATTTTCAAAGGCAACAAATAAAATATTGATTTCAAAGCCCTACAGTTAAAATACTACTTTAATTTAGAAGATGAAAAAAAAAAGATTGAGAGGGAGATGCAGAGCTAAAAATGTAGAATGCAAAATGTGTGTGGCGCTGGAGCTCCTTTTAATGTGGCAGCAAGAACATAACAAATTCTCTGTGACCTTGCTTTGTGACCAGCTCGTGTAATTTGGTAGGGGGTGTCACTGTAGTAATTACATATTGGGTTCCCTGCTGCCATAGTTATCCATGGCGTGGCGGGGCTCAGAGGAGCAGTACTTCGGCGTGATGGATTGCTATGGAAAATTGACCACACTAGAAAGCAAGCTGTCTGATAAAAAAGAGGCTATCCTACAATTGCTTCCTTGACCACCACCCCGGGGATGGGTTTCGTGCATAACAAAGATGTGTTTTAGTGATTGGAAAATTATGTTTTGCACACTGTTGTTTCACTCTTGAATCTCATTGGCCAATTTGTTTTATTTGAATGCTAAGTTCTCCAAAACTGAAGATATAAATAAATAATAGTATTTTACACAGCCAGGGCATCTTTCCCCATTCTATTGAGAATATCAGATATGACCTTGGAGGTCAGATAATCTCTGCCTGCAGCAGAATGGGATACTAAACATGACCCGTCCTCTGCACTCACCCCAGAACTTCTTATGCTTCTCATATACAGAAAGAAAGCTTCCTAACAGTGAGAAGACAGATAATTCCCTCCTATTTTCTGCTTATTACAGGCTGATGTGCTGCTAAATTGCTATATTAAGTATATTTTAATTGTGAAACATAAATTTCCTTAGAAAGACTGTGATTATTCTTTCTCAACAATGGACTGCAAGTAGTGAGCAACTTTGTTTTCCTCATTATTTAATTTTTATCAGTGAGCTTGGCTTTTTTCTACCTTGCAAAGGCACAGCCCATTTACAGCCAGGTTTCCAAAATCTCAACTTGTATCTCCACTGAATTGTTTCTGAGAAAACCCCCACTTTTCTGTTTTTCACTAAAAATATTTTGTTGAAGACAAATACTTATTTCCCTTCCTATTCCAATAGTTTGCAAACATCATGAAAGTCTTTTTCAAAATCCCATTTTTGGACCAAGATATATTAAAGGAAGTTTCATTCAAAATTAAAACATTTAATATACTTTTCTTTTAACAACAAAATAAAGGACCTTAGAAAAAGGAACGTATTTGCACCAAGTAATTGGAACATGAGAGCCAACAAACTGTTTAGATTTGCAAAATGAAGAGCAGTGCAGAAAACTTTGCCAAGGTAATATTAGCTCTATCCTCCTGTGCAAATGGATCACGATTACAATCTTTAATTACACAGCCATATCTTGGTTTTCCACTGCTCCTTTCAGATCCCAGTTTCAACAGTGTGCCAGGAACAATCCTGGAGGGGTGCTCATTGAGTACTGAGGGCTCAGTACCAATTCACCTCCTGCCTCCTGTGGTGGTCATCAGGCAGGCTGTCCACCAAGTGATAGCAGGCACAAAGCATTACAGAGATAACTTCCTTTTTCTTTTTTTTTTTTTTTTGACTTGCACAGAGTATTCTGAGTTGGAAAGGACCCACAAGGATCACCAAATCCAGCTCCTAAGTGAATGGCCCATATGGGAATTCAACCCACAACCATGGCTTTATTAGCACCGTGCCCTAATCTCAGTGGCCTTTATATGATGACTGAGCTATTCTCACTGCCACTTATACAGTGATTATTTAAAAATACTCAGCCTTGTTACATTCAGGCTCTTCCCACTCATAGAACCACGTGTAGGCCACCAAGCACGTGACTAGGAACACCTATAGAGATTTCTGGCACAGCCTATACTGGCAGGCACTCGTGCTGGGGAACTCATGGTTTAATGTTTGAACTCTTAAAGTTGAGCTTGAAGGACATATCCAAAGCTGGTGAAGAAAGAAAACTGGAGTGTCCAAAGCTTATGTAGAAATCTCAGAAATTTGCCTTCCAGTTTTCCTCAGAGTGATCAGAAATATCTTATCCAAAGTACTGTGTAGAAAGGCAAGTTGGGAACACTTAATCCAGCAATTCACAGAGAATTAAGAAAATACACACATGGATACAGCAAACTGTGAATTTATAGGAATGTTTGTACAAGAAGAAGGCAATATCTCATTAGGGACTGGGAATCTGCACAAGAAAGACTAGGAATAGCTAGAAGGGACAAGTTTAATATGTAATTTCTTTGGGAAGTAACTGGAGTTGGTTCAACAGAAATAATTACACTGAAGATCAATGGCAAGGATAAACAAGGAAATACCCTGAGTAGATATCAGATAATTTATTTGTTTTATGAATGAAGCCAGTCAGTGCTTTCCCTAAGAACTCTACAAGCACAGCCAGTGATTGTCCAACATGTAAGTACTGATCTAGGAAAGCCATTAGAAGGAAGGTAGCAGGAAGAGGCTCTCTCTGCCAGGGCTTTCCGCCAAACAAGTCATTAATAATTGAGGGGCAGAGACATATATCTGATGCAAATAACAGAATTTTAAACAATTACCAATATGGAACTACAGACAGAATTGCAGACAACTAGCACGTTTTGTCAGTCCCTCTTAACGTGTCTCTTCAGGATGCAAGTTTCTGCAGAATTATATCTGCTTTTCTATATACGTGCACACATGTAGGTTGTGTGCACACGTGTGTGCACCCAGTATTTACCAGATCAGAGACGTGGGTAGGTAAATGAGCACCGTGAAGGTGAATGCGACTAGAAGACAAGTTATAACTAGGAGCCAATAGGGGAAATTACTTTAAAAAAAAAAAAAAAGAAGTAGAGAAAAAAGAGAAAAATCTTCAAGCAAATAGAAATTCACAGAACTGTGAAAACTGCTGAAATCAAGGAAATTTGTCATACAATATGTTATGGCCAATTAGACACAGCAGAAAAATCTCCAGCCAGTAAAAGTATTCATGTGCAATGCATTTTTGTTGAATGGATTCACTCATTCTTTTGTGCATTTACTTCTCTCCTATAGCCAATGAAAATTACACACAGGAGAAATTAGACACTAGTATTGCTGCATTAAGCTGGCACAGGCCAAAGCATGTTCTCTGTAAATCAGGATTATGACTACTTAAAAGATGTACAGCAAGAGTTTCCTAACCATTCTACAGAATTATTTGTCCTATGAAACTATCTGCCTTACTAAACCAGGACACTAAAAAGCATAAACACCAGCTTGGGGCAGCTCAAAGAGGGGTCAGATGTAAGTGTTTTGGGTTGGTTTCTTTTCCTTTGGGCCATTTAGGATAACTTTTCATGTGTCCATGATTCCATGCAGGCACACATGTGCCTTAGCTGGTGGCTGTGTACTTAAAATCTACGTGCACGTAAGAGAATGCAATGTATGTTCTTTGTAGCTCTTTATCAGATCCACATTATGAGCCAAATGATGTCTCACACCATCTCAGTAATTCTGCATGCAGGTATTGAAAGTTATTTGCTAATAACAATCACAAATACAGCAAGTGGAAGAACTGTTTTCACAGAATAGTAGAATGGTTCAGGTTAGAAGGGACCTTAAAGACCATCTAGTTCTAACCCTTCTGCCGTGGGCAGGGACACCTTACACTGAACCAGCTTGTGGAAAACCATCCAACCTGGCCTTGAACACTGCTAGGGATGGGAAATCCACAGCTTCTCTGGGCACCCTGTTCCAGTGTCTCACACCTGCACAGTGAAGAGTTTCTTCCTCGTGTCCAGTCTAAATGTGCCCTCTTTCTGGTTAAAGCCATTAACCACAGTCCTATTGCTATGACTGACAGAGCTTTCTGATAAGACTGGCCAGAAGAAGACCCCTTCACACTGAACCAACAAAATGAAATATTAAAACATCTAACAGAAATTAGTAATTATGATTTGAAGTAAAACCACTTGGGAAGCATTAGGAAGTCCAATGCTGCTTTCTGCATTTTTTATAGAGTGCGACTTGTGAAGAAACAGTGATGAATAGAAGTGGTGTGACCAGCTACCGTATTTATGAATGAGAAAGGAAGAGGAGAGTGAGGAAATATGTGCTGAGGTGGTGGGAAAGATTGATGTCTCTGTTGTTTTAAAAGGTACCAGAGCTAAGTGAGACCGCTGGTTGCGTGCTTTGTGAAGGCTTCTCAGTGTGTGCAGGGGAGCCCATCCAAGCGTGAAACAGCAGCCAGGAAACGCTGGCCTTGAAGGAATAACTCGCTACTTCAATATTAACCATGTGTAAATTATTCAGCCTGCTCTTTACACAGATTTTCAGTTGAGGAGAAAGCAATGAAAAATCACCAACAGCTATCATATCCAGAGTCTTTGCCTCAGAAGATGTGAATGTGTTGAACTCCACCAATCTCCCTCCTTAAATCACTCCTTATCAACCCCTTTGTACTTCAGTTTGCACTTTTTTGAATTGTATCACACTTAGCTTTTAAGAGAGAGACACACACTAAAGAACAATAACTATCACCAAAGTGGATCTCAGACTCGCATGATATGCTTTGTACATTGCTTTAAAAGGGAATGGATGTCTTCCTTGTATTCTGTAGTGGTAACTTGCTCTTCAGTCATAGAGAGGAGCATTCCTTTCTTTTTCAAAGATCCCAACACCCTCAGTTTATGCCTAATGTGCTACTGACAATAACATTATAACATCTACCAGGTCATTTACAGGCCAATATGACCAGATGAAATGTTATTATAAATTACCTTTAAAAACTATCTCCGTAAACATTAACCTCTGCAGAAATCAATGCATTTCTCTGCATTAAAGAAAGAAACAAGCTGTTTATTATTTGTGCTGCGTTCAGCCAGAGTTGTTGTGGAGAGTTTGGTTGCCAAAGTCATCAAGGCATTGTTAAACATCTCTGCCCACAAAATAGCACAAATTCATAACTTCAGATCTCCCTTTAGAATTCTGGTCTGTGTAACTGGAGAACTTGGCCAAGAGATGCTTCTGGGGTACTCAAAACAAATTGCATACCAACTTGTGGACATCATAAAGCAAATAAGTGATAAATAGAAAAATCTTGTTGTTACAAACAAGTGACCAAACTGTATGCAACAGACTAAATCAGAAAAAGGAAGGACGTTGAAATATGATTTGTTTGTTTTTTTTGTTTGTTTTGGTTTTTTTCTGTTGGCTGTGTGTGTGTGTTCATATCTCTCCAACTAAATAGTATTTATTGAGGAGAGACATTTCAGCAGTGGACAGTGCTCATCCATTCCTCCAGCCACCCTGGCAGCCAGCAGGAGCCTGCAAGAAACACTCAGTGCCCCTGTGCAACGCAGTGGTGCAGGTGGAATTAGCGTCACTTCTCAGGATCTCCTTTGGATGACGGCACTTCTGCAACCTCCCGCTTGACTTTCTCTGCCCACAGCATCTGTTATTTAAAAAGGGGTTTTGTAATGTCCCACTTGAGTGCTTCTGCAATTTTTGCCCATTAGCAACTTGTTCTATTGACTGTGGGCATTGAGAACAGATTATTACTTCTTGCAACACCTTTTCATGACTTGAAGACTTACTTTATCTAGCCAGACTTTTCCTCCTTAGGCTTCCCTGTTCATGTCAAATTGACAACAATATTTCATTATAAGGAATGGATTTTTTCTGCCTTCCCAGCTATTTGCAGAATACAATTTGAGCTATTCTAGCTATTGCACCAATCTTTTGAGGGTTTTTTCCTCCTTCTGCCTATCTCCTTTTTCCTTTTACCTTCTCTTTCAGTGAAAATAATACTATTAAAAAAAACAAACAATAAACCACAAAAAACCCCAAACCAATTCAAAAGTTAAAAGCCTAAAAGGAAGAGGCTGAAAACTTCTGCCAAAGAGAAGGTTTTTTTCCCATTTGAAAATATGAATATGCAATTATTTTCACATTTTCTGGAAAAAACAGCAGTAGTTTTCTGCCGCGTTAACACACAATTGGACATATACAGCAGTATCTTAAAAACTTGTTATGAATGTGCGATTATTTCTACTTAGTGCAAAAATAAGACAAGGAATGCAGTTACAAGTATGATGACACCTCTGTGATTCTGAAAAGGAGACTTTCTGAATGTAGGCAGCTTCCATTATACTTGAGTACGTTAAGATGAATGAAAGCACTGATGAAAACATCTTGACTATTAAACGTGTAAAAACCAAAGCAGGAGAATCCTGTTCATACAGTGCTGCTGAGATGAGCCTATAAGGCTTAAAAATGTTCTGGCCTGACTCTGTGGCTCATACTTTGGTCGGAACAAACAGCAAAATATAGAGACTGACTGGAGAATCTGTGTACTGAAATTCATTGTCATGATATGGTGAGGAACCGTGTCACAGAGTGCTGCTCACAGCCCCAAAGGTGTGGGGCTTTTTAGCTATTTCTACACAGAAGTTCTCCCCAAGTCTCTTTTCTCTTATATGTAGGAGCTTCTGATTTCTAAATTTATTGAAATTTCAGGTCTAAGTTTCTACACAGCCATATGTACCCAGATGTTTTCAAGCCAACATGGTCCTTTAACTTAATATTTTCTTTATCCTCACTTGTATCCCCCCAGAACAATATTTATACACACGACTGTGTAATACTAAACAAGACAAACATCTTATCTTATGTATCAGGCTGTTTATCCTTCTGATCACTTTAGTAGCCCTTTTTCTGTATCTTTGGAGTGAAGGACACATTTATGCTGGAAATCAGGGGAAGGAAAAGCAAACCCAGAGAAAATTGGTGGACATTTCTCTGCAGACACCAGCTTACATGTTCAGCTATAACTGCAGAATTCCCTCAAAGTATTTGCCAGCAGTTCTCCGAAAGTGAATTGAAATAGATCCACCATAACGAAGCAACCATCACTGGTCACTACATGGCCACTCACATGTACTTAGAGTCTACACATCCTCTGGACTTTCACTTTGCCAAACTGTCAGAGACGTGGGAATTTCCACTCATTTGTGGCTATGGGTAGTTTCCTGCCACTGGCAGGCCTTTCTCCCTTTGTCCCAGATGGAGTTAATCTCTTTGGATTAAGATGAAATTCTAAAGGAGGTCTCAGCAAAGGTGGAGTTCATATTCCTGTGCTGAAACAATCCTTTCTATTAATCTCTGGGATTGTTTCTGGTATTTTTGGAGTCATGTGCCAATGATTGTATTAATGGTGACAGGGCAGGAAATACAACCAGATATTCCCACTGAGGTTTTTCCAGATCCTTTTAGCTTGTAGTAAAAATTCCTGTTACTAGTTTTTAAGTGCAGGAACTTGTATTTTTGTACAATTGAATTTCATCCCACTTTTATTAGTAGAGACTTCAAGGTCATCAGACTCTTTGTATGATAAACAAATCACTTCTTTATTGATGCAGCTTTCACACCTGAGATAGTCAGCAAATTTCATTAACAAATCCCCACCAAGGTCAGAAATTAAAATACTAAATAAGATTAGTCCCCAGATCAGTTCTGGAAGGACACTATTGATATCATCACCTTAGCCCAACAATTCCCTTTTCAGTGGCACCTGAGCTTGCCTTTTGTCTGGTCAGTTCCTCACCAATAATGCAATTTGTATACTAATCCTGTTTTCTCCAGATGAACAACACTTTTTTTAGGTATATTGTATCAGCAATTTAGGGAACTGGCATCTCCTGTGCCTGCAGACACTGTTGTCTTACCAAAGAGACAAATGACCCCTTTAAAAGGACGTACTGGGAACCAGAACCTGACTCTCATGGGTATCCAAATGTGCTCCTGTCCCAGAAACACATGGAAAAATATTACCCCATCTTAGTCAGTGTGGAAGCAAGAGGAATAGCTTTTCCCAAATGACAAAGGAAGCAATCAGCACAGTGCCTCTCCCTGCTCCTCATCCTGCTTCTACTGCAAAGACCAGTGCAGGAATGGAGGTCAGAGCTGCTCCTTGCTTGGGAGAGAGGGCCTTGAGAAGGAGATGGGAATATAACTCCTACCCTTCTCTTGCTGTACCTAAATGACTCCATCAGGGTTGTTTCTCTGCCCACCCTTGCTAAAGACCCTGATCCCTTGATCCTTCTCTTTTTTTTTTCTTGCCAGTAAGACAGAGCACTCTGTCACCACACACATGCTCACTCATCCTGGCTCTTTCATCTTTAATTCATGATTATTTTTTTTCTGACAGAGAAGATTTATTCAAACAAGAATCATTTGAGTACTAGCTGATAGCCTTCTTTATACAAGCAACCAGACTAGAGTTTCACAACAATCGCCACATGCTAGCATTAGCTTAACCTAAATGATGCTTCCTCAGAAAGCCCAGAGTGCCTTCACCTTTCATATTACACACTAAAGACCATATGGAAACTCATTTAAAGAGAATGAAGTGCACTGACCTTCTGTCTTATTGCAAGGCTTCCAAAGATCATCAAAAGCCAGCACAAAGCTCTCCTGACAGATATATGGAGCATGGTGTATTCTTTCATTGTTACCAACGGAAGGCAATCTTTATCAATTACACACATATCAAGCACAGATTACACACTGGCTACGAGTTATTGCTGTCCTTATAGTTGTTGTCAGCATTCTGCTGTGTTGGTGCTGACAACATTTTTGAACGGAAATAAACATTTTCATTGAAGCATTGAGGGATAACAGCCGCATTTAGTCCATGCAACAATTAAATGAATTGAGCCTGCATTCTGTAGAGCTGCTATTTCATGTATTTTACTTAAAATTTACTTCATTCCATTTGAAAGGAGTGGGCAGACTCTGACCCTGATGACACTGTACAGTGCCTGCAATGTGAAGGAACAGCTCAAAGGGGTGAACAGTTTGTGCTGTGAGAGCTGATAACCAGAGTGTGGGCTGAGTATAACACAGACAAGGATAAACAGCAACAAGAATCAACTTCAATGGACATTTTTGATGACCACAGAAAGGCACCATGAAGACCTCATGATATATACATATATATATATATATATTTTTATATATAATGCCTTTTAAGATATCAACTTAGCTTCAAGGAATGTTCAAAGTTTATTTACTTCAAAAGAAAACAGAAGCTGCTCTCTAACATGTAACATCTTAGTGATGTGAGAGAGGAAGAAACAGAAGAGGAACAGGTTTGCAAGTGACCTGAATCATGTACTGAAAATTTTAGAATATTTTGGATTCTCTGCTTGAAGCAGCTATTAAAGTATTTCCTCAAGGCTGAGTTATTTAATAATGGCAAGGGAGTTCAAAACAATGTCAAATTATGCATTTTTAAACAACAGAGTTTTTATGCATCATAAAATAGTATATAAGTTTGTTCTATCTTTTTCTAGTATAGTCAGGATTTAGCATGAATCCCAGAATTCATCTCTTCCTCCTCATTTTAAAATATTTAATGTTTCCTAATCCAATGTGGAGAGCTGGGAGACAAAAATAAATGGAGCGCGCGACTTGATGCTCTATTTTTGATAACTCACTGATTTTTTTGAACACTACTGCTTACAGCACGTGGAAGATTTCTCAAGGAAAGAAATATTCAAAGTACAGGCAGGCCCTTTTTTGTTGTCAGTAAATTGGTTTCCAGTAAACTCAGAGGTAAAAAGAAAATTCATCCCAACATGCAGTACGGGAAAACCAAAGCACATTATGCCAAGTAAATGGTGCATGCCTCTTGAGTAATTAAAAGGATGCAGGAAAACATCTGGACTCTTAAAAAAAGGAGTCAAGGGAGTGACTAGTGGGGAGCTAAACAAAGAAAAGAAAGATATATGTGCCCAGATTTCCCTCAAAATTAACAGACGCCGCACTGACAGCAAGTGCAGTGACAGAGGCAGTGACAGCTCCCCAGAGCAGAGCTGTGCCAGCAGACCAGTGCTGGAGAACAAAAGCCATAACACCAGGCATGAAAGTGCCTTGATGGAGGAGAGCTCATTTCAGTAATAGCCCAGGTGTCCCCGACGTTCCACCTCCAGGCTCTTGTGGATGGATTTGTGTCTGTGCTGCAGCTGGGAGATGCGGCTGACCTGCATGTCCAAGACAGATACAATCTAGCAGCAGGGCTGGTGTGATGATTGACCAGCCAGACTGAGCATATCAATCTGTGTGACAGCCATATGCCCAGTGGCAGCACTGCTGGAACCACAGCCAAGATACG
This sequence comes from Rhipidura dahli, assembly GCA_013399225.1. Classification (NCBI taxonomy): domain Eukaryota; kingdom Metazoa; phylum Chordata; class Aves; order Passeriformes; family Rhipiduridae; genus Rhipidura; species Rhipidura dahli. The sequence continues at coordinate 454,342 of VXAC01001808.1, forward strand.
TGACCTTCTTAAAAGAAAATCCCAATGTCCTTGACCTGCAACTGGAAGCAGACAGAAAAACAGGCATGATCTGATCTTCAAAGATTTACTCTGCAAGAGAGGGAAGGATGGAATTCAGCTCCAGGTGAGGCACCTGCACATGGATATGGCAAAGCAGGTGTGTCTCTGTGAGCTGGGTATGCCACCAGCACCTCATCAGCAACCTGAGAGGAACACAGGTGGAGGTGTATAGCAGATTGTCCATCTCAGGGAGACACCAACACATGATCAGCTGAACAGGTTTCTGTATTGTCCCCAGAATGCAGTCTGTGCCATCTCTTTTAACAGGTCAGAGGAGACATTTTCTGATGACAGTGCATCCTCATATTTTCTATATCAGGATTTACTTTTGTGCTAATCTTTTGAGTGTTGTTGTCTTACACCAGGATTTGAGAGTGCAATATGTGCATTTGGAGGTCTCCCAAAGATGGGCAAATGTTGCCCTGAGCTGTTACATAGAGAGGCCATTCTGCATAAATCCAAACTGAATCACTTTCCCGACTGTGTGACGGACATCCCAGAATTTCTGGGTGGATGAGACTTCATACTTCAAAGAAGCAAGAAGAGGGAGAGCTCCAGGAATAATACAGATACAGGAGGCAGTGGTGCTTTCGTGAAAGTCTTTTCACTTCCCCATGGGATAGACCTGGCCTAGGGGCTACACCTGGATTTTAGGTAGTGTCTTTAAAGATTAAAATAAAAGAGTACCATGGACCAAACTCAAGCACTGGGTTCTTGATTGTCCTTGATGATTAGTTCAATTTACTAATTCTAGTTTTTGGCTATTCCAATGACTTTTCTCCAACACACTTCTGCTACAGAGGGATCTAGTCCCCAGTAACACATTGCCAGCCCACAGTCCTTGACTTCTGAGACAGGATCAGTCCTTGACTCCATTTTACTCATAATTGTTTCAAATTGCCAGACCCCTGCAGCTCATTAGATCTCCAGACACAGATGCCGATTGTCCAGTGACCAAACACCAGGGCTTTGGCCACAAGAATAACCTGTGAACAGCTCATGACTCTTCAAACACTAGTGGCAAGCCATGGTCTACATGAGGCTGAGTCCATGAAAAGATTTGCTTTTAAGATGAAATAAATGTTGCTTAAGTATGTTCAAATGCTACATCATCCCTTCATTTGCTGAAGTATACCATCAGAATTTTCTTCCTCCACTGAAAAAAGTATGGACTGTCACTTTGAATTGTAAATTCTCCTATGAAAAGGGAAAGAAATGCATTACATATATGGTCATATATCACCCAGACTGCCTGTCCTTCTCAGTTACAGAGCAGTTTCAAAGAATTGCTTAGACAAAATAAAAATTAAGTATCTGTCAATGACATTCTGAGTTAAATCATGAGGGGCCTGGAGAACGATAAAGGATGAAAAAATGTTGAAAGCTTTCAGGGTTAATTTTTTTCTATTTCACTTTACCTTACAAGTTCACAACCACGAAGTTTCAGCAGAGAGGTAGATGAAAATTTTCCTAACTATGATTTTATACAGGAATGCCTACCACTTAGCTTACTCATTTGCACAGAAAACATAAGGTGCAGAAGCAAAATACACAGTAGGGGCAAAGTGACAAGATAGATGCCTAAAGTAATTCACAGAAAATCTCTGCAAGTATGAGTACATCGTTGCCTAATGTCACCTTCAATATTGTCTCTGAAAGGAAAGAGACCTTTCAAAACAATCCCTGTACGTTTCCACTGGAATTTACATTTGTGTAAATATAAATATCCTGGACCAACACCTGCTGTGTCAAGCAGGTATAAAATGGTCGTCACAGACACTTCATTTTTCACTATCAAGACATCACCAGCCAATGCAATCAGTACAGTTTCATTTCTTTGATCTGACTTTGAACCACATAGCTCCAATGCTTGGGCCTTTACACAGAAACTGGAGTTCAAGATGGGAAAACTCAGTATTTTGGATAGTGTTTTACCTCCACCACAGCAGAAAGATCAGTCAGATGTGGGGATTTTCTTCCCCAAAGGAGCAAAGCAATTATTCACAGTCAGAAGCCAGTGTAAGCAGTGAGAACAGGCTCCCTGGACAATACTGTGAGAATAAGTGAAGAGTTCTTCCTCTTCTGTCCACCCAGTGACAGTTCAAGACCTTTTTGTCAGAACACTCACATTTTCTCATTGAAAGCATTCTCAACAGCAAAAATATACACCACTAAATACGTTCTATAGATGAGAAATGGGAGCAGAGAAATTTTACCTCCTTAATAAAATGATCCACCAGATGCTTTGATTCCCAACATATTTGCTACCCAGTGCACCTCTTTGTTTCTACCTTATTGCAGGAAGTTCCATCAGGCAATAAAGAGCCCTTCTGTACCAGCAGGAGGAAGGCAGCAATATCTATTTGACTGCTGGTCACTTGGTCTGTTCAGCCTGGAGAGGAGGAGACTGAAGGGAGAGCTCACTGCAGTCCAAAATTTCCTTGTGAGGGGAAGAGGAGGGGCAGGCACTGATCTCTGTGGTGACCAGTGACAGGACTCAATGACCCTGAAGTTGTGTCAGGGGAGGTTTAGATTAAATATCAGGGAAATAATCTTCACCCAGGGGGTTGCTGGGCACTGGCACAGGCTCCCCAGAAAAGTGGTCACAGCACCAACTTGACAGAATTCAAGAAACGTTTGGATAATGCTCTGAGGCACGTGGTGTGACTCTTGGGGCTGTTCAGGGCCAGAAATTGGGCTTTGATGACCCTGGTTGGTCCCTGCCAACTCAGGGTATTCTTTGACTCAATAGGGTTTAAAATTAGCTAATACTGATGTTGGCAGTGAGAAAGGAAAAACATCGACAGGTTGAACCAACATAGTATTTGTCCTACCAGCAGGTTGCCACCAGACTACACCATTTACTTAAGACAGAGTTATACAAAACTTATTGCTTAATCATGCACCAATACAAGCCTTTGAGATTTGGGAGCAATAATGATAACAATAACAACAACAACAATAATAATAATAATAATAATAGATGTTAATTAATTCAACTCAACAACTCAACAACTCTTTTCTACACAGGTTTCAAGATTCAGTTGCAGGATCTCTTTACACCAATGAGAAACTTATCAAGAGTACTCAACCATAAAATGTAGGCTCATTTAACTAAGCAAGGCTTCCTATTGTCACTGTCTTATCTTTGGAATTTATGGCTGTATATGTAACAAAATACAAGAAATTATGTTACTAAATTTGTTGTTGCTGGAAGAAGAAGAAGAGATAAAAATATCTATTCACAGATGTTCTCAAATAGCAGACTTAAGAATGATTCCTGCTTTCAGTCAGCATCCATTAGTTACTGACTCTGGAAATTAATAGGAGGCCATACACAGCAGAAACATTTTTCAAACACCAGCAATATTTCATAAAGATTCTTCTCACAGTACTTCATTTCTAAAAAATGCTTCAAGCTGTCGGACAAAAAATCAGAAATCATTGTCCAGATCTCTAACAAAGGAGCAAATGATGAGAGGCCACAGTCAGTCATATATTAATCCTTAGAGGAGGTAGAAAGCTTCAGTGAGGCCATTTAAAAAATGTTCTGAGCCCCAGACTTTGACCACCCTCTTCATATACAGCTATGTGGCTGTACATATGTGATTCTTGGGTTTTTTTATCTCCTCTGACTTCCATCTTTATTTTTCTTTCTATAATGTTTCTTACATCCCTTAGGGAAGTTACATATATTTTTGGACTGTCCTGACACAATGCTTCTTTTTTTTCATACTTGTGGACAGTGATTAGTGTCCTCCTGTTCTTTTGACTGTTTTCACATCATCTAATTACAAACATTTCATTTAATCCACTGATGTACTGGAAATTCATCACTGCACTTCTAATATTTTTCTGTTAGTTCCTCTGGATTTACATGTGGTGGGTTTGCTGTGAAGAAAGACCTGGAGGAAGCCTGCACAAAGACTGCTTTCCTCATCTTGGAGCTGTCTTAATGATGAGGCTCTCACCCTGGGTCCCCACCTGAGCTACCTCACAACCACATCACAGCCATGCTCAGCCCTGACCATGGACCAGCTGGTACAGAGCAGAACTCCAGCCAGCAGGTAACCTGAGGCTTGGCCATACCTGCCTCATCCTTGTGGGCTTGCCTGAATATCACTGAGCTGAGCCCGTCCCTGGTTATGGTGTTCAAACCTGATCCTGACCCTGACTCACTGATTTGTCTTCCTGCCTTAAATGCAGACGTGCCTCATCCCCACAGGCTGAACTTCCCTAATTACATACACTGCAAAGAAACGAGGGATGGTTGGAAAGACAAATGAGCATTACACTTCAGAATTTTATGAAGTTCTGCTTAATATTTTGACCTATATCTAGACTGAGTACTTTAAAAGCAAACTACTGGCATTGTTCCAGCATATCTATGAGCTGCTTAACTTTTTCAGCTCTGAAATTAAGCTAATGGTTATAGTACTCCTGTGGTTTCCTACAATCGCTACAGGAAGTCCGAAAGAACTATAACTTTTTTTGGAAATTAATCCCTTCAGGAAAAGAATGTAAATTAAAATAATTACGGAGACATGGCAGGCTTTCAGAAACAATGCATTAATTATTAATCCCTCAAGATACGACATGCAGAGTTCTTTAATGGGTGCAAACTATACGCAGGAGGAGGTGGGTGAAAAGGATTGAGCTTAGAGTTATTTTTGTTTCTCTGTTTCTTTTTTACTCGTCTTGAGCTATTGGACATCTTGCAAAGAGCAATCTTTGGTTGCTTGGCAGGTTGGAGAACTCTTCATCTTCTGATCTTTGAAACCAGACATTAGAGCTTTTGCAACCTCGACGTGCTCCATCTTTATCAAGATAAATGTATCCAGGTCTAAATACTCTAGCTGGACCTTTATGTGTACAAACAACAGCACCTTTTTCCTTCCCATAATACAAGAGTTACTCCATTTGGTTCCAATACTGGGTGTAATGCAACTTCTCTAAATAAACCAGGACATACAAATTGTTCACATTAAGATTCCTTTGTTTCGAATGGTTTCCTACTATGACAGCTACAAGGAAATTAAACCTGTTCTAGTTTTCTTTCAAGAGTTAATTTCAGAAAGGAAAGGATTCTTTTCGCCATACCTTGCTTTACTGAGAATTTATCTACAATCACTTTTGAAGAGAATCTGATTTTACTTTCATATTAATGGTTGTATATAAACGTAAAGAGTACCAGATCATTCTCATTACAATAATGCTGATTTATAATTGAGAGCATACAAGATACAGAATAATCAGATAATGTTCTACAATACCGGGAATAGTTAAAACTGTAACAGTAGAACAACTCCTCCAAAGAAGGTATGGATGAGCAAAGGAGATGTCCAGATGGCAAGAGAAAAATTAGCGGAAAATACCTTGCAGAATTTCTTTACTTCTATTCATGAATAGAATAAAATAAAATAAAAATAATAAAAAAAAAAAAAGACAGGAAAGTAATTAGCTGCTTGCCTCACAAGACATTAAGGAAATTGAAGTAATCCTTGCCTTCATACTGTCAAAGATAGAACATGATCTTGCTGACATGTAAAATAAGTTTTCTAAGATTTACAGCTTCCAAGCATAGAGACTTCAGGGATGTCTGTTTGTTCCTTTCTTTTGTACACATCTATGTACCACAGGAGTCTCCACTTGTGTGGTTAGTGTGATGTGCTGAGAGATGAAACTGCAGTGAGAGCTCTATGCCTGGAAGATGGAAGGCACATTTCTCCAACTTCCCTTTCCTCAGCACTTCTCAAACATGCCTGGCCCCAAATTCCTGCTGCAGAAGGTCTTCACCTGCCTGACTTCCAAAAGACAGGGCCCTGTTTCTGGAGCACAACTGGTAGGAAAATGTGTTGAGCTGGATTTGTCTGGTAAGACTGATGGGCATTAACTCTTTTCTCTGCAGTTTCTCTACTCCTGATGATAAACAAACACCACTCAGTTTTAAAAAAAGTTTTTCTGAGTATAGCCTCCAAGCAAAAGCCTAGAGATTTACAGAATCATAATGACCTAAAGATCAGTAGAGTAATGCTGAGGACTGACAAGAATGAACATGCCAGGAAGAAGGACAATCCAAAAATGAAACCAAATGAATCACCAGATGCCCCAGAAGGACCAAGGATTAGGTACTAATGGTACATGCGCCAAAGACAACGATGAAGCACCAGGAGGGCAGCAGCCCAGCAGACCTGAAGAATACATCAGCTTTCAGACCTCACTTATACAAACAGAGCAAGACAGTGTTGTTCCCCAGCACACACTGTAGAACCCACGGGACAACATTATGCTTCTATTCTTTCTATTTGCCAGCAAGCTGGAGGGGTTATTGGGAAGCTTATTTTCATGATAGTTGCTTGGAAGCTGTGAGATGCTCTGCTGGGAGCTGCTGAGTAGGAAGCAACACTTAGGTAACAGCTGAGTGGTGCAAAAACAAGACATGCCTCAGTCTTGGGATCAGAAATCCTTACATAAAGCAGTACTTTAAAAACCCAACTTTTTCAAGGACTGTGAATATCATCATGGATGTCCACACATGTCTCCCATTCCTTTTTCTACAGCTTGATCTTACTGACATTACAAGCATGCCTTGGTAAATGTTTAAATTGGTTTATTCACTTACTGTGATTTCTAAGACACATTGAGTTCCTGGTGTGGGAACAGGTAGAAATGCTGCAGATTCATTTGAAACAAATATTGACAGCACTGATAAACCATTCCAAATGATGACATAATTTATCATAATCAGTTAGTCAATTAGAACTTGCTCCAGTCAGAAGTGAAAGACTATTTTTAATCTCCTAAGACATTAGGGCAATGTCAAACCTTGTTGCAATCTACCCCACAAAACACTACACAGAGAAGGCTGGGAGAGCAACACTAACTCAGAACAATTTTATGGCTTTTTTTTCTTAAGAAGTGTGAGGCCTATCACATTCAAATGTTACAAACAAGCACTGATTAATATACACAAACCCTTTATTAGCTATTACAGACAGGATATTACAGCTACATACTAGGGCAGTCTTTCTTTTGCAGGTGCAAAATGCTTAGTCTACAGGCAGAGCAGGTAGCAATATTTCAGACTGTGATTATTTTTTGCATGACTGTTAAGAAGTTATTTGCCATTGCATTTAAATGGTAGCTACTCATGAGTGCATGAACTGTGCTGAAGTGGCATATTTCCAAGCCAGCATGGAATCATTTGTGGCTAAATCTCAAAACCAGCCCAGTAAACAAATTGAGGTAACTTCCTCAGAGGTGAACATGCAGATGAAAAAAAAATTATATTATATGTGTTGATTTGCACAGGTAAAAAGAAAAAACCCAACAAAACCCCCCTAAAAAAGTAGTTAGAACCATCTACAGTATTGGTATTCCTATGGCTTTTGACTGAAAGGCTGGTAGGCAGTGCTCTCTCAAAATTAATCTTTCTGAGTTGTGAACTTTTAAAAGATTGACAGGGACAAGATGTTTTCTTCTGGTTGAACATTTCACTCACAAACAACACACACCCTCGGTAGCAGGGTGACTCAGTTCACCAGCCATTTACTTCTGACAGCTAAGATGCACTGAACTAAGGAAATAAAGCATCTCATCCTACCGTGGCTTTCTGATCTCTCTCAAGTTTGGATTTGAAGATTTCTCTCTGCTGTGGAGCAGCTGGTTCACCACTGCTCTGACAGCTCCATCTTTAGGAGCCTAAGATTATCTTCTCTTCCATTTTGCACATCCAAGACCTGCCTTTGATAACTTTCATGAGACAATACAAATGCACCCAACAGCCCAAGTGGTCACACTGACAGCTTTCAAAGCCAGCACAGGACAAACCCATTGGTGTTAATCTGCCCTTTGTGAAACTGGAAATTAGCCCATCCACATTTCTGCACCTCTTGCACCTAAAATGATGTCTATTCTCTATTGCTATAGAAGAAGGAAAATAATTTGACTTTCTAATTCTAAAGTACTTGTACACCATCTAAAATAACAATATATGTGGAAGGAAAATCATATCTAGCCATCGTTGGGTATCCTCAGATAGTTTTGACCCAGTTTCATTTCATAGCACGTAAGCTCAACTTGCACTCTCTTAATACCCATTAATCACAAAACAGCTAAATGCATGATAGGTGACAAAATAAAAATGGTACAGATACGCTTTGAAAAGAGCAAAGAAATAAAGACATCATTGTAAATGGGAGTATCTGGGGCTTCTACTGACTGGATTTTCAGCAATGCATGGATATGTCCCATTCATTTACAGAAATAATGGTGAGGGCCTTCAACACTGTGGTTTTGTCTTTTTCAGTATTTCTATTGCAAGTTATGAATAGGAATCTGTTCTTTGTTTTGCAATGCACCTTTTCTCACTCTACGCTGTAAAATACAGTCATCTAAACATAAAAAATATCATTGAAGACACAAATAACTCAGATGGCTAAACACAGAGAAATAAAGGCAAAATTTCCATCAAAATACATTATCTGCAATAAAGCTGGCAGAGTTCTGTAAGGGCACAAAATTACTAGGCCATACATTTGCTTAGTTTTACTCAAGTCCCCCATGAGAGAACATTAATGTAAGTTTGTAATCATATGTGGAAATGCAAGTGTTTTGAAAAAGAGAAAAGAAGTGATAAGGAAGAGCACATCGTTTTCTTGCCAAGATGAAGATGTAGGTGCTCTCTGCAACTCAACAACTTTTGTTATATTCTTGAGAAGGAAGCAGAGTGCAAGGTGGTGAATCTGCTGAGGAAATAGAATTATTTAAGCTACACAAAATGACTGAGAATGGAGAGGAATTCCAGGAGGATCTAATCCAAGTGAATGATTGGGCAACACGATGGTAGATGAATTTTAATGAAGGTAGGCACGAGGCAATGCTTAGTAAGTAAAACTGTTCACTTCAACTTTATATTTACTGATTAGCAAGCATATTTGGGGGAAATATGCTTGCAATGATGATAATATGGTCTACCTTCTTCTCAGTGTGATAAGAAAAGGTCATTGAGAAAAAGGGTTTTCTGTGTGAGTATTGCTTATTTTTCTCTCCTCTCAGTATCCACTGTCAGTTTGTTCAGTGCTTCTGATACACGTGAAACAATAGTTCACTTTTCAGAAGGAGAGCGGGGAAGAGTAAAACTCCTGAGACTGTAAAAAGTTTAAGAGACGTACATTTTTTTTCCCAGCTTTCTAAAACGTGTGAAAAGAACAAGATTGTGGAGAACAGAGCATTAGCTGGTGGCAATAGGTGATTCCAAATGCAAGTGAAAAGGAAAAAATCTTATCAGCATTGGAGCTAATACAGCCTGGTGCCTTGTGTCTTCTGGCTGGACCCTCTGGTGTCTAAGAGAGAGAGTGCTTTTAATGAAGGTTCCTGCAGATTTGGACACTTTCACTGCCATTCTCCTGTGAGGATTTCCTGCTATTAAAGATGATGAGTTTTGCAGGCTCTCCCTCAGTAAGAGCATCAGTAAGATCTTACCTCTTATTAGTAGCTGTTTATGTTTAAATTTCTGTCTCTGATGAATTTGGTTGGATCTGGCCAACGGTAGTGCTGCTGGTTTAGGAAATAAGACATACAGGCAAGATGAGACTGCTTGGTCAGAGCTGACCCTTCCCAGACCTGAGCAATTCACGTTCCTCAAGACTGGTTCAGAATAATTTACCCACCAAAACACTGGCCAGACTCATCAGCAAGCAGCAGCCCCTTTATTTGGGGAAGTTGGCCAGCAGTGTCTCCTCAGTGTTGTTTGCAGTGCCAAGACTGACTGATTCACCTGAGCAGCATTAGCCAGCAATGTCACCATTGCTGGGGCCAGACATGGGCAGCAGTAAATCAGGGAATGCATGATTGCCATGGGGTAGTAGTCCCACAGACAGTCCTGCAGGCAGAGGTAATAGATCCTGGAAAACTTACTGGAGCACATCCTGCTTTCCCTCTCCAAGCCCGACAGTTTAGTCCCTGGTGTGAATTGATTTCAGCCGTACAGAGCACACGCTCCTTATTCAGCTGGATGCACTGCAGTTCACATATGGCAGAGAAATCCCCATTTGAGGAAATTGGAAGTGGCCTTTGGATGTGCATCATTAGCTGTGCCAAAGGCAAAGCAGCAAGAGCCGTGCTCTGCAGAGGACAGCAGCTGCAGTGAGAGACAGTGCTTGGGTGCCTCTGAGCTTGGTGTAAAGAGCAGGGCACGAGGTAAGGCCACCACCTACTCTATGGAGAAGTGGAAGGAAGCTGCCCACTGGGAATATCCCAAAATCCCAATGTATCATCATCCTAAATGAAGCAAGGGGGAAACTGCTGTGCCTCTGCCTGCCTCACAAGTGCCCTTTTGCAGGGCTGGGATTCAGAGAGTATGACGAGAGGTCCTGATATGAATTCAGGCTGTCTGGTACCCTTACCAGCATATTCTCCTCCAAGGACAATGCAGCTATTATCAGGTCCTATATACAAGGGTCTTTGCTGGGGTTCTGGGTGTCCAGTGAGAAGCTCCTCATTTTTAGAAGTGTAACTTGAAAATGTTTGTTTGCTCTGAACTTGTCTAGTGATTTACATGGCTCTGTGGGTGCTAGGCTGGAGCTCCCAGTGTGCTGAAAGAAGTTTCTGCCCTTGATGTCTTGTAGCATCAAAGAAAAGATCCAGAAACAAAAAAAGAAAAAAAGCAAGAAAAAATATATTATCAATTACTGAGTGTTTGCATTGACCAGAGCTTAGGCACACTAAAAAGGCAAAAAACCCCAACCCAAAGTACTCAAAATGATGGGGTCTTAATGTAACATTCTTCCCCAAACCAATGTCAACAGCAAGATTAGCCTGAGGATACTGTTTTCCTGATTTCCTCTTGCCCCACGATATGCATCTTAGAGGAGCTCTGTGGAGAGGGAAGTTGCAATCAGTACAATCCCATTTTTATACAGAAATGGTATGAATGGGAAATGAGAGGATCAGGAATCACTTTGCTTAGAGAACATGGTAACTCCTCAGCAGAGGAAGCTATACTTGAAGGCATTCATATAGAAAGGGTCACACAAAGAGGGAAAATACAATGGCACAGATGCCCATAGGATTCTGCCTAAAGATATTTTTAAAGATATTAAAAGATAAGGAGGGAAATTGTAAAGCTTTAAGAAACATATATTTCATAACAAATTTTGCATTACTTACATTTCCTCAGATGAACTTTCTTGCTGCCTGTGCAAACATTTTTGGCCATTAACGGAAAAAAAGACACGGCATGAAATACAGCAAGTATCAGAATCTCAAGGATTTCATGCATAAAAAATCCATCCTGGGAAGCAGCAGCTATCATTATTTTAGTCCCTTATTTACTGTTTCCTGATGCAAAACACCCCAAGCTGCTCTCCAACACCTCCGAACTTTGTGTTACCATTCTCGCTCCTGTTAAATATGCAGCTGGGAGGTAATCTGCTTAGCAACCAGCACAAACATATTGCACCAGAAGAAAAGAAAGGTTCCTTGACAAGCAAACTTGGCTAGAAGCCAGCAAAAAGACCCAAAGGCACCTCAGTCAAATGTCTGCGTTTTCTGAATAAACTATAAATTAGTAAGAGGAACAGTGAGGACAGACCAAGCCAACAGTGATTTCAGGGCATACCCAGGCAGGTGAGCCACTGCTCATGCACACTGTTACCACGGCAGATAGACAGAATAAATGAGAAGTAGTTGGTTCTTCATGTAGATTTTCCACTGTATAATCTATATAGCTGAAACAAATAGGGTGGCCTCCTGGTGCCCCAAAGTCACTGCACCACTGTCCCTGCAGCAGCAGGGATGGGCCCTCACCAAGAAGGTCCCACGTTGCCCTGGTATGGCCAGAGGTATGTGGCACATGCTAAATGAGATGTATCATTTTGGTCTTTAAAAAACGTTTCCACAGCTGTGTGAGCAATCAAAATGGCATTGCACTCGGGGCATTCTTATTAAAAGCACCGCAACAGAAGTGAAGGACCAAATTTAGGCATCTCTTACAGAGACAGACAGGAAAAGGAAGAGCAGGCACTGGTGTAACTGAGACACTCAGACTTTGAGGATGTGGCTTCAAACTCTTCCAAAGCCATCCAGTGCTACCTCTGCATGTGCTTGCAGTCTGTGCACAGAGGAAACATTGTGAAATAGGCAAAAACATCTCCATAGTAAGCAGCTGAGCCTCTAACTCAAGCATGAGTATAAAGTCAAGCATGTCCCTCTAGCCCACCAGAGCATGTTGTTGAATTCAGCAAGAAATCACATCCCTGTGCATGTTTTCCCACCAGATATATGCCCAGGACGTGTGAAGGCTTGGGCGTTTTCTGCTGCCTGTCTTATAGGAGAGAAGGCAGAAAAAGAAGACGTGCAAGGACCCTTCTCTGCAGCAGGGAGGTCTGTAAGAATATACTCAGCTGCTCTTCAGGCTAGTCACTGACAACATGCTCTCAGAATTTTATTCACACCATGTCAGAAGACCCAAGAGCTTCAGTGGCACAATTTGGGAGCATAAATGCATGAAAGCTTTCCTGAAAACTGACAAGATTCACACTCACTCTACAGCATATGGCTGAGAATATAAGAGAGGCTGGGACACCTCTGATTCAAAAATAATTGTCAAGGAGGCAACATACTCAGAACGTAAAGAAGTAATTTTTTTTTACTCCATTCTGACAAAAGACCAAAACAATAATGACTCTAATGAGGCAGAAAACATCTAGGAATGAGGCTTGGCTGCTTCAAATAGTATGTAAGGCAGACCAAGGCAGACCGTATGTTCTGCCCGAATAAAACATATGCTTTAAAGGACAAATGATTCATAAAGTGCTGGTTAAGTGGGATACATCATGTGCAGGTACAGAAGTTCATTTGCTACTACAAGCAATTGCCTGGGGCAAGATCACAGTCCAGTACATTATCTGTACGTGGGGGTAAAAGAGAGGACAAAAAAATACCAGAGTTGAGGGTGGCGGAATTGCAATCCAGTTTCTGAATAGATTAACATAGAAAATACCACATTACAGGAACTCTTGATATTCACAGAAATAATCTTTCCATTAATCTTCACTTGATCACAGTGACTGTTTTCATAACAAGTAAAGTTCTATCTCTGATGTGCCATGTAGAAATAGATTCAGCCTTAAAGCATGCACGGCTAAAGATGAATAACAAATTTTGGAGAGAACTATGCATCATCCATGATGACAAACAGAAAGCTAACAGAGTGGAAAGCAGGCAGATCAAAAGTAACCAATGTCCATGGCTCATCTTTAAAAATAAGCCATGGCATTGGAATTTATGGTATGAATGGATCAGAGCTGACTCAATAGAGAGTAACAGTTTAGTAAATATACCTGTACTGCTCGCTTGCTAGCTTTGTAAAAAATAAAACAAAAAGGTGCCCTGGGAGGTAAGGGAGGCTAAGAGGCCTAAAATCAGCAGCAACTTCAGGAGGAGGCACATAGCTCTGCAGGCCTCTCTGACCATACTGAGCCAGCTCTCCTGTTGCTAGAGCCACGAGTAGCTTGCACACAGGGAGCATTGCAAGTTCCAGGCTCTGCATATCTGAATTTCTGTCATTGACATGAGATTCATCCATCCAATCACAGGTGTCTAAATGCCTCTGAGACATCTGCATAGCATTGGAGACATCATATGGTCAAACAAGGCGAAGGGGATCTCCTGGGCTTTCCAAGTCAGCATGAGAAACCTACGGTCACACAACTGAATCCCCCTCAGAGCATCTTCCTTGTGCATTTACCCAGGCACTATTCTTCATTATGTGTTCAATACAGCTCATCTATCTCAATGGTGATAGGAATCTTTCTTTCGGCCAAAAAAACCCCCAAACCCTGTAAAATCTTCCACAATGAAAATATGTTTATTCTCAGAGGATAATAAGCTGTCCCTCAGTCAAGTCCACCATAACCAAAAAAGTCCATTCCCAACCAGGCTGTCTCAGACAATACTTAACCAGACCTGAGCAGGTGGCTGGAGAGCTGAACCTTTCAAGTTCATTTTATAGGATAAACATGTCATTCCAATGCCTCTTATGTGGCAGTGTTTTGTCCAGTGCATAAGCAGCACCCTGTCTCTGGCATTCACAGAGAGATCTCCAAGGCATCACAGGTTCACAGTCCTGATTTTTGTTTATGGTACTTTTAAGAACAGAGCTTTGTGGCATAGAAGCCTTGTTTGTATTCCAGCTGTTTTAGAGGCCAAATCAAAACCTCTATGTGACACAGAGGTTTTTAACGCCCTTGTGCTGTAGCAAGATCCCCAAGGCTCTTGCAAGGGAAGGGGCTGCAATTTTTATTTATTCTGACTACTCTGTGACTAACTTCAGAGAGTGTCGGAAGGAGTTGACTTTCTCTGAGCTAAGAAAAGCTCATGAGCAAACTGATCTAGTCCAATTAATACAGAGTTCCATGCCCTACCTGTGGTTTCTGAATTAGACCCCAGGAAAAACAGATAGTATGTAAATATGCTCACTTTCACTTTCCTTTTTCTCCACACGGATTCTTTATCCTGTAGTGCAGTTATTTGCCAACTAGCTTAAAGGGTTCATTCACTGCCAAAGGCTCCTTATGGGAGAAGAAAGCAGGTTTAGTTGCCCTTGAAAAAAGAAGTGCATTTAAGTCTGAATGACAATGCATGGCTCTTGTGCTATGCAAGGCGAGTCAGGGCCCTCTGAGGAGGCTTTCAGCTCCAGGTGGTGCAAGAGCTACGTGACCAGGTCCTGGTCTGACCTGTAGTCAAGGAGGAACCTCAGACGACATTGTTGCAGTGGGATAAGAGGAGGAGAAGGAGGATGTGAGTTGTCTCCCGAAGAGGAAGTACTTGAGGGCAATATTCAGGGCAGGTGTACCCTATCACAGGTGTACCCAACAGCAGCTCACAACAGGCAAGCACAGATCATGGTGGGCTTTACCCAGTCCAGCATGGTCAGCTGCACTGGGGACCTGGAAAAAAAACGTTTTACTTCTCTAGAAGAAATTTGTGTTCACCATGCAAAGTCTTCAGTGTATGGTAATTAGCAGCTGTCACCTGCTTGGCAGCTCCTAGAAAGGCCCACCTTCCATCTGCTGATGTGGATGGGTTGATAAGATGAGACAAAAATGCCTATCACCTTGAAAACTGAGTGCTCCTCCAGCTGTCTATGCAAACAGTATCACACTACTGCCAAGGCTGCTCCTTTCATCTCCCCCCAGCAGCAGCTTGGGATACTTGCTTGGCATGAAAACATCAGTGCTAAGAGGACTCAGGGACAGGGTGAGTGACTTGTTGGGTCTCAAAGTGTGCGTGAAGCAGGTAAATGGGGTAGTGGTGTAGGAAAGAGAAGAGCTTTTCAAGCAGACAGCAATGGGATGGACAGAAACCAGCAGTGCTGCTGCTGTGCAGGGCACGCCTCAGAAATGCCCTGATAGGATGTTGGAAATTAAATTACTTAGATGGCAACTAATAAACCCACATGGCCAGACCATTGTAAGCAAATCCAAACAGTAATTTCAACTTCTTTTCTTATTGCATTCTTTCATTTTAACTACCAAATGTACCATTTGGAACATAGAGAAGGAAAATTTAACTTGACAGTATCTCTCCAAGCACAGCTAGTTATGAGGCTACACATTAAAATATTGACAACTGCTAATAAATATGTACATATTATTATGAGTAACAAACAAGTTTTCAACAGCTTCATACAGTGGGGTTTATGATGACTAAGATTGGTTCATTCATACCAATAAACACACCTCTATTGCTTCAGAAGAGATACATATTAGACATGATATTATTTCATACATAATAATTTTTTCTCCCTCTCTGGAACAGAAATAATTCATAATAATTCATAGGTAAGGGGCATAAAAAGGCGTTGTAGCTAGTGATACTAATAGAGCACTCAGAGGCTGCAACTACCCTGAAATGCAGTTTAAGTCACATTAAGACCACCATTGTACTTCAAAGGAAGGAAAAGCATTTACTTCTCTTCTGTGCTATAGAGAAGATTTACATTTGAAAAAAAGAATTATTTGAGTTCAAAACTTTCAGGCAATCTCCAGTCAGTTTCCTTGCCACGGTATTTGCTACCACTGCAAGTTTCAGCACACACATTTCCCAGTAACTACACTACATGTAAAAGATCTTTTAAGGGCAGAGTTCACCACCACAGTGTGCATCGCAGGACTGTGCACCCATCACAGAGCTTCTGGCTGGAGAACATCATTTGCTCAGCTTGCAAGCAATGCTCATTAGCACTTGCAAAGTCCTGAGTATGTTCACAGGGTTCAAAAATTATTTGGATTAATAAAACCCAAATCACCTCCCATACATGGCAGTGCAGAGCACAACTGGGTCACTAGATCTCCAGTGTGTGGATTCTTAGGTAATTATAAGTGCATGTTTAAGAGATTAAGTAGCACTATCCAAGGATTCAGAAGGATTTTAAATGCTGAGATATTTATCAGGTCAAATATATATATAACTCTCAATTGTTTTCAGTGATGGATTAAATGCATGCAAAATCTTTCTCTAATGTAGCTTCAGCTACAGTTCAAAGTGAGGTAGACTAACAAATGTATTTAGGACAATGAAAAAGAAATCAATCCACGTGTAAAAACAGGTCCAAAGGCTTTATTCAGAACCCTTTGAAGAAAAGTCTCCTGTGTTTTTTAATCAGCAGTGTGCTGGTGCAAGTGTTGCATGTTCATAAAGCATCAGTACACCCTTTCCTGCACTGGGGTCCCTCTGGCATTGGGTAGGTTAAGCAATTCCTGGTATCAAATTAATTCATTGATTTCCACTGGTAAAAAAGTTACTGCATCTTAAATTACACATAAACCATTCCAATGGAGCAGAGAAGAAAATGAATAAATGTATCTTAGTAAAAAAAAAAAAAAACCAACAAACACCAAACCACAAAAAAAACCCAAACAAACAATAAAAAGTAAACATACATGAGCAATTGCAAAGGTAAGATGTACAGATCAGCTGATAATGATTAGAATATTTTAATATTTTTAAACCAGATAGATAAGTATGTGTTTACTCAATGTGGCTGAGATGTGCTGTGCTTCAGCAAACTTCATGTAGCTAAGGGGAAGGCTGGATGTCTTAATGTACTCACTACTACATGATAATTAAGAAGAAATAATTTGCTGCAATTGCAGCTCATGCTGGACAACCTCCCCTACAACCTCATTTTAGAGATACTGGTAGTTTTACTTTATGGAGCTGGTGAAGTGAGCTCTGGTTGGAGCAAGCAGAATATACCAGCTCTTCTTTTTTAAAATACTCCGGTTTTCTTCCCTAATTCATCAGTAAAAGGCACAAATTTGCTCTGAATACAACTTAAACTTGGATGCCCATCTTCATTTACGGAAGGTTTTGAAGGTGATAGGGAAGAGGACAAAACACATTTTAAATTGTCGTGCCTTCAACCTGCAAGAGACCAGAGCCATAGGAGTTTAGCTGGGTGAATGCCATACCAAGAGAAGTCAGCACATAAATACCAGAGGCACTGCTACATCTCACACTTTGCAAGAAAAAGGACCACTTCCTGGGGACAGTCTGGATCTTTTAGCGATTCCACATGATACAGTTTTCCAAGTGATTCCACATGGTACATTTCTCCAAGGAAAGGCTTGCAAGTACTGTGTTTGCCAGTCTTGGCAAGGACTGGCCATGGAGTTGGGGTCATGGGTCATCTTCCTGGCTCTGCCTGTTCTTTGATTGGTATCCTTAGGCAAGTTCATACCAACTCTGAAAGACTTAATTTCCTTGACCTTGATGGGTGATTGACTTCCATTATGAAAAGTTTTATGAAGTGGGATTTATATTAGCTTTCTATAACTAGTCTAAGTCAGGGAATCACACTCAGACAAAGTAGAAAAGGTCTGAAGGTAAGGAAGAGAAAATTACCAGAGGTCTTTGAAAGTATGGCATGGGAAAAAGCTGAAGCACTTGGATTGATCCATTTCTACAGAAGGGAAATGAGATGAGACATGACAGGAGTCTTCAAATATGTATTAAGCAGAAACAGTTCTCCACATGTGTATTGGGCAGAAGCAATTCTCTGCATCCTCTGCAGATAGAACAAGACAAGCAGGTATAAACTGTTGCAGGAGAAATATAGGTTAGACGTCATAAATTATTTTCAAAAAATATAAAAGAAACAAGCTTCCTAGTCAAGGTCCATCTTTTACACATGTGATAAACAACAGCAGAGAAAATCTGCCCCAAATGATGCTTTGTATTACTAATCATCTGTCAAGAGCAAGGATTTCTCACTATCCTGCCCTGTTTTCAGTGACCCTACATCTCTGATCTCCCTGAGAAATGTTTGTGAAATGCCTTACATATTTTCATTACCATTTCTTAATGGAAAAAGTATCTGTTATCAAATATGGTCTTTTCTGGCTGCATTCTGGCTATACTTTTAGCTGTGTACTAGACTATAATACACATTAGGACTACATTTCTAGACTCAGGAGTTGTTGTATATATGAAAGCACCTTTAATGTCTAACTTCCCTCTTTGCTACTCTTTGATTAGCTTGCTCTAATTTCCCTGCAGCTCACATGACACGGTTCTCTCTCTTCCCTGCTCATTTTTAACAGAGAGGCAGCTCAGCTGCTGGTTCTGTAAAATAGTCACCCATGGGACTAGCTGAGCTCCAAGAAACTGTTTCATAAATTTGAATACTTTGATATGATAAATGCCAAAGCCAGCTTTACAGAGATGAAGGACTATATCTACTTCACTGCTGAAATATGCCCATGGAAGTTCTCCCTCAACTCAGGAAGTCTGGAGGGGACATCACGGCATCATATGAAAGCATAAATGTTCCTAAAACTTTCCCCAAGGAAGAAGAGCTTTGTTCCACTGGAGCTGAGAACAAGTGGCTTAGTGTGACATTTGTTTCAGGACACTTCCAACACAGTCTTGAAGCATTATCGTGCTCCCCCTGACATGGCTTTGGTGAACTTCTTTCTCTTCCAGTGCATTGTATCCACAGCTGGTGGTCTTTTTCCCTGCTGTGGTCCCAGACAGCCCATCTCTGGGCCTCAGACCAGTTATCCTGGGACACAGCAGGTTCAGAGAGTTGGAGGCACGTGGGCTTCAAATATCCCACATAAACCCTCCAATATGCTCCAAGATGGCTCATGTGAGAGCTCAGCCTTTTCACAAGGCAGTGATAACAACGCTTGCCTGCCTCCCAACAGTTTTCTAAAAGAAAACAAATTGTCATTTACCGACAGCTTTCAACAGAAATTTCTTTAGAAGTATCAAGGTATTAAATTGCACTTGAAAGACAAAAAATTGACTGAACAGGTTTGTCCACTGAAAATAAAAGTTTCTGTGTCTAGCCATATCATGCAACACAGAAATTTTAAAATCTGTAACCACACTGCGTCCCTTCAGCCAGCAAGAAAGTGCAGGAAATTTCTACAGAATTGGTGGAGCTGGCACTAACACTACCATGTGGAGAGGCTCTCCATATGCAGCTGTGACTAGATTAACCTTCAAGTGTCTAATAATCTGTTGTGGGGGCCTTTTTAAACAAAAGTGAGATATTTGAAAATGTAGGTTGTTTATTATCTGCTATTGTTGGAGCTCCCACTTGCAGTCACAGTGGAAACACCTTGTTCCCAAGTTCCCTGGATGATATGAATTCCCAGCTGGTGCTGCAGCAGACTGCTGGAGACCTCTCCTTCCAAGGTATATGGCACTGACTAGACCTTATGAAGCCAATGAAAACAATTATTCGAGTTAGTATGAGTGCAAGTGATCCTCAAGCCATTAATTACTCCCTGTACTTGTACTGTTTAATTCCCATGCATCACTCTGAGTTCTTGGAGAGTTTGTCTTGAAGTCCTGTGCTGAAAACCCCCATGACTCATGGACAGTTTAGGACTCCTGATGCAGGGTGGGTGCCAGGGCCACCCCCAGCTAAAACCAATCCTTCCCATCTCTCAGAACTTGCAGATTGCTCTGAAAATTTTTATACCATGTATCCATTTCCTTTGAATCACTATCAGAAAAATTGTTTCATCTCCAGGACAATACTGCAAAAGAAGAAGGGAGGTGTAAAACCTAAAGCCCCCGAGTCCTTACCAGGTGAACAGTAATTTTTATAAGGTGATTTGTTCCTGTATCTTTGCGAAAATGTTGCCAGAACTGAGTAGCTAAAAATCTGCTAAGCAGAATAAAATGGGACTGAAGTCCAGTGTCAACTGACTTATTTATCTCCAGATCTGCAAGCTAATGCTGGAGAGAAGTTAAATTTAAATGAATTTATTCTAAGTGTAACCAAAATGCCATAAATAAAATACTACTTGATAAGCAGGAGTATGCACTACATGTTGCTCTTGTGTCCCACTCTCAAGGCAAAATTGTATTAATATTATTGGGTCCAATGCCAAGCCAAGGACAGGGATCAAAAAAGCTGAGAGTTTTTGGTTCTCAGCTGTGCTCCTGGTGCAGTGGGACCCCCAGATTCTGAGCGCTGCAGCTGCGGGAGGTGAAAGGTCCGAAGGTACCAGGAGCCAGCTCCTCGCCTGCACACTCACAGGCAGAGGCAGCAGCATGTTGTTAGCCACAGGCAGAATTTGTGCATGCTCACAGGGCGAATGTGACTGAGCACATCACCCACCACAATTGGTTCATCCAGCCCTAGCTGCCAGTGTGAGATGCCAGCACACCCTGCCTGACTCCAAGTGACAGGGCATTATGTCAAGCAGTGGGAGGACCTTGCACTGCTGATGGAAGTTGCAAAAAATTCAGAAACCCAAGTCTGGGGAAAAGCCTGACTTCTTTACAATCCACCCAGTGAAAAACACCTAAAAATTCCAGCGGCGCTTCCTTTCCCAAAAAAACTTCCCTCTAAAATACCTATAACACTGAGGTTAACTTTCAAACAAGCACGCAGTATTTTCCTGGAAGCATTACCAAAGCTAATTACATATACATTTCATTAGTTAATTACAAACTGAAAAAAAAGCAGGGTGAAGCTCTGTGTCTGCTGTAGTAGAGGCAAATGTTACCACAATTCTCATTTAGCACCAGTCTTTCAAATCATCACTGGGTGCCATGCAAGTGATGGGCAGCACCAGTAAGAAAGGGAGTCCCTTGCCTGAAGCCATGAGAGAACACAGCAAACCAGAGACAGTGCACAGGCAAGTTGGAATCAAACACTGACAGAATGACCACACTTCAGGAACTATAAAATAGCCATGATGTATATTAGCATGATTATCACTCCAAATATCTGGCTACGTGGGCAGGGGAGAAGTCATAAATGGACCTTGCTGCATCTAATGACAGCTGCCAAGATGCTGCTTAGGGAAACGTTCACCATCAAACCAATTAAAAAGAAAAACAAAATAAAAAATTACTGTTTCGAAACTGTGGGCTCCATGAAAAAGGCAGTCTGGTTTAAAATATACCAATCTTTGATGTTTTAGATTAGGTTTACAAGTTGGGCTTTTTTTAAACATGATAGCTGTCATACTTCAAAGTGGGGAATACCAAATGAATCATAGTTGCAAATTGTTTACCATGACGGTCCACAGTTTAATCTTCCAGCTGTGACTGATAGCAAGCTCCTATCCCTCAGTGAGCTGCTTGGAGGCTTTTTTCAATTAATCTGAATTTTTTATCTGCAGGTACTTTTGATTCACACAATGGGTAGAGAGATGACAGTTCAGGAGTGCACACATTCCCCGAAGCCAACACGACTGAGCTCCAGAGCAGGACTGTTGGTATGCTATGCATAATTCAGCACATTTCTTAGAGCAGCTATCTCTTTGCCAAAGAAGTGGGACTGACTTGTGTGCACAAGAGACAGTTTCTTAGCATCAGCTTTTTTCTTTTAAATTTTCTCGCATCTTTCTTTCAGGTTTAAGCTTTTTTAAACGGCACCTTTTTAAACTACATCTTAGACATTTTTAGAACATGCTTCCAAACTATTCCTTGGAAGGCATACAGAGACCATGACGCTACCTCTTAGTCTTCTTTCCCACACAGCTTGACAGTATACAGGCCTGTTCTGTATCTAAATTTACAAGCTGTGACAAGTGATAAATATCCTAATTCCAAAACGCTATTGTGTACCTCTGAGACAATTAAAATTCCTTAGATACCTAGATGCAGTACATAATACATTTAGTCAACATTACAACATGTCAGAGAAAGAATGTTTTATCCCAGGACACATTCAAGCATCTAAAAATAGGCCTTCAGTTTAAATAAAAGCATTGTAATAACATTCATTGGGAAATCCCCTTTCCTCAGATTACAGAAGTAATTTTAATTCGTAGATTGTCTCATGTGCAGTAAGAGTGAGCAGAAGAGTTTATAAAAAGCATCAAATAAACTATATATTATTTTTTAAGAAGAAAAATTATGGTTAAAACTGATGCATTTTTAATTATCTCGTTTAAATACAAAAAACCCCACACCATACACTTGAGGGCACAGATTGAACTCCAGCCCACACTATTCCATAGAGTTTAGCAGCAGGGTAAGACAACACAAGGGTCTCCCAGGTTTGGCCGCAAGATGTTTTGATTGAGACATACCATTTTATTCAAAACTCATCATTCCTCCCTTAGCTTTGCTTAGTTTCTCTGGAGGTGGTGCACACCTTTCCAGGAATGGCTGGCAGGAGCACAGTATAGCTGTAATGTGTGACAGACAGGAACTTAGCCACGGACTAGACTTCAGCATTACACTGCCAGGGCACCAGAAATGCACACTACTTTTGAGATGCATGGCAGTGGCAGGAGACAACTCACTCCTTCCTTTACTGTACTGCTTCTCTGCTTTTAGTGGTGAGCTAGAAGGCTGTCTCCTGACTCTGCCAATTAGAAGCCATTTTCTTTCTTTGTGGTAGTTTAATTAAGAACTATAATGGAATTTGTCATCTTTGGGAGGCTTGCTTTAAATAAGAAAACAAATAGAAAAGATGGATGTCATGCTAGGCTGGAGAAAGGCTTGTGCCATGCAAAAACTAACTGGTCTGGCCTTGTTTTGTGTCACCAAGGTCCACTGTGCAGCATTAGCACTGCTAGAAGTTGCTGCTGGCATCAGTCCACAAGCTGGCCTTAATGCATCATCTCCAGTGCATTCTGGTTATAAGTTTTTACCTTTTTACACAGAAACACACACTGCTCAATGCCCAGTGGCCCAACCCAGACAGTGTGCCCTGCAACAACAGAGTGCTCTTGTGACTGCTTGGTGAATCAGCAGGCAGCGAGGGACGTGCCCCGTTCTGAGACAAACCCTGCTGACACACAATCCGGAGTCAAGGTTTGTGTGGGAACACAGACAGCCCTTCCAACAAGTCCCAGTTCCCACCTCTGAGTCTCTCATCCTAAGTGTTAATATTTCTGCATAATTATTTCTGACTCTGTAGCCTTCTATGGAAGTAGTGATGGCAACTTACACTGTGTCAAGACAGATGAGCAGATCATGACGTTGGGAAGAGCATAAATTGAAGATTTACACCATGTAGCCCATGTAGCTTAATTGACTCCTTGCCACAGAGGGTCAAAGGTTTGTTTGTAAACCACAGAAGTGCCAGCAGCTTTCTCCTCCAACCACATTAATGCCACAGGTAGACCCTTACAGCTGCCCCATGGGAAGCCTTGGGCTCATCTCCAAAGGACTGAACATCTGCTACTGCTGATGGTGGTATCACTGATGTCTCGTGTGCCAACAGCCCATAATTTCTGATAACTCCCACCCTGGAGGAAAATACTGTGCTTGTTCCTGTTTTATTCAGCTTAGTGTTCTTGCTTGGAGGGTCTCAGTCTGTCATTTTTTCTGCCAGTGGTGGTTTTACTTATTTCAGACCTCAGTCAGCTTTCTTCTAGCATTTAAATTAGCTTTGGAAATCCCAAATTGAAAGCCTGTGGCCTCACACCTGTCACAAGATGAAGAACCACAACATTTTGAGCTGTTTACATCCTCATGTAATCTTGTCCAGGCCTCTAGAGATTGTCAAGCAGCAAGCCGGAAGGAAAGGCTGTTTAAACTGCAGTTTCCAAGTTCCTGGATCACAACTAACAGACTCGTGGCAATAATGAAAGCTGCAAAAGATGTTGCTCCTTCTTTTATTTCAATTATTCTTTAGAACACCTGGAAGACTTACATCAGTGACCTAAATTTTAACCTGTTTGCACTAGTTTAGTGTGATGGAAAAAATGTCATTAGTGATATTCCAGCCCAGCCTCTTACATGGAAAAAGTTTTTCCTCTAAAAATAGTGCTGCAGTCTTTTGGCTGTAACACTTCTCACACTACCAAATTAGAATTCACAAGTCTTCTACAGGATTCCTAATGGGATCAAAGATTAAAAACACCTTTGAAGTTTGTCTTCCTTTGCTCCACTGTTAATACATACCTGCACTAATCCACCACGGGTCTCCTCAACTAGTAAGTCACTCTCCCTCCCAAAAGGGACAGTTTACAGGCTTTTTTCAAATCCCCATTTGTTTGTGTTCATTATCCACACTTCATTTTGCAAGAGCATGCCGTTTTGTGAATTGATTTCTCACGTTCTATAAAGAGGACAGTTTTGTTTTCTGAAACTTTTTGGTCTAAATGTGATTTGCCAGTAATATTTACAGTACTTATAGCACTGGTCCTGTTTATTGCTGGTAAGGCAATTGCATTGAACCGTGTGTGTGACAAATTCACAGCATTTTACTTTTGACTACAGCTATTAATAATATGATTGCAAGGAAATCAGCTCAGTCCCACATTTTAAATTTGGTCCTTGCTGAAAGAGATCAAAGAAACACTGAACCTGAAGCTTATTTGCTTCTTGTTTAGGAAAACAAGCTAACAGCCTTGCTGACCCTAAGCTGAAATCACACAAGGGAAAACATAATTTTAAAAAATCCTTTCAAAATTTACATAAGTCAAAACTGTGGCACAAGTATTTTTCTTTGTCTCACTGTGACTCAAAGTTGGCTCCTAACTACCATATCAAACTTCTTGTATCTTTAAATTAATACTTATTTTTGAAAAAAAGTTGCATTTGGAGGAAAGCCTATTACTATAGAGTCTGTCACGATTTTTGTCAGTGACAGTAATCGGTTCAGTCAGGCAACTGTTTGATTTACTTAAAGATTTCAAAGCCAGAATACCTCACTGTGCTCACTGGCTTCAACCTCACAGACAATACAAAATGCAGAATTGAACCAGAAGCAATATGTGGTGCTTTTTGAAGATGTATCTTTGCGGAGTTGAATGTGTCTAGATTACCACAGGCCTGAATTTCAGAAAGCACAAAAAGTGCAGATGAAGTCAATGGAACACTCCACTGATAAGCCCCATAGCTACACATCCAGAATTAACCCTTTTAAAATATTGATTTATAAACTGAAATGAAATGCATGAGAGGGACATGGTGAAGCAGAAAGTTTCTCAAAAGTCCTGCAAGGTCGCACTTCATTAGTGGGAGACTGAAGATTTTAACTGTGATTCCATTAGAAGGCAAGGGGGGAAAAAAAGAAAAAAAAATAGAAAAAAAAGAAAAAAGGATAAACAGATGAGCTCTCATTTCTTCAAAGCTTTATTCCTTAATTTTTCTCTGGGCTAAATTAAAAGATTAATCCATTTCAGTGAATACCCACAGGGTTCACTTCTAAACGAGTATTTCCCCCTTCAACAGATAGAATAGGAAGATTAGAGTATGAAAAGGAGACGATTTATAGAGAGTTTTCTGGTCTTCAGAGGGGTTTTAATTTGGATGTGACAGACATGTTCCAGCTGCTGCTGGTCTTCATATTTTCAAAAGGACATTTTAAGTGCTACCGTTCCAAGTGCTGAGTGTCCCCAGAAAGATGAGTGTTGTGCTTGTGCCTCTTACTGGCTCTGGACTGACTGAGGCTTTTCCCCTGACTGTAAAATTCACACTCCACCATCAGCTCTATTCTTCCTCATGCCTCTCTCACATCCCTATCAGAGGGGATACCCTTCAGGATCATTGAAGTCTAGATTTTTCAGAAAATGTGATATAAAGATTGAAAAAAAATGTTATTTTAGAAATGTCTTCACAGCTTTCTTTGTATCCTTCTAACAAATTAATGAAGTTCATCACAATGCAATAATTGAAGTAGCCATGATCTCCTATTGCTCAGGGCAGCACAAAATCAGCCATAGGACACCTTTAAAATAAAGGGGTTGATGAAACCTCCCAGTATAGAGACACCAAGCAGGCTGCCACAGTTCACAAGACTGATTATTGAATCAACATCTTCCCACAGAGTTAAAGAACAGAGACCTTGGGTGTCTGTAATGGGAATAATCTAATTCTGGGGCAGTGCACTGCCTTCTCCAGTGAAACTGGTGTCTGGCAGCCTGGTGTGCAAGTGGTTTGAACTACTTTTTACACTCTGCAGATTAAACACCAAGAGTCACCGTGACTAAATTAGGTGCACATAATCAGTCAAATAATCCTGTGTGGAAATGGGCCAGGAAAGAGGATTTGTCACTATCTGTTTCTTATTGTCGTCCAGTTACCCAACACGTGTGCAAACATTTGTACTCTCCCACCCCATTTTATGGACAGGAAAGTGAGGTGGATAATTCGAGCCACTTTTTAAAAACCAGACAGAAATAAGTGCCAAAAACTGGAACTAGAGCTGCCAGGTCTGAGCCAGGACAATTTTAGAACACAGACACAGATTCTCCCAGACCGGACTTCTTACACTAAAACCGCAGATTTTATATGGCACTTTATAACAATAACAAACATGATGATTAAGCACTCGAGTTGAGCTGGCACGAGAGCTTGGCAAAATTCTTTCAAGAGTTCTTTGCTTAGAAATAGCAAGCTTTGCAGAATTCAGAGTTTCATGGATTTCTTCAGTTTTGACAAACTTAAGCTCAGCAAATCTGAAACCCCTTTAAATATTTCAGTTGGGCATCTTCATATAAAGGTAATTCTGCATTTCCAAACTAGCTTGCTCTCCCTGCCTCTACTTATTCATTACAAGGGGTGGTGAAGATCCTCCCAGTGTGGAACTGCTCCCCTCTGCTGTGTGTCCTGATGGACAGGGGAAGAGGTAACAACGGAGATAGCAAAAACATTATCCAAACTTTTAAAATATTTAAAATATTATTGCAAGCACCATATCTAAAACCCCCTGAAATTAATAGACAGCTTATGCACCTTCTACTTCAGCACTGTTGTTTCAATCTCTGCCAACAGAGAGAGATCTCTGTGCCTACACCCCCAAGCCATTCTTTGAATGTTCCCCCCCCATCATTAGGAACCAGAGTATGAATAGTAAATGCTGCTAAATAAAGACAGCTAAAATGTCTTACAGCCCTTGCTCTTCACTGCACTTTTCCAGATGCTTCACCCCACAAAGCTGAGAATCTGAATACTGTTCTATTTTAGTCCTATTCACAGTGAAAAGATGGCATAAAGTGGTTCTTCCATCAAGGCATTAATATCAGAACAAGATCAGAAGAGAAAAAACCTCTGAATTTATCATGTAGAAAACTGAACAAAAAATCAGTCACAGAAATATGATTGGAATTAATTTTCATGCAGGAAATTCTTTGTATTTACACAATACTTATGTATTTAAGAACAACTTGTATACCTGTCTACCATGAGACAATTTTGAATGTTCTACCCATTTTGGAGGAAATTAAGCACCTATTTAAGGCTTCTGTGCTCACTTTAATCTCCTCATTTCTCCACCCACCTGAATCTGACACTTTGACATTTTTGCTTGTTAGAATTGAAATTCAACATTTAGCAAGGCCTTGATACAAGGTCAAAAACCAGTGGGAAATATATATATTGAAGAAAGGATCATGGAGACTTACATCAATAAAACACTCAGTTTCATTTTTCGATAATTTTAAACAAAACAATAGCTGTCAGGAGATACTAAAACAAGTTTTGAAATATCCATCACCATTTTCTTGTTCAGTCTCAAAATAAATTGCTTCAGCACTCAGAGCTGTGGGTAGGTACTGAATAGCATTATATCTTTTAGTCTAGCACATTGACGGAGAAGAATTGCCTGTAACACCGTGCTATTGTTCTATTTAAAGAATCTTAAGCAACAGGGATTTCATCACTTGATTTGGGAGATTATTTAAGAGACTAGCAGACCTTATGACTATGAAATATTTCCCAGTATTATACTGACATTCTTCCATTTCCTGAACTCACAGCAGTTAGCATACCTTAACTCACTCTAAACAACCCACCCTTCTTCCAGTCCTCCACACATCAAACTCTTCCACTGTGCCTGACAAACTCTTTCCCACGTGGTACTTACAGCATGTTGGAGTCTATTTTGATGAAGTACATGAAGCTAATTATGTGAGCAGAACATTCAGCTGATCCCTCAAAATGCAGATACAAGCAAGTGAGAACTCTAAGCCCCACAAACCAGTAAAACACGAGGTACAGTCGGAGCATCATGTTACCTCACTGCAGAATCACAAGATAATTCTGGGAACCACATCCCACAACTGTGGGCTTTTGGTTGATTCTGTCAACCTCTCATGCAAAATTTATTGGGGCAGACAGGGAAAGCTTCCACACAGAGCATTTAAAATTCCAAGGGAAAATACACAATTAGGTACTTTGTTATGAGTTGTTTAGATTGGAACGTTTTCTTTATGTTTACACAATTATTTCTCTCCACTCCAAATCGTAGTGGTTTCAACCTTAACATGACTTTCTAGTCATCCACTTTTTCTCTTATTTTGAAGAATACATTCACACTCCTCTTAGACTGAAGTATCTCAATTTTTCAATTCTAGTCAATTTAGACTGTAAAGAAGCAAAAAGTTTTTAGACATACGAAACCCCCTTTTTCTAAATAAAGAATAATGGTTTAAAATACCAGGCATTTCGGAAAACCTCCAAAGTAGTACACCAGAGATGGGGCTAAATTTTTCAGGTAATCTTGAATGAAAATATTAGTGGACAAACCTATCAGTGGCACAGAACAGCTCTGTGAAGTACTGATAGCCAGACCTGGAGCTGAGCCTCAGCCTGGGCTTCCTCAGACATCCCATAGGAGTCATGCCGTCTGGCTTTGCCCAAGCAGATAACCTCATGTGGGCCTCGCTGCACTGTGGTGCAGAGCTGCCCTGATGTGGGAAACCATGGGATGAGAGGTGTGGAAGTAGCAGGGAGAGCTGCAGGCTCCACACTGAGTGGAGAGGAACATGAGTAGCAGCAAGGAATGGACACACCACAGCTCCTCACCTCAACTGGTACAGTGAGCTCTCACTGCCTCCACTTCTCTGAGTTCTTTGATTCAACCACAGCTGCCCTTGTCATCTGTATTAAATTAAGAAATCACCACCTTGAACTGTTTAACCATTTCATTTTGAGCAGGGCAGCACAGCCAGTAGCGATCCATGGTGAGCTCCTCTGCTCCACCTAGAACCCAGCTTTGAAATGGAGTGGTCTTTGGCTTCTGACATTGCACCTCACCTCCTTCAGCAAGGTGAGAAGCTGCCTTATGTGCCACCATCATCATGATTGAGCTTTGCAGACCCTGGCTTCCCTGTGCACAAACCACAAATTATACCTAGGCACCAAGAAGTGGATTTTAAAACAGACTCGTGACCCTGGCTTGCAGGTCAGTTCCCTACTACAGAAGTTGGTGAGATGTTGAGCAGTTTGGATACCAGAGCTGCCCCTTCAGTCTCAACACAAAATTGGGCAGGATCTCATGGGAGCAGAGCCCCATTGTGACTCATCCTGAATAGCAGCTGGTGGCAAGATTGTCATGTTACAAGCTGGCGTGTTACTGGCAAACAGCAGCCTGGCTTATACCTGTCCTGGGATGGAACTCCAGGAAAGACTTGAGGACAAGCAGACAAGTGCTGAGCAGTCTGTCCTATCTCACCATGAGAAAAGAGAACAGTCCCACTGCTTCAAATCCATTTAATTGAGTCAATCTGAATATGCACAGTATCTCCAGAAAGCCAACCAAGAAGCATAGCACAGGCTCCATGCACACCCAGGCTTTCTGCTTTCAGAGGGGTCACAGGAAGGGGGGAAATCTGGTGAAGAACAAAGCTGCCACATCACAGTTCCATGAACAAACTTCCCCTCAACACAAACATCACTCTAAACAAGATGGGTTTTACTCCCTAGGCAGAGATACTCATTGGGACTTCTGAAAAGAAATGTGTTTGGGGAGAACTAGCACCACAAGACATCTGGCAGAGGAGAAAAAGGCAAGAACAGGATCTCACCAGGGCCCCTTAAAGAATCACTGTTTATCCTAAAACACTCTGTTCCTAAAATAAACCAATGTTTTCCTCTCACCTAGCCATAGTCATTGGCTTTTCAGTAACCTACAATATGTCATGATTTGGAAATGAGCCCCTCAATTTACAACAGTAGCAGCTCCTCTATTTATAAAAAATGCACATTTGAGAGATGTTATCAACTAGTTCTGTCCCCCTGACACACAGAGAAGCTGTTTAAATAGAAAATTGTGTTATGTATGTTTGAAGATTTCTAAAGCTAGATAATTTTGCTTTTTCTACCCTACCGAGCTAGGAAATTACCAGTAAAACTTTTTCCTGCCCTCTAGGAAACCTGATTTAGTCAAAGACATGATCTCCAGTAGTAGCTACAGAATCAGCTATTTATTTAATTTAAACAAACCATTCTTCCAGCAGATAGTGAAGGGAAGAAATAATATGTCATGCTAGGATTTCTGAGACAGTACTTCTCCCCTACATCCTTTCCATGCATGTTGAAGTGCACTGCTGCTCTCTGTTAAATAAACTGCAGTAGAATGGAAAGCAAGTAATTTGTGCTCCCTGGGTGCTGGCATATAAGACAATAAATAGAAAAAGATGGTACAGTTTCATATAGATAACATTTCCATGAAAGTTAATAAACAACAAATAAGGAAATATTTTTTCTTCCCACCTATCTGCCCCATGAACAGGAGTTGTGTTGCCTTTAATCCAAAGCAAGCAGGTGATATCAGGTGTCACCTCGTGTGATGACTTACTGAGGCCTGGCACCCTAAACACCTGCTTGACAAAACACCTTCTACTTCCCTCACCCTTGTCCAGGAGGAAGTACTATCCCTTTGGAACTAAAGAAAAGTAAAAGACTTCTGGGCTGGGCAGCTGTGTGTGTCACCAGAGCCATGTGAGAGAGATGACCCTCAGGAAGGGCTCGTTCTCTTGCTCTCACATGGAGGTGGAGGGAAACTAGACCACAGCTTAGATGAGATATCTAACTTGGCAGCAAGAGAAAAGTTATAGTTGCTGGTTTTCATCAGGTGCTGGGCCGAGCTCCTCACTAGATGAATTTGTACATGCAGAACGCTTCCCCTGGGTAATTTTCATACCCATCAAAACTGATCTCACAGTATGCACGAGCTGGTCACAACATACTGATCCCAACACTGAAGAGCACTACCATCTCCAGCTGAGTCAGCTGAAACCAAATGCTGCTAGTGCTTGGAATATGGTTTCAGTTTTTATGGGCCTAATGTACAAAGATAATATAAAAATACACCAGAATATATAAATGAAATCAACTTCTCTTAAGAAGACTGAGGAATCAGATGTAACTTTCTGTGCCTGAGATTACTACGGTTTCTTCCACAGTTTTTTTAATAGAAACTAATTGTCAAATTAGTTGACTAATTGTCAAATCTGACAGCTTGGAGTATATTGCTTTTAGATTTGTATGAACCTGCATACATCCAGTGTTCAAGGATAGTGCTATACCTACAGATGTCATTTTTCTCAGATTTGAAAAAATCTGAAATTGCTAAACAACATTATTTGCAGAAATATAGTTTAGATCTAATCAGATATCTGGTAATTCTGTCCCTAACACAGGTTTTATGTAACTAAAGACTAAAATATTACAACACCAGATAAAAGAAAAAGTTTTTCAAAGGCATAAATGTAGGGTAAAAGCACAAAGCAAAAGAGGATGACTAACCTCAAAGTAAAGTTTATTAGGAAATAACCAAAAATGAGTGATCAGTCCCACAGTAAAACAAGACACAAACATGTTTGGGGGCATTGCAAAAGTTAAAAGTCCCTGCTGACATTAGTCTTTTGCATTTCAATCACCCTATGTAAAGGGGAGAGGGAAAATCCTTAGGGTTTTGAACTATATTAGTTGCATTTATTTTAATTCATTTCAAATTAATACAAACAGTGAAAGATTTAGGAGCCAGCAGCATCTTGTCTCCTCTGCTGCCTCATATCACCTGGTGGCCCTGTCTGCACCCCTCCTGGGCTGATACCACTTACTTTGATATTGACACAGTTCAGGCTCAATCCAGTCTTCAAAGAAAAAACGGGCATGGGAATCCCTCAATGCCCCTTTCTGCTCTGAGCCCAGGGCATGCACACATTTCCCAAGGACTGCACAGTCCAGTGGGGATTATACTGTACTTAATGAAATTAAAAGCCTTTACAGAAAACAGGATTTGAAATGACACTTCTGCCATGGGATCATTTGAAGTCTGGCAGATATACTATGATATCAGCCCTGATCCCTTTCACGTCACTGGCATCATTTGCTCAGATTTCTGAACTAAGTTTATTATACTGAAAATTAAGAAGCAGAAGAAAAGTAGATGAGAAAAACTGTGTCTCGTATTTTGGACAATATTTGTCCCATTCTGCATTGGCTGCCATTTACTTACCAAACACAGTTCACTCTGTTTATTTACTATTACACCTTGTAAGAAGAGATGTTCCAGGTAAAAACAAAATACTAGAAACAATGCCTCAGGTTCACTCTTAATGGGATTTTTTTTGTAGCAGGGAAAAAAACCCTTCACATTCAGCCCCTATTAATCTGTTATCATAAATATGTTAAATAGTTGGTAGAAGTTACTATTTTTATTAATATGTAATAAATATTAATATTTTTTTAAAAAAATGCCCTGGGAAATCAAGATACCAAATCAAAGTCAGTGGCACAGAAGAGATTAGCGAGTACTGAACAGGTTTCATTAGTCCTAAATTAGCTAGAAACTCCAGTTTGGGCAATCCTGGAGCACATCTGTTTAATATCCCTCCAGAAAGAAGGGCACTTTTGGGACTTACGGTTAGTTGTCCTGCTCTGGTCACTCTGAGCGCTGTCGTTTGACTGGTTGCTGGAGACAGAGGACACACTCGAGCTCCTGACAAAGCCAAACGCGGCCAGCTTGGCTGCTGGCAACCGTGAATAGCCTGGGGGACGAAGTCCAGACGGGCAGGGCTTGGGGAGATTTGATTTTGCAGCACTTGGACATGATCCTTTCTTAAGATCAACTGAAAGACAGAAAAAGAAAGAAATTTTTATTAAACGAACTAAAGACACTGAGAATTACCTGTATCTCCCAGCTATATAAAGGCAGTATTAAGCAATACTTGAAGAATTAAGAAATACTTGAATACAAGTGTTAATGGCTGATCAAACTGCAGTGATGTCTTATAGTTCGCTGCACTGAAAAGACAAAGTTTAGTGGAAAAAATTACAGGTCACAATTATTTTTAAAAGGTGAATACGTCAAGTACCCATGAGGGATAACTCAAACTTCCAGCAAAGTAACATCATTCACTGCTGCTACAAATTCCTTTTAATGGTATCTTCTTCAATGCTGTATCATTTTCTAATTTTATATTTATTATGTGCCAATTAAAAAAAAAAAATTGCAGAGACAAACACAATATGCATAACCTCCAATTTTGGAAGCTATTGTAGACCAGCAACAGTCTTCTTCAAGGACTTCTTTGTATTTCATCAAAGAAAACACTTCTTTGAAGTTTTTCTTTCAAATTCCACTAAAAGAAAATGCCCTTTTCTTGTGCCAAGCCTGGGAATAAGGACATGACGTGCCAAGTCCTACTTTTTTAACATACCACTGGCCATTTGCACTGGTGGACTTCTCCTCGCTAAGCCATCAGCCCGTGTGAGTGACATCAGCCAAGTCTCAGAGAGCTGCCTGCAGTAGGTGTGTAGCACCTGAAGTGAGGCCACATCAGCGGCTCAGCTGTGATGTCTGCGTGTGGTTACTAC
Organism: Rhipidura dahli; assembly: GCA_013399225.1. Taxonomy (NCBI): domain Eukaryota; kingdom Metazoa; phylum Chordata; class Aves; order Passeriformes; family Rhipiduridae; genus Rhipidura; species Rhipidura dahli. The sequence goes on from VXAC01001808.1 coordinate 488,446, forward strand.
CCATCTTCTGCCCCAACCTGAATTCTGCTGCTCTTGCTCAGGCAAACTTCTCCAGGCAAATACAGAGCACAGTTTCACAAATGTTCCTCTTTTTCTTCTCAGGCCAAAGGTCCGTGACCATGGCAGTCCTGCCTCCAGGGTCAAGGATTAAAGATTAGAGTTTGCTTTTGGTTGAAAGGTCTGGACACCAAGTGACTCCAGACCTCAAGTGTACATACATTTGGACAGAGCTTTTCTTCCCAGATTCCTGTTCCCTGTGGAATCCTGAGCAGCAAAAATATGTATTTTTTTAAAAAATATATTAATGGCCTCCAAAAAACTAGTGCTAGAATGTTTAATCAGGACCAATGGGATAGGAGACAAGAAAGCATTAAAAACTATCAACATATTCTGCCAGAAGAGGCCACAAAGTCACTTTTTCCATTCTTATTCAGTGAGCAGTATTTGTACACTAGCCCGACACAAACTTCAAAGGAAGAAGTGAGCATTTGTAACATAAAGAAAAATACAAATTAACTGCACAGTAAGAATATGGTCATATTATTACAGTATTTAATTCTTTTGTAAACTATGTAGGTCACAGCCTTATTAATTTTAATGAAGCATTTCACTTTGAGAAGACTTTAGAAAAAACAAGGCTAACTCCTTTGAGCAGAAAAATGTTATGGGGATTTTGGAAGATACTTGTGTACCTCATCACAATACTAACACTATGCTTTGTTTAATGTATCTAAGCCTTTCCTTTTGAAATAGAAATATGTATAACACCAAACTAAAAGAGTTTTATGTTCTTCTATAAAACACATTCCTGTACAGACATAAAAAAATGCTCCTTGCTAAGTGAATAAAACAATTTATGTACTCTAGGCTCTTAAAATTTTTTGTACCCACTTTTCCCAGCTTGAGCCCTTTATTAAGACTCAAGGAGGTGGATATCGTGAAGGGGGGCTCAGAGGTAGCCATGGGTTCCATGTGCAGGTGAAGGGCAGGCACATTAGAACAGCAAAGAGATAAGCAGTGATGGTCACCATCAGTTTGTTGCCAGGTTTGTGCAGCATTGCTTTGACAGTGGTCAGCTACAGCTGATTTATCACCATCTGCAAAGCACCCAGACTCCTTCCAAAGCCAAGACTTCTTCCCTACCCACTGCAAAATATTCCACGTGCCACAGTGATGGGACCAAGCCCAGGCACCCTTCAGATGTGAAGCTGAGACAAGTACTCATGGTGAGCAGCTGCAGTGCAAGGAACCTGCCCAGGTCAGAGACAGCAGGGAGAAGGGATGGGCCTGTCTCTCATGGGTTTTACAGGTTTCCAAAAAATGCACTTGGATTACATAAGCTGAGATTTCTTTTTCTTAAGAATCTCTGAAAATTGAGGTGGAGGAAGAGATATTTCCATTTTATACCAACAAACTATAAATATCACAGACCTCCTGCAACAAGGTAGGGGAAATTCCACTGGGTTAGTTGGATAAAGTTAGAAATGGCTTTATTCAAAAAACATTTCAGATGTGCTTGCCCTAGGGCAGTGTGGTTCACCTGAGACTCCAGGCCCCCAGCTCAGCCACAGGGATGCCCACAGCAAGTTCCCAGACTGACTATTCTATACAGTCTGTGACCCACCAAGCACCACAAGTGTCACTGAAGAAGAATTTCCTTAAAACCAAAATGGTTTTGGTGGCAAACTGCCCAGCCATGTTTCCCTTTTCTTCAAAGACTTGGGCAGAGGATTCAGTGTTTTTTTCTTATGCTTTTTTTGGTGTGTTTCTAGTTCATTACTTCAATTCAAATTGCCTGAACCAACAATATTTTGCATCTTGAACTCATCATCATCCTTAAATTATTTTTCACCTCTCTTCTTTGTAATCCAGTTCTTCTGTACCATGAGGACCTGGGGGCAGGATATTATCCTCATTAGGGATGCATCCAAATCCTTAAAGCTAAGTAATTTTGTGTCTTCTTTCTCATTAAAATACATGAGACATCAGTCTATTGTATGTACTTTCTGTTCCAAATATCATTAAGTTTTCTCATGCATGTTTTCTGCTTTATTTCTGTTTCTTAAAAACATAGAAGTACTCCTGCAAACAAGGTCTGGGAGTTCAGTAAGAAACTTATTTTACTGAGCAGCTTTTATTTTAATAAAAATCTGCCAAAATAAGCTTAAAAATCTTTCCAGTTTTCTCACTGCCTGAAGCTAATTAGAGAATTAAGTATTGTTGTCTGTATGCACACAAGTGATTTTCTATGACACTTCAAGCTGTTCCAGTCCAGAAACATAAAAACATTTTGAGATAGGGACTGATTGACACAAACTAGATGTGCCTGGGGAGACTTAATACTGAACTACACTTCTTATGTGTCCCCACTGCACAAGAATTGCATCTTCATGCACGGGTAAGAAGCAACTTTCATGTAACTTCTCTGTGAAATTTGAAATATGTTTTAGCTGAAATGAATAAAAAATTAAAGAAATTAGTTATAGAGAAGTGTTCTTATGAAAATGAGTAGCAGTTCAAGACTTCAAAACTCCCTAATTCAGGGATCCTTGGCAAGTCTTTGTTATCTGGTGGTAGGGGTTTTGGGTAATCTTTGCTCTCCCTTTAAAAAAAAAAAAAATTACCAGCATTTCTGTTAAAACTTTAATCATTAAATGTCATCTTGTCTCACTTTCTGACGCTCTGAACATCACTGTTCTCATTTCGTACTGGGGACTCTGGGGCAAAGAACTTTGCTCCAGTGTCACTGCCTCAGTCAGGGATAATACAAGCTGAGTTAGCCCAGCTCAGGGTTAACCCAAACATTGGTGTCTTTGCAGATTACAAACAAATCACACACGGGAGAAACCTGTTCTGTTGCCTCTGCTTTTGTGGTTTCCCTCTACAGATATAACAACTTCTCTCTGAACAAGAACTGAGGAAAGGGGCTTTAAAAGAGAGGCTTTAACGATTCACACCCAAACAGCAGTGAGCAGGTTGTGCCCAGCTGCCTCAATGGTCTCTCATCCAAATGCTGCCAAGCCTGGGACAGTTCAGTTCCAAAGGCCCAACAGCTGTCACAGCTGAACACTGATTAATTTCTGATAGGTCAGTCCACCATCATATGGTAGTAAATGTTTATCTCACCATGATTCAGATTTAAAAGCACCAAAAAACTGCTCTGTGCCTTCCCAGCTCCCAGGCAAACCAAGGCTGCTTAGCACATTCTCAACACCCCAAGAACTCACCATCTCACAATTCACTCAAGCTGCAAATGTCTGTATTCACTTGGCAGCTAATGTGAAAAGCAGCAGCATCCCTCAAAAACTTGCAGCACAGGAATCAGCTGTGCATGAGTCTCACTCTTTGCATTTTTCACTGACAGCCCAGAGCAGCCAGAACAAATCTCTGCACTGGAGATGCATCTCACCTGCCCAGCTGCTGCTCCCTGGCTGCTCAAAAGGGCTGTGGATGTCCAGCCAGAGACAACGCTTGGCTCTCACAGGAAGGAGGCAGGGTAGGGAGGATTTGCCTGCTCCTACACCCAGATTGTTCCACATACTGTTCTTATGAATGGCAGCTTGGTACAACTGTCATACACACAGTGCTTCTTTGATGATGGGGTTCAGTTCCTTGAAGACGCAGTAATTGGAGCAGAGAGGTGACAGATGGCTGTGTCCCAAGTATGATGACGATGTCCTTAAAAAAACTCATGAGGAAGTGTGTGTGTCCCTTTGAAACGTTTTTCTTTGGTTTTTTATGAAATACAGTCAGATTGCTCTCTCAAAGAAAACAGGGAGTGCCAACTGAAAACTCTGCAGATTAGTGGAGAACAGAGAATATTTTCATATCTGGACTATTCCCTTGTCCCCTCTTCCCTTAAACAGTTAAGAAGCTTGCCAGGTCAAATCCAAGTATCTCAGACTGCAAGTACAGACAGAGCTGGAGAAGCAGTAAGGCAGCATTTCAGCAAGTAACCTCAAAACCTCTTTTATATCATCAAATCTCATTTGCATGTTCAATTAATAGGTTATTATTAGGTTGTTTATTCCTGAGAATAAAGATGAAAATAAAGCTTTCCTGCTGGGAGAAAGCTGTAGACATATTGCGGCATTCAAGATGAAATACATTATACATATGCAAAGACACAAATAAATGTATATATCTGTGTCTGAGTAATGAGAAATATTGCTGTCCTGGTTTATGGGAAAATTCTATCTTTAATGAAAGTTGGCTTGCTTAGAAATGAGAGGAGCAGCTAGACCCTCGGGACTGACAAGTTTAATACACAGATAAGGAAGTAACATTTCATCAACTCACTCTTTGAGAAAAAAATACCCTAAACACTACTGAAAAACATAGAATTAAGTTAAATTAATGAGCATAATAAATTTTAATGATGAGATCTCTGTTATACTTTTCAAAATCAGACATTAAGTTCATCAAAATAATCAACTAATGAATGCAAATCGTAACACACTTGCTTCAAGAAGTCTTCATAACCAAGGAAAACATATTAATATTTTACATGCTATTGACACAGTATCCTTCAATGCTTGTTTTGAATTGCAAGTTTCCCATAGAAAGAGCAGAGTCTATTTACATAAAATAAACAAATGTTTAGCTTTCTGAGACTCCGTGGTACTATCAGTATATCATAATTCGGTGACTTCCTATTTTACCTACTTTGCAGAACCCTTTTCCTCACAGTCAGGCTGCTTGTTTGGCCCACCTGAGGCAAAGCACCACAGAAGGAGCAGCACTGCTCAGTAAGGGATTTGCAGCCAATGCCACCACATGTCCTGTATCCTACTGAAGAAGAAGAAGGATCACTGGTCCAGCCACGCTTTAAGCATCACACCTAGAGATCTCACCTGAGGGAACACTCATTGTTACTTTACTTTCTACTCAGCATAACTTAAAACTAACAAAGCCCCTAATGTTCTTGCAGTACTTGCAGGCCATCACAGCAGTTCAGGGATTTAATTATCAATTACTTCAGAGTCAGTTTTATGAGGATTAGTATTATACATGGGCCAAACCACTCAGCTTATCAGCGCTGCTTAACCAGACTGCTGCATTATGAATGGTGAGGCAAAGGGGAATAAAATCCTCATAATGAGGCACTGCTGCTGTCCTCGATACTGTGCCACAGCCATTGCAGTCCCAAAGCCTTCCCAGTACCTCACACTTTGTCACGGGATAGCAACTGGCTAGATCCCTCTGTTTCCATTACCTCAGGGCAGGACTGATATGACTAGGATTGGAAACTGGATTAAAAGCTCAGGAGCAAGCTGTGAGGGATGCTGATTAGCAATCTTGAAGGCAGGCCTGGTATCCTTGGAAGAAAAACACCCCTTAGTCCCTAGCTGCTTTCACTGCAGTTACCCAAGCTCTCACCCCACAGCACCTGTGAGCAACTCTTACTGGCTCTGCACCCAGGATGCTGACCATATGTTCATGCATGTCATTTGCTCATGTTTGCAAAAATGACTTTATCAAAGTTGTGCTTAATCCTTAATTCAAACAGTGAAGCAAAAGCACTGATGCAGATCCAATATACAACAAATAACAGCACAGCTAACAGCCAAATCAAGGGAAAGTGGTTGAAAACGGTGTTGGGTACCTTAACACAGATGGCCTAAAGGTGCCTGACCCTACTATGAGCCCCTCTAATGAACACCCCAATAGTTCTGGCATGCCAGGGGTTGCTGTCCCATCCATCCCCTCCATGGCAACCAGCAGCCCATCTCTGGTCTGCATGTGTGCCCTGCTGTGGATACAGGTGCAGGGATCAGCTCTCTGATGCATCTGCACCCCTGTACCAGTCTCGTCCTATCTTCTGTCACATCAGCCTCTCTCATGAGCAATTCATTCTTCTTAAAAGGGAGTACTAAAGACAAGAAGTCTGGTCAGCTGACCTATGAAGTTATACATTGCTGAGAGAAGGATTAGGTCATTTGAGGCACACAAGGAAAAAGGCTTTTGTCAAGGAAAAATTGATTAGAGACAATCTTGAATGGATAACTGGAGAAAAAACCACCAAAAATAAATGAATGTAAAGAAACCAACATAAGACATCAGAAGTACACGAATGATAAGCAAGGGGAGGTACTGAACCAAAAGCAATGAAAATCACTTTGCAACAGAATAAGGTGTTGCAGAAGAATTAAACACATTCTTCATCTTGCAAGGAAAATGGAAGGTGAGATGTCAGAAGTGAAAACAGTGTGTCCTGGGGTGGACAGTGAGAAACTAGAGACATTAGCAACCTCTCCAGAACACGTCTTGTGTAACGTAAAATCCATAAAAACAGTCAGAGCCCAAAGACCAGATGAGACACACTTTGGGGTCCTGAAAGAGATGACAGATTATTGGACTACCATGAGTTGTCTTTAATACCCTTTTTGAAACAGCAAGGTACCAAAAGACTATAGAGAACAAAGCAAAATAACAGTTGTAGGAAGGAAATTATTGTGAGCTATGAATTAAATTTGACCTCCAAAGCAGACAAGGTCCAAAAAATAATCAGTGATTAAAAAAAAAATTAAAAATTTAAAAAATGACAAAAAAACCTGAGAAATATGAAAACTTTAAGAAATACAGCTTCAGTGGAACAGAATCACAGTAACAGCTAGTGCAATAACTTATGTCCACTTCTCATGCACTGGCATTTTTAAAGGCAGTATTACAGACAAAAATGGGACTGATAAGCTGATCCTGTTGAGATTTTAGAATGTCACATAACCTAGGAAGATGGTAAATGAATACATTCAAGACAAGGTCCTATATGGATTAGAAGTGGCTAAGGAAAAGTCATGTCTGCAAGCATCAGTGATGCAGGATAATGTGGATAATGGATCAGTCATGGATGAATAAAAATGAAGGTAATATTCATTTCTGAGGATCAGAGAAGACCATTTATTGGGTAATAGGTCCTGTTTGCATTTTCTCTCATATCTATCTCCCAAACTGGTTGCTGTTACACAAGGGCTTACCCTACTCATATCCTGAACTCACAGCCTCTTGCAGTTTCATTTAAATGGAAATAATGATCCAATTGCTCTCTGCACCCTTATTCCCATGCTCAGTGCTGACTGAACTCAAGTCACAGGGCTGAAATGGTATTTACTACCCAGGCTGCAATCTTGGGGTGTCTCAGAAGCCACACACAGCTGGGCTTGGTCAGCTGCTGCTAATGGAATCAGCACAGATAAACCCCAGATGCAGGGCCAGATAGTAAAGGATACTGACAAGAACCACTGTGCTCAGGAGAAGCTTGATTTTCTCATAAACCCCAAATCTGTCAACCTGTATTACTGACTGAGACTGTCCTCTCAGGATAAAGTCAAGATGCACTGGTGCATTTTCATTCTAAATTTTTCTAAATTTCTCTTGCTTCTTAGTACAGATAAATGGATGCTGGGGAGAGACAGTAATAGTTTTCAAGCACCTGCAAATATGAAAACACCCCACAACCATTCCAGATGAAAGAGGAAACAAATTGTAACAAATGAGATTAGGCAAAAGGCTAGGGAACATTTTTAACTTGAAAAAAGGTAATGCACTGGAGCAGTCCTGCTTTCAGAGGCTCAAAGATCTCATACTGAAGGTTTTAATAAATAGTTTTTCAAGAACAGTTTAAATAAGTGTACATCAGAAGGAATCCCATCCTGAGGCAAGAGGAGGCATCATATGACCTTAAGTCACTCATTACCTTTAGCCCTTATGACTATTTTTAAAAATCTCTGCAAACTTCTAGTCAGTTAAATAGTTGCTACATTTCACTCTGGCAATGATTGATTTTCAGTTGCCTCTGAACCTGCCCCTGTTTAAATGTGCATTGTTAAAACCTCCACACTTTTCCAGGCTACCAAGGAGTGTCGTGTAGAAGTAATTACTGTCTCTTTCTTGTGGCATCACACACTTCTCCTTCCAGCTCTCCTTGTGCTTTTCCCTCCCCTGTAATTCTGCCCAGGGTCATGCTGAGCTGGGCAATAGCTGGGAAGAAAATGGTATTAGAAGTGTGGTCTCCAAAGAGGTGTATACCAGGCCTTTAGAGAATCAAGATCTCTGCTGGCGCATTTGAACAGTGCCCAGGTTTTCAGAGAACAATGTGGTGGGGAATGTCAAATCCAGACTGAACGTTGGGGTCTTCATGATGGAAGAAAATGTTCCATTATCTTCCCCAGAAAAAACCCAAAGATTTTTCAGGCATTTACAAGGTGGGGGAAGAGGAAAAGGTGAAAAATGAGAATTATTATTGAAAACTATTCTCTTTCTTTGGCAATGACCTGCTAAACAACCTTTGCACCAGTCCCAGACTCCCCTGTCAGCCTTGCTGCAGGACAAAAAGACACACCTCAAAGAGTGCTGTTGGAGCTTTGTTGTATCAGGTCAAAATGCTGCTCATTTTGTGATTTTTCTGTCTCAAAAAAAGGTATCTTATTGGTGACTACAGTAAAGGGAAAGGAAAGAAAGTTCATACTTTACCTGAAGCATCAGGATGGTAGAGGCTGGGAGCACTTGTTATTTCTCCTTGCTGATGGAGACAACTACCTGAGGACCTCTGACTGGCAATGAGGATCCTGCTCTTGGCAGATGGTAACCTGGACACTGCACCCAGTCCCAGCTGTGGCTTCAGTATCATGGCAGATCGATAAAAGCTCGGTGGGACCTCGTAGTGAGTGCACGCTGGAGGGCAAAACTCATCCTTCGCAGGCCTTTCCCCAACCTACAGAAAAATCATTGACACAAATCACTGACACACCATAAATCAATGAACCCAGACAATACGGAGCTCCAAAATACTTACACAGGCTACATTTCCCTCCTTGTGAATCTGGTCTTCAGAGCACTGCAAACTTTCAAGAAGTTATGGTCTAACTACATGAATCACTCTTCAAAACTATGTATATTACATTGTCATTGTGCAGCTACAGCCAAATGAAAAGCTGATGCCTTCCCCATAAGAAAACAGACAAATAGAAGACCTTCAATTAGTGAAATGAAGGTACTGTAAAGTCACAAGAGGTTATATTATTTACAGAGGTAGATACACCAAGAGAATGTGTAAGTGGAATATTTATTATAAGTTATTTTAAATCTTCTTACCGGGACACAATTCTGGGAGAAGGTGGTTTTAACTGAGAAAGCTAAAAATAAAGCTGGAGGTGTTTTAAGTACATTTTATCAGAGAAGTTGTACTGCCAAATAATTCCTGTGAGGAAAAAAGGACCCCCATTATGTTCTCACTGCAAAATGTTCATTGTAATCTGAGCCCCTCTAGTTCCTGGAAAAAGACCTGGTTGTGGAGGTGAGCACACTTCTCTAACTTATGTCTTCAGAGGCCTGCTGAATATTCCAAATCAGAGCTATAAAAACCATCTGGCCACAGAAACTGGAGAAAAAAACCTATCAGATTTGCAAATGTAAAACATTTACTATTTGTCACAAATAGATGCTGCTTTGTTAAAATCAGTGACAAATCTCTCAGTATTTTAATGGTGTTTACTGTAAGGACAGCAGAATGAGTCCCAAGCTGGAAGTATTTCCAGCAAACTGGCTCACAGCACTGACCCTGCAGTTGAGGAGTGACCTCATTCTGGTTCTGTGATTCAGCCCTTGCATCTTTGCACACTCAAGCTGGGCTCTGACTCCCAACTTTCTGTGCTGCTTCGTGGCTCAGGACAAGAATGAAGAGTTTTCTTCTCTCAGTTTTGTAAAGAACTGTTTGCTCTTCTGAGTAGAGTCCAACTTCTTCACTGTTTTCTTATAAAATGCAGTATCATCACAATGTAGAAAGGACCTATGAGTACTTTTTCAGTCATCCCATTTAGGCCATGGGGAAAGAAAAAAAAGCATAGGAAATAGGAAATCTGAACTAAATTTGTTGAAAAATTAATCAGAAAGTGCCACAGGCTACCTAGGAAGAAATGTAACTGCCAATTAATTAACTCTGCTGTAAGTTATGATGCATATAATATGCCAAATCAATTTCTATTTAGCAATTATAAGCATTAGAATATGCACTTCAACACTGGCTATAAAAGCTTTGATCCTGGTTCCTTCAAGAGCTTTAATCCTAATTTAGCAAATCTTTAATATGCTAAGAGACAAGATTGGCCTTAAACTATGAAATATAGAATCTTTGAGGCCTTTGCACAGGAACTAGGAAGGCAGATGCAACAAACACAGAGCTTTATAATTGTGCCCTATATTTTTTCCTCTGCTTGCAGTCTTATTTCCTGTCATTAGATCTTTCTGTTTCCTTTTTTTATTATACTCCTATGACCTATTTTTACAAGTTAGGATGCAGTTTTTCACTGTATATGTGACTGTCTAGGCTTGGATTGAAGACGTCTGGCTTCTTACTTTCAACTGCTAGATCTGAGATTGTTTTTCTGGATAAGCCTCAGTTATCTTCTCTCTCCCTGTTAAATTTATTTCTATCAGATTACACTATGCATACTATTATTTCATATTTAAATGAAACACCAATGTCACATATTTCAGTACAAGGAAAAGAGAAAATCTTTAAATATAGAAAATATGCATTTTTTTATAAACTGGCTTAGTTTAGTCGGATCTTCTTTCACCCCTTTTTTTTTCTTCTTTATTGAGAGTATGCCAGGACTAACAGAGAAGGGCAACAAACATGGACAAAACCAATCAATCAGAAGCATAAAACATCTTCTCCAGCTGAGAGAAGTGGGAAGAACTTAGAACAGAATAATTTAGATTTGAAAAGACCCTTAAGATAACGAAATCCAACTGAATTTGCCCAAATATCTCTCAAGAATTAGACACTATTTTTTGAAGATCCCAGTTTTAGGGGACATAAACTTGCTATGAAGATATATTATTTTTTTTCTTTCTATTTAACTCTAAATTCATGAATTCAACTGGTCTCAATAGAATTGTATAAAATTATTGCCATTTTAAAGCTCTAAAGAAAGATATGGATTAATATGATCCCTGTTAGTACCCTGTACTAGATTTTTTTTATGAAGGACTGTTAGGGAAATAATCTGTTGTGGCCTGTCCACTAAGAAGGTCAGCCCAGAGTTTTTTTTTTTGTGGGGCTGTCTGCTCATTCCCCACACACCCATTAACGAATTTGTTAGAATGGGCTAGAAAGTCTGAAACAAATGCCTTGAGCATACAGGAATTTCCACAGTCTGGGTATTCCCAAGCAGAGTTGGCAGCATGGCCAGCAGGTACAGATGGCCAACACTTTCCTTCATGTTACTTCATTTGTAACATCATCAAACACCAATGCCTCGAGGAGGAATTTGCTTGTCAAGTGCCTGCTTCAGGCAACTCTTTGGGAAAGGAGTTGGAAACATCAGTTCAGGCAGTTCAAATAACAGGATTAAGGAGGGAAATTTTTGGTTTGACTACATGTAAAACAACTCCCCTACTCCTTTCTACCTCAGCAGGCTTTTTGTTTCAGCGGACTTTGGTCCATCTTCCCTGGAGCACAAAGATGTCTGTGCTGGGGAACAGACCCAAAGAGGGATCCAAAGGTTGAATGGGGCAGGCAGAGCCTTGGTGGGCAGGCAGGAGAGCTGGTGAGCAGCAGACCTCCTTACAGACCCTCACCAGAACAGGGCCCTGGCAATAGCCATAAAGCAGTGAATAAGGGGGGCAGTGACCGCTCTCTGACAGGACACAGACTGTACCTGGACGAGTAAGCTCTCCCTCTGCAGACCAGGCTGATCCATGCTGGTCCTTGGGAGCAGCCTCTGGGTGAGCATGCTCTGGTAGAGCTGAACCCTGAGCTGGGGGGTGAGCTCCCAGCCCAGCAGTACAGACAGCCTTGCCGGAGCCTTGGAGGCCATGTCATGCCACTGTTCAGTTCTCTAGGACAGCTACAGTCTTTGGGTCCCAGGATTTGCCCTGTAAGTTCCCACGGAGGCAACTGGGAGCACAAAGTGCCCACAAACACCCACTGGTGCTGACGAGAAAAGGGTGAGGTCCCCAATGAGATGGGGAGCCCACGTTGTGATGAAGGATGTGGACAGCAGTGACCTGCACTGGACAGTGACTGGTTTTCTTAAGCATTTTGAATTTCACCTTCAGAGGCTTTCTTTTTTTTTTTTTTCATANGATGGTCATGAAAGATCTACTTACACACTCTGTAAATGTTCTAAAGAAAAGCACCAGGGGAGCTGCCAATTCCACGGGCAAGGCTGCCCATTCAGCCTGAGCTCAATTCCACTATGGACCCAGCCCCTCAGCACAGCAGGACTGCCTTTGTGCTGGAGTTGGGATTTTTGTCTGAGCTGCCGTAAATGGCCTTTGGCACAGGCAGCCCAATGAGCCCTGCAGGCTTCTCACTGCGCAGAGGCAGCCCTCGAGTCTTTCTCATAGAGTTCTCCAGGTCTTTTCTTGGAGTCTCCTATCCGAGAAAGCACCTTCTTATTTCTTCTAGCTCCTGGCACCCAGAGGGATACTTAATTGCTCCTACCACTTGGCTGAATGATGCTTAGAGATGACAGGTTTGACCCTTAACAGCTATTAACACTATCATAGCTACATAAGGAGCTACAAAATGTGAATCAAAGCTGTCCAAAGACCATACTGCATGTGTGAAATAGGTCAATCTGGGACTTTTTTCTCCAACCAACACAGTGGCCATCATACTAGAGTGTTCTTGTCTCCAAAACCTGAGAGTCTTCAACACTCTGCCTTCAGCACACTGATTTTGATTTATCTCAATGCATCCTAATAGGTTTCCTTCAGATTACACATCATTCATCTGCTATGAACCCATACTGTGCACAGCTGCTCTTCTAAGCATCTGTTCATCTCCATGGATTGATCATTCTCCTTTCTCTTGATCTGCATGGAGACAATTCAGGCCCCTTTGTATTCCTCCAGCCGGCAGGACAGCCAGGTTATTTCTTTTAGGGTGGAAGTCCAAGAAAGCAAATTCCACCTTCTGCAATCAGCTCCTGACTCCTGGACTAATGCATACTCATAATGCAAGCCACAGTTTGACTTTTTCTTCTCAGCCTCTTCTCCAGCCAATCCAGCTTCTCTGAAGAAGCAGCTTGCTTGCGTTAAGATTTTGCCTTGTTGAAATACCCACCAAAAGTCATATTTTTTGGAGGAACAGGGGAAGATACTTTGGATCCTCTCTAGCCTATAGATGTCCTACTTCTAACCCTAGCCTAGAGAAAACCAAGCTGCAGTCTTGCCACAACCTGAGTCCTTCTCATGCTAAAAGCAGTCCTCAGCAGTGCACGGAAATGTGTCCTTTGTTCACAGATGTGTCTGCTGATCCCGCCTGATTATCTGAACCCCAACTGCCATAGACACCTGTGGTCTTCAGAGGGTCATGCCACCCTATAAACAGTCAAACAGCCAGTGCACAGTTTGGGTAATTTTGGCTTTCATTTCCATTGCCATGCATTAAACAGTACCAACCTAGCAGTTTCCCCTCACCTTACAAGGTGATTGTGAATGTATACTAATGATGGCTGGAGTAGACAAGCTCCCAAAGACTTTAGTGATTCATTCTCTGGAGATAAAATATAACAGACAGAGCTGGAAACAGAGGAAAAAGGACAGCAGACACTGGTGTTTCTGTGTTTGTGATAAGAAATAACAATAATCCTTGCTCTCTTCAGTAGGTTTTTGTTAATATGCCCTAAGGGTCAGTCTACACTCACACACAATGTCTCAGTTTGGGTATTTGCCAGATTTTGACTGCCAACACTGTCACTAAATTTGTTGTTTTAATGCTGTTCCTTGGACCAATACTGTATGTAGAATGAGGAAGGCAATAAAATAATATCACAGACAGAGAGCAAAAAAACATATCTTTTTTTAAAGGCTCATTCAAATAAAATCACTTGTGTTATCTTCAATGTTTATATGAAAAGCTTGGTTTTTGAGCTACCACAGGTCCCAAGCAGTGGATGCAAGAACACGACAGACACGAATGTAGGTTGCTGTTCCCTGTGTCTTCTCCACCTACCAAGCAAGCTCATGTTCCTCCACTGTGCTGACCTGCCAGCAGGGATTTCAGGAAACCAAGGCTTCTGCCCAGCTTAGCAAGGCAGAAACATGATATATCTGGAGCCAGAGGCATCCAGAGGGATTTCCATCACATTTTGACTGCTCAGGATGATTTTCCAGGGGAAAGAAAAAATCTTATTTGAGGCGCAGGTCAGTGTAAGAAACAGCATTAAAATTAGTCAAAAGTAAATCTTCTTTTGTATGATATGTATAATCCAAAAAGAGCTCTGATAGTCCCTGGGTTTCAATGCAGCTAAACAGAATGGAATTAGTTTAGACCTCTAGTGCTCTGTCTACAAAAACCTGCCAACTTTCCCATTAGGAAGGAAAAGTCTCTGTGGGCGAATTACAATAATTTCCTAAAGCTATTTTTTGAGAAGCAAAAAAAAAAAAAAAAAAAAAAAAATTTAAAAA